>RPOG01000787.1:0-146261 GCA_008086565.1 Thalassoma bifasciatum | reverse complement strand
AATAATTTGATGTTAAAATAACATTTCACATTATTACATTGGTTGTTCCACCTGACATGGAAATTGTTCCAGTCACCAATGAAGTGAAAAAACCTTTTTTATCAGTATTTCAGAGAAATCTACAAACTTTTCCACTTGGTCACAAATGTCATTTGGGCTCCTCTGGCTGATGCAGTTTCCTGTTTCCTGTTTTATTCTCTTCACTTTAAAATAAAAGTCTAATGTTACGGTTGCACCACCCTGACATTTGACAAGGTGAAAATTACGGGACAAAAGTTTTTTACATTTCTCAACAGCTTTAAAATTCTTTTTATTTGCAAAGAATGTTTTATTTAAAAAGGTTCAAGCATAAAATAATGCCACTGTATTTTTAATTTCCATTTACAATAACTGACATTCAACATGCACATGCATTTTGGTAAGTGGAGTTTGAAAAGCAACTCAGGGCCACAAACGATGAAAAACTGCAACTTTACCTAAAAAAAAAACTCACTTTAACCAACAGTAGGGTGACCATCTTCTAAAAACTCAAAATCTTTTAGAGATCCTGCAAAGCTACTCAAAGATTCAGAGACAACAAAGTGCCTTCGTAACCCAAACATTTACTTAAGACTCGTCTTTTCTGTTTAAAGTGAAAAATTTCTATAATGTTGCACTGCAAAAACTGGAATCTAAGTAAGTCATTTTGTCTTATGTGTGGTAAAAAAAAAAGTCTTGTTTTTCTTAATTTGAGCCACATTCATCAGACCAGGTCATAAAAATGTTTTATTTCAAGTTATTTAAAGGTAAAAATGAGTCCTGAATTGCTTCTAACAAGTCAAAAAAAACTCTGCCAATTGGATTAGAAAGCTGTCTTAGTACAAAAAGACTTTTTTCTGATCCCATTGGCAGATTTTTTTTTTGACTTGTCACAAGCAATTCAGGACTCATTTTTACCTTTAAATAACTTGAAGTAGAACATTTTTCTTGGACTTATCAGTTGAATGAGGCTCATATCAAGAATAACAAGAGACATTTTTTCTAAAAATAAGATATGACGACTTGCTTGGATTTCAGTTTTTGCAGTGTAACATACATACTGTATTGAAGCCCATTTCCACTACTTATAAACTTAGGGGGAAAAACTGGCTTGATTTCTTTGATTTCACTGTACAAGTCAAGATTTTGATTTAAAAAGAAAAAAAATCAACCTTTTTCCTCATAATTTGGACATTATATCTCAAATATTTTCATTTTTAGGTTAAAAATTTTGGCTTTTACAACAGAATTTTTATTTTCATCTCATTATTTTGACTTCAATCTTAAAAAATTGACTTTTTTCTCTCATAATTTGATGGGTAAGTGTTTGCTTCAACACTTTATCATCATCATTGTTAAAACCATTGACTGTATAAAGAATGAACAGCGTGCTTCCGCCTGTCACCGTTCTACGATTTTGAAGCCAAAAAACCCCGTTTCTCTAGCCGCCATTGTGCAGCCAGAGTCTGCGCAGTAGAGACTTTCCGGTGGAGCCAAGTAAAAAAGAGAAATAAAAATATTTATTTCTTCTTCTTCAGAAGGTTTAGTCTCCTTTTGGCTCTTTCCTGAAGTTTCTTATATCCCCGATAAAAACTACTCACGAACGGCAGCTGTCAACTATCGTAAAACAAAACTTATATCACGGTTTTTAACGTCCAATAACTAATGAGAAACTAACATCTCAGAAAAAAAAAACACCTGAACACCATGCAGCCAGATGACATCGTCATACTACCTTAGTGTAAAGATGAAAGAAACGTTTCTATGAGGTATCGTAATTTTTTAAAGTTTTCCCGGCTCATATCTGGAATACATGGGGAGGCGGGGCTTATGACCTATACTGCAGCCAGACACCAGGGGGCGGGGCTTATGACCTATACTGCAGCCAGACACCAGGGGGCGGGGCATCTGCTGGAGGCTTCAGTTTGAGCCGAACGTTGTTACGTCCACTCATCATACAGTTTATGGTTAAAACAAAAGCAGTGGCTGAATATAAAGTAGATATTTAAAGTGACAGAGGGGCAGGAATCAGCTTGGTCCCTCCTCTTCGTCACTTCTCCTGCTTGAATCAGCTGCAGTTAGAGCAGCAGAGGAGTAATGATTCTTTCTGACCGCCAGATCAAACCACAGCAGCCACCGACCGTCCCCTGATCAATAACTGTCACCACGGACACCAGGGACCAACCACCGAATCCCTGAGGCGCCAGCTCAGTGTGTGCGTGTGTGTGTGTGTGTGTGTGTTTGTAGTATAACAGGGTGGAAGTGCAGAGCCTCCATCCTCTCTCCCTCACGTTGTCACAAACTGGAGCTTATTAGACCTAATTGGCGTCTTTTAGGCCCTGCAGCTCATTATAGGGACACTTTGAGCGCGCTCAGCTCTTACAGGCTCTGATTTACGTCCGTGTGACTGTGGGATCCAGGCCCCGGGTCTCAGGACTCTGACATTCACTCCTCACTGCTGTTAAATACAAATGAACTCATTACACACTGTAACACTGCCTGAGAGGTGAAGCTGTGGGCAGTTTTCTCTAAAACAGTTGTATGAACTCATTTTAATTGAATTTCCACTTATTAAAGGTCAGACATCAGATTAGATTGAAAACAAGTAAGCTAATATTCCTCATTTTAATTAGACCTAATGATGTTTCGCTGAATTACCTGACACAGTTAACCTTTCCTCCACTCACAGGGGGTTTTCACAAAACCATCTGTTGTAACTTCAACCTACAAATAAACTCTGTCTCTTTAAGAAGCATCACAGTCATCTTCTTTCAGCTCTCACAAACTTCACATTTCATTCCTAACAACCAATTTTGAGATATGAAGTCACAATTTTGAAAAAAATGTCAGAATTCTGCCATAAAACTTCAGATTCTGTATAGTAGCTTATTTCTCCAACTTAAAAAATAAAGAAAATGAAGATATGGCTTTGCTAAGGTTTCGTTTTCTCTTATATAGAAAGTAAAATTATATAAAGTAACAGGTAAAAGTTATAACTTTGTCTCAGACTTTTGACTCTTTATCTCACAATATCAACTTATCTCAGAATTTTGACTTCACAATGTTAATATTATAATTCTATCTCATAACTTAGACTTTTTTTGCTTATAATTTAAACTGTTACATCAAAGTTTTGACTTTTTTTCCTCATTATTTTGACTTATTTCAAAAATTTTAACTTTGTATCCCAAACTTTTGTTGTTTTTTTTTCACTAAATTTTGACTTTATTTCCCAAAGTTTTGACTTTATCTATTAACTGTCTTTAAAGCTAAAAATTTGACTTTTTATTGGAAAGTTAAAAAAAAAAAAAATCTGAAATTTAGACTTTTTCTCTCAGATAAGACTTTTTGTTACATAACTGTGATTTCTAGCAAAGAATGTCTACAAATTTAAGGATATTAAATAAATTTGACTCTAAATCTCAACTTTGAATTTTTAGGCCAAGGTTGTAACACTTTTATTTTCTCAGAATTTCGACTTTCTGCCCAAAATTTTGTCCTTTTACCCTGATTTTTGAATTTTGACTTTTTCTCTGGAAGTTTTGTCTTTTTACCCATTTACTAAGTTTTAAATTAGAAAATTTGACTTGATATCCCAAAATTTTGCCATATTCATGTAAATTGACTTTTTAGCTCAAAATTTTGACTTTTTCCACAAAATATTATCATTATCTATTACCTGAACTTTTAAGCCAAAAAAAAATTGACTTTTCTTCCCAAAATTTCTAGTTTATTTTCTGAAATTTTGACATTTTGTCTCATAACGTTATTTGTTAGGGAAAAATGTCTTCAAACTTTAGTGTATTGAAAAAGCTGACTTTTAAACTCAATACTTTGACTTTCAGGTCAAGGTTTTTACCTCTTTTTTTCCGCACAATTTTGTCTATTTATCTCAAAATTTTGACACTTTTTCTCCGTAAAATTCTCATCAGCAGTCACGGCTAGGATGAAATTCCTGTCCACATGCAGTAGTTATTCTGCAGTGATCTGTTCAAACCTGAGAGTCTATCAATAAAATGAAGAGCCAGGTTACGTTTGCTCTGCTTGGTGAGGTTGGAGTTGGTAGATGAGACCTGGTAGGACACAACCAGGATTCACTAACACAAGGTACAAAGTTTGCTTGTTGTCATGTTTCTGCTCATATCCACTTTAACAAAAAACAAACAGGAAATCAGCAAAGTCAAAGTACAGGTAGTCGCTGACTGAGATGATCTGATGGTGTAAAAAAATGAAGGTCACTTTTATCTGCAGTCAGAGAAACACAAACAGGTTCCCCCAACCTGTGAATAATTTAATGTTTCTGCTGATAAGAAGAGTTTAATTAATGTTTGTGTTTGGGCCTGTATGATATTAATTCACTGGTGTCACCCTGCGGAGTGCGCGGCATCCTAATTCATCCTTCTTTACATAAGCTGAGTCTGATCACAAACCCTAATCTGTGCTTTGAGGCCTGACAATAGTGTAGGTTGAGGTGTTTGTGCTCTGACAGCGTGACTGATGGTGAAAGGCGCGCTGACAGAATGACGGACAGATTGGAGATGACACTTTTAGATGAATGCGGTAATCACGGAGACAACATCTTGTTCTCGCACGACTCTTCCAATCAGAGAGGGAGAAGAATCTGTGCGCGAACACCTGCAGCGAATCTTTGGAGGCTGAAATGAGGAAATTTGTTCCATTTGATTCGAACACACAATATTCATTAATTTATTTCAATCTGAGCCATTTTCCCTGCAGTGAAACAAATTATAAATGTTATCACTGATTCCTGATCTGTGTACTTCTGCAGTTCGCTCACGTCCTTCCTATCTCGATGCTTTCTGCCTCGTCCCAGAATCTAATTGGTGAGGCTGCTTAATAGATTTGCAGGCGCCAATTGTGCGTCGAAAAAACAGCCATTCAGATAAGACTTGATGATTGCTTTCATTTAAGGGGCTGCTACCCTCTCTTGCCTTCTAAATCGCAGAATGGATTGTGCCTGGGTGCAGCGGTTCGGGGCAGAAGAAAAAGCAATTTCACACCGAAAAAGTGAGAAAGGGAACGGGGAGCTAACGACAGACGGCACAGAGTGTGTTAGGTGATGCACTGCTAATGCAACACACAGAAAAAAAAAAAAAAAAAAACACGTCTCTCCTGCTTCTCTATAAGTGCAGAAAATGAAAAGCAGCACCCAGCTCGGGGTTGGATATCCCAGAGACCTTTGTGGCTGCAGAGGGATGAGGTGTGACATTTGTGTAATGGGTGCAGAGTGTGTGGGGCCATTGTGGAGCGCGATACGAGGCGCAGATGTGTGAGATTGTGTGTCTTATCGGGAGGGTCTGAGGAGGCCTGGAGCTGCTGCACAAAAGCAGAAAGGTTTTATCACTTTGACCATTATTGAAGCCTCTTTTTCATTTGTTTGCTCGCTGCCTCGGCGCCGTTCCAGAGGAGCGGGAAGAGGCCGGGGTGAGCTTTTGTTTGACTCTCAAGGTGCCAATAACAATTACTGTGAATGTGTTATGACTGCTTTGCTCGCCGGCGTCCACATAAAGGTTAGAACGAGCGTTGTAATTGGAGGGTGGGTGGCGAAAGAATCTCATTAAGTTACCGTCTCCTGAGGGAAAAAATGCTTCGCAGGCGGGTCCGTAAACATCCCGCTGAGGTTCATCCACGCTGAGACGCTTAAAACTGTTATCACCCACTTTCGCCCATTTATCAGAGTAAAGCTTCCTAAAAACACTCCAGCGGAGAAAAGTCTAAAAACGCTGGCTTCATGTGTTTATGTGAGCGCTGGGGCTGATTTTACAAACGCTCCCCGCTGGGTAGTTGCTTCTTTTCACTCCGTATTTCAGAGGAACACAGAAACAGGAATAATAAAACATTTCTCCTCTCTAAAAAAGAGGAGAGGTTTAGAAACACGCCACAAAAAAAACAGTTTTCCTGAATCATGAATAATAGATTTCAGGACAAACAGAGGAAACAATTCTCAAACAGAAACCTTGTTGTCATATTTTGTAAAACTGTTGTAAACTACAAAAATATGAAATAATAGATCTTTCAGCTTCTAAATTATAAGATAAAAGAAGTCAAGAAGTGATTTTTTTGCAATGTTTTCAGGCTAAAAGTTGTTGTTTGTACCTAGTCTGAAGTCTAAACTTGTGCAGTTCCCCAAGTGTCCACTGGAGGCGGTCTCCAAAAGTGAGTCAATTCCCATAGACCCCCATGTTAAAACATCAAGCAGCGGAAATGAACCAGGTTACTACCTGATATATAATCATTCTTTGTCTGTAGAGCTACTTTTCCATTACATATTGATTTTATAAAAGCAAGTTTTTGTATGACAAGGTTAAATTAAGGCTTAAAGTGATGCATGACAAGAGGCGGGAAGGGATATTTTCATGTAACTATTGGATCAGTATTCTGTCGAGTGACTTAAAGGATAAAAAGATGGCCCCAAAGCCTGACATCCAGTTACAATTGTGCTCATACATACTCTGGCAGAAGAAATGATTTCCCCCTTTAACATCAATGTGTGCTTGAAGTCTTTTGTGCTCGTTGTGGATGAGGGTCTTTATTTTCTCAGATGGTAAAACTGACCATTCTTCTTGGCAAAAAGCCTCCAGTTCCTGTAAATTCTTGCTCTGTCTTGCATGAACTGCAGGTTTGAGATCTTCCCAGAGTGGCTCAATGATATTGAGGTCAGGAGACTGAGATGGCCACTCCAGAACCTTCACTTTATTCTGCTGTAGCCAATGGCAGGTCCACTTGTCCTTGTGTTTTGGATTATTGTCATGTGTGAACGTCCAAGTACGTCTCATGTGCAGCTTCTGGGCTGATGAGTGTAAATTTTCCTCCAGTATTTTCTGATAACATGCTGCATTCATCCTTCATTCATCAGTTTGGACCAAGTTTCCTGAGCCTTTGTAGCTCACACATCCCCAAAACATCAGTGATCCACCTCCGTGTTTCACAGTAGGAATGGTGGACCTTTCATCATAGGCCTTGTTGACTCCTCTCCAAATGGAACAATGTTTATGGTTGTGGACAAAAAGTTCACTTTTGCTCTCATCACTCCAAATGACTTTGTTCCAGAAGTTTTGAGGCTTGTCTCTGTGCTGTTTGGCGTATTGTAAGCAGGAAACTTTGTGGCATTTGTGTAGAAATGTCTTTCTTCAGCCCATTTTCCTCAAGTGCCTCCTTATTGTGCATCTTGAAACATTCTTTCAGAGAGTCCTGTATTTCAGCTGAAGTTATTTGTGGGTTTTTCTTTGCATCCAGAACAATTTTCCTGTCAGTTGTAGCTGAAATGTTTGTTGGTCTACCTGACCCACCAAACCAAAGTTGTCTTAGGGAGTAAAAGGTGAAGAAGTAATCTCAAACTTGAGACGAATAACCGTAGGAGTCAAGGAACCTTATCTTTTTATATCCCTTTCCTGTTTTATACAGTTGGATTCACTTTTCCTGCAGAAACTTTGACGATTCTTTTTCTTTCCTCATGACTCAGAATCCAGAAATGTCAGTGCAGCAGTGAGTGAAAGATACAAGTGTCAGTCAGGAGCTCAGAGCCTGTTTTAAAAAGTCGTGTGCAAAAGAAAAATAGTACTCCAATCACAAGTTATCACTCATTTTGGATACATCTTGGAAACAGCTTATTGTTCAAAGTGCCAACATTTACTTTTCGTTTCTAATCACAGAAACATCATCAAAGAAAAGCTCTGCAACTAAATTTACTCCTTTCATCCAGCCTGGATGTTGTTTAGTGTTGTTAGATGAAGTTGTGTTTTCACATCAGTGTGTGAGAGGCTGATGTCTTCATATACGTGAACATGTTGGTGTCTGCAGGCGAGAGCAGGAAGAGACAGCCGCCCTGTTACAGTACGAGCAGACTGGCACAGCGTTTACTTCTTTGGCACACTTGGCTTGTTAGACAGAACGGGTTGGCGTCTCGTCTGTTGTCTGGCAAACGCTGCCGTCTTAATTAGCTGCTAATTCTCAAACGACAAGATTTCACACCTTTCTACGGAAAATGGAGTTCACCTGAACGGCTAATGAGGAATAGAAGAATCTGCTTTGACAAACCGTGTCTGGAAAACTGAATTTTGTTGCTTTGCTTTCTCAGAATGATGCTCCTGCAGGGCCGACTCTGAAGTGTGTCAGATGAAACGCTCAGTGCTTTAAAAGCCGCCCTGCGGGGCTCCGTTAAGCCTTTCAATCGAATCATCACCGACACTTTTGTTTCTTTCAGAATCTCTCACTCTGAGCTGAGCTGAACGGTTTCTGTTGGTGAAGGTCTGAGAGTTCAGTGTGTCGACGGGAGAGTGTGTCACTGAAGAGTTGAGTGGTCGAGCTTTTCTGTTGAAGCTACAACTTCGTCAATCCCCATTTTCTCCTTCAGTTTAAAGTCTTGACCTCTCATTTCATCACGCCAAACTCCCATCAGCCCCCTGACGTCTCCTCTATCCCCTGAAAGCTGCTCATTTCTCACAGATTCTTTGAGGGACTGTTATAAATCAGCTGAACTCAAGAAAAGGGTGACCATATTCTGAAAAACCCCCAAAAAGAGAACCCCGACCCAAAGATCCTCAAAGACGACAAAGTATCTTCATAACCCAAACATTTTCTTTAATACACTACTTTTCGGTTTGTTGTGAACATTTCTTATAATTTAAACTTGAATATTGTTTATGTCTATATTGTCTATATTGTATATGTCCCATGTCTACCGATTCAAAATTTGTAAAAATAAAAAACTGTCTTCGTCAGGGTTTCTGTTTTGTCTGCAATACGTCAAAATTTTGTGATTAAAAAGTCAAAATAATTAGATTTAAAGTTAAGGTTTCAACTTTTTTTCTCCAAATTTTGACTTCATTTGTACAATTTTTTTTTTTTTTTAAAGATATTTTTGGGCTTTTCTGCCTTTAATTGGATAGAGGAGGACAGTGGATGGAGTAGGAAAGGGGGAGAGAGTGGGGAATGACGTGCGGGAAACAGGCCACAGGCGGGAATGGAACCCGGGCCACCCGCTCGAGGGCAAACCTCATGGTGCGCGGCCATATCCACTTGGCCATCTGCGCCCCCATTTGTACAATTTTAACTCTAATTTTCAGCTTATCTCATAATTTAGAGATTTTATTTACAATTTTGCCTTTTTTCCCCTCAAAATTTTACTTTAAATCTCAGTTTTACCTCTCTACCTACAGTTTCTGACTTTTAACGAAAATTTTTATTCAAAAACTCAGCTTCAAAACATGTAATTTTGACTTTAATCTAAAATTTTCCAACTTTTTGTCCAAAATGTTGACTTTTTCATTGCGTAATTTTGACTTTTTAATCTTCAGTTTTCAACCGTTTATCCAAAATTTTGACTTTTCCTCTGGTACTTCTGAATTTTTATCAAAAATTGTTGAATTTTTGTCTAAATTTTTGTCATTTTATCCAAAATTTTTAGTTTTCGCCTTGTATTTTTGACTTTTATTGAACAATTTCAACTCTTAATTGAAGATATTTGAGTTTTTTCTCTCATAATTTGACTTAATAAGGGCAACAACAACAAAAAAATCTCAACAAAACCAAGTTTTCACTTTTATTTTTGTTTAACTGGTGTGACTGAGCTCCAATATTAATTGTATGTAGAACAAGCTGAGAAAAATAACATTTTAGGGACTTTTAGAAAAATCTTGCATGCACGTTTGGAACAAGCCTCCAGTGGACATACATGGAACTGCAGTTTTGAATCTTCATTTCCTCATTTCTCCACTCTGTCCCGAGTTGTAGCATCATCAGATTTGATGATGATGATGATGGAGAGGAATAGTAGCATTTCTGCTGTAATATAACAACTGCTCTGTGACGAAGCGTTGATATTCACCTTATTGTTATCTCTCCTCTCTCTCTGCACCCACATCCTCCTCATTCTGCAGCTGTCAGACTGAGCGCTGACAGCTGGGACATCATGAAACTCATTTATGCAGAGTATGGGGGGGGGCGGCATCTTCCGTTTCATGCTTATAGTGAAAGAGCAACCAACAATGGAGGTTGTTCTGGAAACATATTCCTCATAGAAACAATAAGTTTGTAGCTAAATTAGATCACTGTAAAAGGAGTCAGGCTTTCACTCAAGAACATCTCAGCTGGAGTCACGTCATGATGCGATTTAGAGCCGACAATAAGAGTTAAAGACGGACTTTTACGGTTAACCGGTTACGGTGTCATTAATGTCAGTGTTTTGTAAAAGTCAGAATCATTCTCCATGATTGAGGAATATTTCATGTATAATGAGTCCCTTAGATTTAAGAAAACAAATATTTATTGTGTATCGTGATATGGCCTGAAATATTGAGTTAATGATGAAATATCATATCCTCCAGCTTAATGTTGGAGCCATAGACTGTATAATGAGTGGACGTAACGACGTTCAGCTATAACTGAAGCCTCTAGCAGATGCCCCGCCCCCTGGTGTCTGGCTGCAGTATAGGTCATAAGCCCCGCCCCCTGGTGTCTGGCTGCAGTATAGGTCATAAGCCCCGCCCCCTGGTGTCTGGCTGCAGTATAGGTCATAAGCCCCGCCTCCCCATGTATTCCAGATATGAGCCGGGAAAACTTTAAAAAATTACGATACCTCGTAGAAACGTTTCTCTCATCTTTATGCTAAGGTAGTATGATGATGATGTCATCTGGCTGCATGGTGTTCGGGTGTTTTTCTTTCTGAGAAGTTAGTTTCTCATTAGTTATTGGACGTTGAAAACTGCGATATAAGTTTCGTTTTACGATAGTTGACAGCTGCCGTTCGTGAGTAGTTTTTACCGGGGATATAAGAAACTTCAGGAAAGAGCCAAAAGGAGACTAAACCTTCTGAAGAAGAAGAAATAAATATTTTCATTTCTCTTTTTTACTTGGCTCCACCGGAAATTCTCTACTGCGCAGACTCTGGCTGCACAATGGCGGTTAGAGAAACGGGGTTTTTTGGCTTCAAAATTGTAGAACGGTGACAGGCGGAAGCACGTTGTCCATTCTATATACAGTCATTGGTTGGAGCATATAACCCTCTTGTGCGTGCTTTGTGAATTACACAATGTCTTTACACAGATTTAGAGGATGCAAAACTGTGCAATACTCTTGTGAATCCTGTTCTGATCTTGCAGCTCTTTGTACAATAAGCAGCTAAAAACATAAAGCACATAGATTTAGACGACAAACTCTGATCTTCTTGACTTTTAGGAGCAGCTCGTCACAGAAAAGTGTACAAATATGCAGATTTGTTGAATAAAACGTGGGAGTAGAATCAGAGCACAGGCTTATTTATGGTTCAACCTGAGCGTTTTGTTTCTTGTTCAAAATCTGTCAACAAGAGTCTCCAACTAAACATCAGCGTTCCCTCTGTTCTCCTCTCCCTCATTACTTCTTTATGGAAACACTGGTTCTCCTTAAACGACTCGTTAGTGCCGCCGGCGATGCTTTAACTTTCTGTGAGCCACGACTTCTTCCCTGAAGGCTCCTCTCCGTCCTCTCCTCACATCTCTCTGGGTCTGATGTGCTTCTCTCTCTCTCTCTTTTCTGTTTGGTTTTATGGTTTTATTACCAAAGCGTTGTGTGTGTTTTTGCACGTCACAGATTCATCGACTCTTCTCTCACTGCGCTCGGATTCGCATTATCATTTTCAGATGTGTGTTCAGTGTTTCACACAGCGTCAAACACCTTTGTAAAGGCCCTGAATGCAAAGCTGCATCTGTTGTTTTCTCGTCCCAGTGCTCTGCTGCCTGTGAACAACCTTCAAACACACACCATCCATCCATCCGGAGGAGGAGGAGGAGGAGTAATGAGGAAGCACCAAGCCTTTAGTTAATTAATTGTCATGCGTCTGCTTCTCGGGGAAATAAGTGTTCAGTCACTTGTCGAGCAACAAAGATTACCGAGGGAGAGGAAGAGAGTGACGGAGCAGATAAAAAGAGGAGAGGAGAAGAGGAGGAGGAGGAGGAGGAGGAGGAGGAGGAGGAGGATGGCCTATTACGCTCCATTTAGACTCTTCTCAATTTGGAAGAAGTCCGCTGTGTGTTGGCCTCTTTACACCGTCTCATCTGCAGAGACGTGAGGGATGTGTAAAAGAGGAGGGGGCCATGATAGTTTTCATCATGATGAGTAAGAGAGAGAGAGAGAGAGAGAGAGCTGATCAAGAGTCATGTTTGCCTAATTATCAAGAGTCATGGCTTTAAAATATGGACCTAAACTCTTATCACTGATTGGACACGAAGCTCACGGCTCTTAAAGTTAAATTCAAGGTCGTACAGAAAGTCCTCCAGCTCCATCGTTTGTATTTATTTATCATTAACTCACTTTTAGAAGTGTTTTAAAGTTCCAGATCCTCCAAACTGTTAAAGCAGCTGCCAAGTGTGACAGAGCAGATGGTTGTTGACTCGTTGGTTCAAACTCACATCAAACTGAACGTTTCTGTTGTTGATATCATGAGATGAGGTGATGTGGACTTCAGCAGGAAGATTTCTGTGATAATTTAAGTTCTCCTCCTTCTCAGAGCTTTGACTCATCTTTTAACAGAAATATCTCAGCTTAGGATGTTGTGGTGTGTCTGGATTGCACGACGGACAAGACGGTTGTTCCTCTTTCTCTCTATTAGAGAAGCTTCAGGTCCATTTTCTTCTCAAGCTGCTCTCATATCCAAGCACTAACGTCACTATTTCCCGTCTTTTCTACTGTCTTTTTGTTGTCTTTCTTTCTACAGTTGTGCTCAGAACTTTACAAACCCTGGCAGAATTTATGATTTTTATGATTTAGTGGTTACTGTTTACTCTTTTTGAATCATAATCACAACAGAAACTTCCAAAATGACCCTGATCTAAAGTTTCCACCCCCCAGTTCTTAACAGCGTGTATTTCCCCCTTTAACATCAATGACAGCTTGAAGTCTTTTGTGCTCGTTGTGGATGAGGGTCTTTATCTTCTCAGATGGTAAAACTGACCATTCTTCTTGGCAAAAAGCCTCCAGTTCCTGTCAATTCTTGAGACTGAGATGGCCACTCCAGAACCTTCACTTTATTCTGCTGTAGCCAATGGCAGGTCCACTTGGCACCATAATTTTGACTTTGGTACTTCAAATTATTGACTTTTTTTCCTTTGAAAATTATTGGCTTTTCATCTTAGATTACTGACTTTTATGTCATAATTTTGACTATTTATCTCAAAATTTAAGATGAACAGTCAAAATCCTAACTTTATCTCAGAATATTGACTTTTACATCTCAAATCGTTGACATTTATCCCAAAATTTTGACTTTAGCTCATTATTTTGACAATTTAGTCTAGAAATTTTGACTTTGATAACTCAATAATCGACTTTTTTTTCATCTTTTTGACTAACCCCAAGTTTGAGTGTGAGATGGCCACTCCAGAACCTTCACTTTCTTCTGCTGTAACCAATGGCAGGTCCACTTATCCTTGTGTTTTGGATCATTGTCATGTGTGAACGTTCAAGTACGTCTCATGTGCAGCTTCAGGGCTGATGAGTGTAAATTTTCCTCCAGTATTTTCTGATAACATGCTGCATTCATCCTTCATTCATCAGTTTGGACCAAGTTTCCTGAGCCTTTGTAGCTCACACATCCTTATCATGCTTCACTATAGTAGACGCTTAAATGACGTCATGTGGCTGTAAAATCTCCAGCAGGTGTGATGAGGATGAGTTTTAGCCTCACAAAGAGAAATATCCTGATGTCATGGAGGAACAGAGAAGCTCAGCTGTCTGTGCAGAGACAGTCACAGCTGTAACCGGAGGTCTGCTCTTGGAGGGTGAAGAGGTGACAGTTCCCACTTGATGACTCACCAGGTACACTGTGTCTGTGTCAGCGAACACTTGACTGAGCCTCCTCTCAGATCAGACTTAAAGGCACAGGGAGAAATCGCTCAGAAGACCTCTCTCTCATAGTGTGCACCAAAATAATGTGTCTGTGAGTCATTATTCCGAGGTGCTGAAAGTTAATACAACACCATTCTCTTCCTCCGTTGTTTAAATTCATGTATAAGGAGAGAAAGAGGTTAGTCACAAAGCCATTCAGGGCTTGTTTCTCAGAAGGATTGTGCAGCTTTGCCCTCGTCTGACACTGCAGAGTTCACAAAGCAGACATAAAGGATTAAATGCACCACAAACTGTGCTGCAGAGCAAATACTGTTTCTGTTTGTGTGTATTTAAATGAGCTATTATGCATTCATTTGGATGAAAATAAGCCTCACTGCAAAAAAAACAACAACCCAAAACGTCTATTTTACAAAATAATCCAGCACAGGGGGAAATATTTACTGTCCTCTCCAATATTTCTAAGTATGGAAACATTCTGGAGCCATTTCCCAACACATTTTAACATTAGAATAATTTTCTCTCACTGATCTGATCCAGTTCTAGCTCTTATTTTTGCATTCGAACAGATTTGAGCTCCATGAGAGTGAGAGAGACACAAAACAAGAGCAAAATGCACATGACTTCAAAACTGATGCAGATCTTGATGCTTTTTCTGTTTTCTCTTCTTGCTGCATGTTCCCCTCAGAGCTATCACCCAGTTCTCAGCTCAGAGGAACAATTTGGCCTCTTTCAGCTCATGTTTAGACCTTTATTGTTTTTGTTATGGTTGTTTAATTTAATACTCAGCATATTTGTTTCCAGCAGCATGCAGACTTTGTATTTTTATCAAATAAATAACACAATGGATGCATCATGTCTCTCCTCGAGCATCTTTTCGTCCACATTTATCCTGATTTCCTGTCATTTTTGGTCAGTCTCACATTAAAGTTAGTTTGCATGTGAGAGTTTGCAGTCAACACTGAAACCCACTGTGTAGTGACTGAGAGTGTTTGATAAAAAAATCCAGGTAAAGACTTCATTTCCCATGAGTTCCAGTTGCTTCTGTCCATTTATTAAGCTGAGCATAGAACTGAAGATGAGGATTATCTTTAATAAAGAGATAACTAACTTAAAGTATACGCAGATTTCGGTTTCTAGACATTATTTAAAGCTTAACTGACACTCTCTGATC
This sequence comes from Thalassoma bifasciatum, assembly GCA_008086565.1. Taxonomy (NCBI): domain Eukaryota; kingdom Metazoa; phylum Chordata; class Actinopteri; order Labriformes; family Labridae; genus Thalassoma; species Thalassoma bifasciatum. The sequence goes on along the minus strand of RPOG01000787.1, from coordinate 131,230 downwards.
AATAAAAGTTTGTATTCATCCTTTTTTCCGTGGTACAGACAATTTAAAGGGCAGAAAGGCTGAACGATTTATCGTGTTTTGATCGAAATCGCAATTTCAGACATCGTGATCATGTGATCGCTAAAGCTGCGTTTTTTTCCTGCTCCTGACTGACCCAGGATCTGTTATATCAGCTGTTTCACACACACCTGTCTTGAGTGTGAAACTGTTGGGAAAAAAACTTTTTTCCTTGGGATTGTTGTTGATTTTATTTTATTTAACTTGACACAGTTAAGGATATTTTGCACTACATCATTTTTAAAAGTTAGGAGTCAAAGATAGCTCTTTCTGTTCTTCAGTTTTTATAACTAAAAATATAATTTAAAAAGTCCGGTTTAGAAAAAGCAGGAATAGGTGTTAGACTCTGGGTTTTGAGAAGAGTCAAAATTCGACAACTTATCAAAAAATCTTCTTTTTGTTTTTTTTTGCCTCTGTATTAATTTCTCATCATTTCGAGTTAGAGCCTAGAATTTGAATTTCTATATAAAAATGATAACTTTTAATTTCAAAATGTAGACATTTTTTCTTAGATTTTTGTCATCTTAAAATTTTGACCTTAAATGAGAAAGTTTGGACTTTTTCCACATGATCTTAAACTGATTTTTTAAACTTGAGAAGTTTCATCTCAAAATCTTGACTTTTGTCTCAGAATTTTGTCTTTATTTCTCAAAATTGTCACTTTTGATATTAAAATATTTACCTTATATTTAAAAGTTTGAAACAATTCTTACCTTCAGTTTTCATTTTCATCCTCACATTAGAGCAAAAACTTTTGATGTTTCAATGGTTTGATGGAATGTTCGCCAACCAAGGATGGAGCTTAGGCATGTGTTTTGGCTCCGAAGAAAGCACCCAAGCTTATTTTGGCTCTCAAGTGGACACTTTAGAGCCTTTTTGCAACCAAGAAGGTACTTGAGAATGTGTTTTGGTTCCCTGAGAAGTCACTTTGGCATATTTGGCTCCCAAGAGGGCATTTTGTCATGTTTGAACCAGCTAAAGGAGCAGATAAGTATGGTTTGCCAATCAAGAGGGCACTTTAGCTTGCGTTTTGGCTCCCAAGAAGGGACTTTAGTGCAATTTCTGCACCTAGGTAGGCACTCATATTGGGTTTGGCACCCACATTTTGGCTTCCAAGAAGATACTTCAATACAGGTTTGGTGCTGAAGAGGGCACTGAAGCATGTGTTTTGGCTCCCAAGAGGACTTTAGAGTGTGTTTTGGCTCCTGAGAGGACACTTGAGTGTTTTTTGGCTCCTAAGAAGGCATGTGTTGTGTTCCCCAGGAGGGCAGTTTATCATTTTTTATCAGTCAAAGGAGTAGATGTCTGTGGTTCTCCAACCAGGAGAGCACTTGAGCATGTGTTTTGGCTCCCAAGAAGGCCTTTTAGTGCAATTTCTGCACCTAGGAAAGCACTCATATTGGGTTTGGCAGCCACATTTTGGCACCTTAAGTGTTTTTAGGCTTCCAAGGAGATATTGCCATGCAAGTTTGGTGCTGAAGTGAGTACTTAAGCGTGTGTTTTGGCTCCCAAGAGGACTTTAGAGTGTGTTTTGGCTCCTGAGAGGACACTTGAGTGTTTTTTGGCTCCCAAGAATGCATGTGTTGTGTTCCCCAGGAGGGCAGTTTATCATTTTTTATCAGTCAAAGGGGTAGATGTCTGTGGTTCACCAACCAGGAGGGGACCTGAGCATGTGTTTTGGCTCCCAAGAAGGCACTTTTATTTAAGTTTGACTCCAAGGAGGGCACTATAGTGCAGTGGTTCTCAACCTTTTCCAATTTAGGACCCACTCTAAAGTCTCAAAGATGGTCTTGGCCCAACTCCAACTGCGTAAACACGGAGGTTATATGATAATTAGTATGGTGCCCTATTAAAAGTGACCATGTTTTAGCACTTGAAACATTATTCTATAATTTTTCTTATGTAATTACACCCCCCACCCAACCCCACCCACCCCCACACACACAAAATCATACTTTTTTGGAAATGATTTTGCAGCCGACTTGCAATACCTTCGCGGCCCACCAGAGGGCCACCGCCCACAGTTAGGAACCACTGCTGTAGTGCATATTTTTCATCTACATGCCCCCTCTCTGTGCACACCACTGAGTGTCCAAGTCTTTAAAAGTGCATCAGGAAAACGCAGCTCTTACCCAAAGATCCAAATCTGTTTCTAGAGAAGATTTAATGAAGGCACTGCTAAAAAATCACAGCATGAAGTCAGGAAGTGCAAGAAAAATCGTCACATAGAGAAAAACTTTTTGCTGCAAACTTGTGAGAAGTAGCATGTGCGTCATCAGGGTGTACTTGGAAAACTCTTAAATATTCCTCCTGCAGGGATTTGAAGATGTTCTGATGATTTTTTTAAGTCTTTAACATTTGGCTCTTTATGACACAGAGACAGACGCATTAGAGATGCAGACGGAGAGCAGAGCGGAGACACAGAGGGGTGTAAAACGCGTCCTAATCAGGTCATCACGGCGCCCAAAGACACTCCAAGTTTTACTAAGCAGAGCTCTGCACATGATTCACAATCGGGCGTAAGGGAAGCACACACACTCACCGCCGTCGTCAGTGTTTGTCTCATTATATTCTCAGTTAGTTTGTTGAATTATCACCAGGAAGGATGTTTGAGGGTTTATCAGAGCTTTGTTCGGAAATCAGCAGCCTGCTGTTTGTAACAAACAAAAGGGACCTGCATCCAGATCGATGCTGGCGTAAACAAACACACGGAGCTGTCGCATATCTGTAATGTTTACAGACAGCTGATCTATAAAACAGGCTTTTTATTCAAGGCTCATATTATTTCTTTAACATGGTTCCCAGTGGAAGGGCTGCACTGTCGACTCACAGTAAGAAAGTTGGACAGGATCCGCTCCGTGTGGAGTTTTCTTCCTCCCACCGTCCAAAAACATCTCCATCAGGGTGAGTGGTCACCTTAAATTCCCCATAGGTGTGAGAGTGTGCGCTTGAATCGTTGTCTGTCTCCACACGTTAGTCCTGTGACGGGCTGGTGACCCGTCCAGGATATGCACCCTGACTCTCGCCCAATGACAGCATCAACGGGAAATGGAAGGATGGAAGTTTCCCTGAGGATTTAGTGGACACAAAGATCACAGATCCTCACACTAACTCGACTGAAGTTTCCTGAAAGAGTTTCTCAAATCAAAATTAAGTCAAGACCAAGAATAAGATGTTTAAAACCAAGACTTTTTTGAGTTGGGACCAAGACAAGACCAAGACTTTTGAAAGCCAAGATCAAGACCAAGACCAAGAATTTTGAAAGTTGAGACCAAATCAAGACCAAGACCAAGACTTTTTTGAATTAAGTCAAGACCAAGACCAAGACCTTTGAGAGTCAAGACCAAGATGTTTAAGACCAAGACTTTTTTTGAATTGAGACCTAGACACGGCCAAGACTTTTAGGAGTTGAGATCCAGGCAAGAACATCACTTTTGCGTGTCAAGACAAAGTCAAGACCAAGACTTTATGAGTTGAGTCAAGACCAAGACTAAGACTTCTGAGAGTCAAGACCAAAACATGATCAAGACTTTTGGGATTCAAGATCAAGATGAGATTATCACATTTGTGTGTGAAGGCCAAGTCAAGACCACGACCTCTTCAAGTCAAGACTAAGACTTTTAAGTTCAAGACTTTTTTGGGTTTAGACCAAGACACAACCAAGACCTTTGAAAGCCAAGATCAAGACCAAGACCAAGAATTTTGAAAGTTGAGACCAAGTCAAGACCAAGACCAAGACTTTTTTGAATTAAGTCAAGACCAAGAACAAGACCTTTGAGAGTCAAGATCAAGACCAAGACCTTTGAGAGCCAAGATCAAGACCAAGACCTTTGAGAGCCAAGATCAAGACCAAGACCTTTTTGGATTAAGTCAAGACCAAGACTTTTGAGAGTCAAGACCAAAACAAGACCAAGACTCTTTCAAGTCAAGACCAAGATGTTTAAGACCAAGACTGTTTTTAAATTGAGACCTAGACACCGCCAAGACTTTTAGGAGTTGAGATCCAGGCAAGAACATCACTTTTGCGTGTCAAGACAAAGTCAAGACCAAGACTTTATGAGTTGAGTCAAGACCAAGACTAAGACTTCTGAGAGTCAAGACCAAAACATGATCAAGACTTTCGGGATTCAAGATCAAGATGAGATCATCACTTTTGTGTGTGAAGACCAAGTCAAGACCACAACCTCTTCAAGTCAAGACTAAGATGTTTAAGACCAAGACTTTTTTGAGTTTTGACCAAGACACAACCAAGACCTTTGAGAGTCAAGATCAAAACATGATCAAGACTTTCTGGAGTCAGGATCAAGATGAGATCATCACTTTTGTGTGTGAAGACCAAGTCAAGACCACAACCTCTTCAAGTCAAGACTAAGATGTTTAAAACCAAGACTTTTTTGAGTTGAGACCAAGACATGACCAAGACTTTTGAGAGTCAAGACCAACACGAGACCGTCACTTTTACTTATCAAAACCAAGTCAAGACCAAGACTTAACCGAGACCAAGTTTTATTTGGAATATATTTGCTGGACAAAAACAAACTGTCTACAAATCGTTCAAAGCACAGCATGCAAATCTTAAATCTGAACAAATTTGTTCAACAAAATTCTTGCAAAATTATTCCTTATATTTATTCAAAAGCCACTGATAGGTCAAGAATTATTTTAGATATCTGAAAACAACATGTTTGTTTCTTAAGTGAATGAGGCCAAAAGTACAGAAGTATTTCTGACTTCAAATGAGATGGACTGATGTTAAAGTTTTTGCAGGTGTCTGACATATAAAACACTGGAAAAGATTTCAAGCAGGCAGAACAATCAGTGAAGTGATGCTACATGTGCAGGTATCAACCAGTTTTGACAGAAAATTCAGAGTCCGGCAAGACCAAATGCTATAGATGAGACCAAGACCATAACAACATCAGTATTTAGCAACATTTTTGCACATATCATTTGCTTGACTTGCTGCAAGAAGTGACAACACAATATGTAGATTTATCACACGAAGCTTTAATTCATGTCAAAGTTCTTCTTTGTAACTACAAACAGCTGATGCAGCTCTGCTAATTTCCATTAAATAACTCATGTTTAAAGCAGAATGATGCAGCAGAAACAGAACTGCACTTGACATCACTTTGAATATTCTGCAGCTGTAAACATCCGAGAGTTTCTTTCTCTCCAAACGGTTTAATATTTTAAAGCTTGGGGGGAACATTAGATGCTTTTCAACCCCGTCTTCCTCGCTCATGAACTTCATCTTTAATAAAAAACAGATAATCCAGAGTGAGCACAGGAGGTGGTTTAACCTTTAAAAACGTGATGAACAGATTGGAAATGCAGCGTTGTGTTGATACACGTCTTTCTTCCCCTGAACAGAAGAAGACAGATTGAGATGGTGGAGAGCAGAGTGGCAGACGGAGAGTATTCGGCCTACAGACCCTTCCTCCCCCTCGGCCAAATTTCCGCGTGTGCCTCCGAGGAGTCACGCGGGTCTGCAGCCAGTTTCTGTGTCACGCTCAAATATCACCAGACCCTGACATTTAGAGAGAGAGAGACCGTGCATTTATTTAAACCATCAGGGCTGAACATGGAAGAATCTGATATCATGAAGGAGCCGATGGGTCAGATGATAAATGCTGCGGCTCCTGTTTTCATAATTTAGTGTCAGACGGTGGCCGGGGCGATGACACTTCAGCGCCGCAGTCAAGGGCGACCAGGGCGGCGGCTCATCAGGTATAGAGGATCCTAATCTGAGAGCAGCTTCCTCATTAATCTGAGCCCAACCTGTTAAAGAAAGAGATAAAAGGAGAGATAAGAGGTGTCAGGGTGCAGACAGGAGCTCTGAGTGGAGCGCTGACCAGAGCCGAGCAGCTGGGGGGTAATGAGGCAGACAGACAGCAGGGAACGAGCCCCCCCCACCACCACCACCACCACCACCTCATCGCTCCTCTCACAGCTCAGAACAGAATCCACCACTAAAACAAGGCTCACAAAAATGGGTTAGACACAGTTAAAGACCTGAATTAGTCTTTGTTTGAAAACACAAATCACATGGAAGTCAAAGTTTTTTTCAGCTTAGGGTGACCAATCCCTGTCCTCCTTTTTCGTCCTTAAATTCTGTCCATGTTTTTTTTTTTAATTCATCAAAATGTTTATCAAGATATTGAGATGAAAACATGAAACTCTGACTGTTTGTGCAGCTGCACTCACAGACAGAAAATGCTAAAGTAGAAATGCACTTTTACAGACAAACTGCAGATAGAACTGCTCTTTTCTTCAATGGTCGTGATCGGTAGGAAGCACCATGAGCTGTTTGCAAAAGCGAACACCTTAGTGCAGAAAATTTAAACCCCTCAAAAATCGAAGTTAAACTTTAACTCAGACTTTGAGGCTAAATTGATATTTTTGCAAATTTACGACTTTTTATCTTGCAAGAAAACGACTTAATTCTTGAAAGTTTATGACTGTTATTCTCTTAAATTTATGACTTTGTTGTCATAAGTTTATGACTTTCTTCTCTTTGGTTTTTGACTTTTTTCTCTTAAGTTTATGACTTTATTCTTGTAAGTTTATGACTTTATTCTCTTATGTTTATGACTTTATTCCCTTGAGTTTGTGACTTTAGTCTCTTTGGTTTTTGACTTTATTCTCTTAAGTTTACAGCTGTTTTCTTGTGACTTTATTCTCTCTGTAAGTTTATGACTTCAGTCTCGTAAGTTTACCACTTTCACCCTTGTTAGATTATGACTTTATTCTCGCTGGTTTAGGACTATTTATGTTAGATTATCACTTTATTCTCTTAAGTTTATGACTTTTTTCTCTATAGGTTTATGACTTTGTTCTCTCATTATTCTATTTTGTTTATGACTTTATTCTCTGTAAGTTTTTGACTTTTTTCTCCTTGGTTTTTGACTTAATTCTCTTAAGTTTTTGACTTTTTTCTCTTAAGTTTATGACTTTATTGTCTGTAGGTTTATGACTTTATTCTCTTAGGTTTTTGACTTTTTTCTCTTAAGTTTATGACTTTATTCTCTTAAGTTTACAGTTGTTTTCTTGTGACTTTATTCTCTCTGTAAGTTTATGAATTAAGTCTCGTAAGTTTACCACTTTCACCCTTGTTAGATTAAAACTTTATTCTCGCTGGTTTAGGACTTAATTTATGTAAGATTATCACTTTATTCTCTTATGTTTATGACTTTATTCTCTTACGTTTATGACTTTTTTCTCTTTAGGTTTTTGACTTTATTCTCTTAAGTTTTTTACTTCAGTCTCGTAAGTTTACCACTTTCATCCTTGTTAGATTATGACTTTAATCTCGCTGGTTTAGGACTTTATTTATGTAAGATTATTACTTTATTCTTGTTAATTTACGTTCTTTTCTTTGTAGCGTGACCCTAATCCTCCGTCATAATTTATTCTATATTATTGCTCCTGTATTTCTACCATTTCCTGCTGCTGTACAACAGGACTGTACATAAAACAATCCTTGTCCTATGGATCTCTTTTTGCACCTTTTTTATAGTATTTTGCACTTTATCTGCAGACTGAGAAAGCCAAATCTTATGCAAATGAATCCTTGTTTTGTATAAATGTGCTACATACAGAATGACTATAAAGTTTGAGTCTGAGTCATATTTTTGACTCCATAATGACTTAAATGTTTGCCAATGATGATGAAGTCAAACTGACATTAAACCCTGTACTTTCATTCTTCGTTTGCTCTAAATATTCAACAAAACTTTGAGATAAATCCACACATCAGGTGAATTGAGGTTATTCATGTATTCAGTGTTTGGATGAAGCTCTGCTGAGCCGTTTAGCCGGAGGATAAATACAGAAACCAGATTTAAAAAAACTTAATGTAATCCATTCACCTCTCCTGAGAGTGGGAGTGAGATAGTGAGCGTGTTACATCCTGTTCTGTTTTTATCTCTTCGAGCAAAACTCTGCTCATATTCAGACCTTTGACCTAATCCTCAAAGATCAGCTGATTTTTCAGGCCGGTCTAAAAGTGAAAATGTGCTTCATCCACCTTGAAGTGAGACAAAAAAAAAAGTCTCATCAGTTTGTGAGGGCTTCGTGTCGCTCCAGTGTGTAACAGCCATAACTTCTAATCCCATCCACTTCTTAAACTGTATCAGGACTGTATCATTATACAGTCTATGGTCCGGCCCATTTTTTTCTGGAACACTTTAAACTTTCAATATCTGGTGTTATTTCCAATTTACTGCATGTTATGCGAGAGAAAAACACTTTAAACTGAAGAAAGACACAAACAGAGAATTGGATGTTGTAGGTTTAGTGAAGAAAAAAGCACTTAAAACAAAAATCGTGAATCAATTTTACAGTATGAGCTGGAAATTGGAACATAAAAAAACATATGTACACTGACGTTTATGAGATTTTTTTCTCTTATTCGGTATAAAAAGAGGTTTTGACAGATTCACTGGATCCTCGAGGATCTCAGATCTTTGCACAAAAGTCACTTAAGGATTTTTTTTTCCTCTTTTTGACAGAAAACGTAAACCAGAAGTAAAGGAGATATTCAGCCACTCACACCTATTGTACAGCATGGACAGATAATTTCAGTTTTAAGACATTTTTCCATCAAATTTAGTATTTTTATCTTATATTCAGACCCTCTTTTTTGCAGTGTAAGAGAAAAAAAATCTCGTAAATGTTACGTTACAAATGTTTGTTAATGTGCCAATTTTCAGCTCGTCCTGTAAAAATGATTTGAAGTGGGTTTTTTCTTCATCATCCAATTCTTTGTTTGTGTCTTTCTTCAGTTTTAAGTGTTTTTCTCTCACATAACATGCACTAAATTGGAAATGACACCAGATATTGAAAGTTTAAAGTATTCCAGAAAAAACAAACGGCCTAAACACTGACTCACAGGACAGTTTTTGACTGTTTTATGGTCAAGATAAGCAAAAGAGTCCAGGCAGGCGTTTTGGGGCTCAGGGGTTGAAGGGTTAACTTGAATTAAATGTGTGTGTGTGTGTGTGTGTGTGTGTGTGTGTGTGTGTGTTCTCTCTGTGACTGACAGCCTTTCTCCACGCTCTCCCTCTGCTCTCTGAGTCTGACGAGATGAGCAGCAGCCCCTGTGGCCGTGCATGGGAATAAGTGGATAAAGAAACATTTTCCACTGAATGCTATCCACTTTTCCATCTGTTCGGCTCAAAAAGAGAAGCCCCGGGGCGAATCAGATGTTACGTAACCAGAAGTTATTACAAAAAAAAATGTGATTCTCCACATTTCTAAAACCTGTCCTGTCACACACACACACACACAATGACCTTGAAAAGTCCCGACAGATATCTCTGAGCTTCTCCTCTGAGCCCACAGCGCTCTAATCTTCTGAGCGCTCGGCCTCAGACAACACCCGCTGCATTTTTCAACCCGTCCCAACCATAGACTGTATAATAAGTGGACGTAATGACGTTCGGCTCAAACTGAAGCCTCCAGCAGATGCCCCGCCCCCTGGTGTCTGGCTGCAGTATAGGTCATAAGCCCCGCCCCCTGGTGTCTGGCTGCAGTATAGGTCATAAGCCCCGCCTCCCCATGTATTCCAGATATGAGCCGGGAAAACTTTAAAAAATTACGATACCTCGTAGAAACGTTTCTCTCATCCTTACGCTAAGGTGGTATGACGATGTCATCTGGCTGCATGGTGTTCAGGTGTTTTTTTTCCTGAGAAGTTAGTTTCTCATTAGTTATTGGACGTTAAAAACCGCGATATAAGTTTTGTTTTACAATAGTTGACAGCTGCTGTTCGTGAGTAGTTTTTATCGGGGATATAAGAAACTTCAGGAAAGAGCCAAAAGGAGACTAAACCTGAAGAAGAAGAAGAAATAAATATTTTTATTTCTCTTTTTTACTCTGCTCCACCGGAAATTCTCTACTGCACAGACTCTGGCTGCACAATGGCGGCTGGAGAAACTGGGTTTTTGGCTTCAAAATCGTAGAACGGTGACAGGCGGAAGCGCGCTGTCCATTCTATATACAGTCAATGGGCCTGACTCACAGGACATTTTTTGACCGTTTCATGGTCAAGATAAGAAAATAATCCAGGCAGGAATTTAGGGCGCAGCTGTTAAAGGGTTAAACACCTGAGTGAAATTACGTAATAACCACAAATTGACTGAAAGAACAACATCTCAGCTTTCAGGAACCGTTGGATATTTTTTGATTGTGCGAACCGTTTGGGAGTAAAGGGCGTTTACACATCCATCGTTTAAGGGTTAATGATGGATGTTAAAGTGCAGCAAAAAGAGCCTGAAAGTGACAAAGTGAGATGATGAGCAGCATCCAGACGTTTTTTTCTCATTCATGTTCGTTTATTCCGTGATGAACGTTTTTCTCCTGCAGCTAACGTGTGAAATGATTGTGGATGGTTCTCACAGGAGTCAGAGGACATGAGGAACATATGGAGGGTCTCCTGTCCCTGTTGTGATACATGAGCTGTGACAAACAAGCTCTGATGACACTCTGCTCTCTGACAAACGGGCGCGCAGCCACGAGCTTGTCCATATGTGTGCCCTGGAGTTTCTCAAACACGTTAACACAAACACACAAACACACAGAAACAGGACATGCTGCATTACAGCCTCTGTGAACAGTGTGTGCACCTTAAAGAGGGGGTATTTTGCCGCCCCAGATTTTAAAGATGGATGGATGGATAGATTTATTAAAAAACTTGGTAACACTTTAGATTAGGGAACACATATTCATTAATTTGTAGTCAATAAGTAATAACTAGGAGTTAATATATGGAAAAGTCTGAATTCATGATGCAATAGAGGTAGAATAAGGGGTTAATACCTGCTTAATAAATACTAATTAGCTACTTATATGCATGTTAATAAGCACCTAGTTAATGGTGAATATGTGTTCCCTAATCTAAAGTAATTTGCAAAACAGCTCAGTGAGTCAAATGTCATACAAGGAATATATCATGAATGAAATTTTAAAGCAAATTTTTTTTGTGGATTTTGTTCAAAGGGTTCAAAAAATATCTCAATTCCAAAAAATGGAATTTTCTGGCTATTTTTTGATGGGTCAGACTCAATGACTGTATATAGAATGGACAGCGTGCTTCCGCCTGTCACCGTTCTACGATTTTGAAGCCAAAAAACCCCGTTTCTCTAGCCGCCATTGTGCAATATTTACGTCTTCTTCAGAAGGTTTAGTCTCCTTTTGGCTCTTTACCAAAGTTTCTTATATCCCCGGTAAAAACTACTCACGAACGGCAGCTGTCAACTATCGTAAAATGAAACTTATATCGTGGTTTTTAACGTCCAATAACTAATGAGAAACTAACTTCTCAGAAAAAAAACACCTGAACACCATGCAGCCAGATGACATCATCATACTACCTTAGAGTAAAGATGAGAGAAACGTTTCTACCAGGTATCGTAATTTTTTAAAGTTTTCCCGGCTCATATCTGGAATACATGGGGAGGCGGGGCTTATGACCTATTCTGCAGCCAGACACCAGGGGGCGGGGCTTATGACCTATACTGCAGCCAGAAACCAGGGGGCGGGGCTTATGAGCTATACTGCAGCCAGACACCAGGGGGCGGGGCTTATGACCTATACTGCAGCCAGACACCAGGGGGCGGGGCATCTGCTGGAGGCTTCAGTTTGAGCCGTTACGTCCACTCATTATACAGTCTATGGTCAGACTTCACAGGGTAAAGACTTTTGGATATAGAAGTTTATGTTTATCGTATCCATGGTTACCCCTGGTTACAGTCCCCCTTCCTTCTTCCACATTCTGCAAATTGAATCTCAAGATTTTACTCAGGTTTTGAGTAACTCTTAGTTGTACTGGAGACAATTAAACTTCATTGAAACTTCAATAAAATCGTCTTTATGTCGCGGAAAAAGTGTAATGGGAACACAGCTATTAATGATGCTCAAAAAGAAAATTCCTCACATTTCTCCTATGACACAAAAAAAAAATCTGTTCTACAAATTTCACACCCATTTGAAACACTCCCTGACTTTAGGAGCTTCAGGATGTGTTGTTGTATCAGACTTTCCTACTTTGTTGTGTTTTGTTTACCCGTCTGAGATACGAGTTGGCTCAGACAAACAACAGCTCCTGAGAGAAGAAGAAAAAGGTGTGCATGGTGATGAAGAGTCTGATTATTGAGCTTTAAATTCAGTGGTTTGGAAGTTTATTATGTTAGCGTTAATTAGCAGGTGCTCACGTCTGCGTTGACTGTACCTGCTTTTAAGTTGGTCCAGTCTTTGTCGTTTGTTGATTTATTGCAGCGGCTCACATATGGGACTCGGGGTTATTGTTGTTTTCCCTGCAGAGAAGACGACAGCTGCTTGTAGTAATGAGAACACGTTTTCTTCTGTGTTACCGGGTTTGTTTTTTTATCAAACCTTACAAGGAGATGTCAAGTCTGCTGCTTCGGCTTCTCTGCTTTGTTGAATTAACTTTTCAAGGTGACTACCAGTACAAAAAAAAACAAACTCATTCTGTTTTCTTTCCTTTGCTCCTCTCACAACCTCAAGGCTTCATGGTGTGTAAAGTGAGTTGTTCTTGCTTCTTTTTTGAGGGGACGTGGACAGACAGCAGAGAGCGGTGTCACCGTTTGATGGATCTGAACTCGTCTTCAGTCGATATGTGTCACTCTGAGATGGATGACATCATCTTTTCCACTTTTATACTCTCTGTTTTCTGTCAGTAGTTGTGTGTCAGGGGTTTTTCTCCAGCAGAGTGTGTTTTGTTTGACACTCACAGGTGCTCAAAGCTAAAAAAAAAAATAATATCCTGTATTGTTTGGGTCTTTTTGTACTGGAAACAGCTCAGTTTGGCTCCTGGCTGATCTCACATCCACTGTTCCTGCTGTGGGAACTTAGAAATCATCAACACAATCAAAGCTTTAGTGGAGTTTGGTTCCTTCAAGTGCTTTGAAATGTGGTCACACCGTCTCCTGTAACAACCTAAAACCATAGATTTAAAGTTTACATACCCTGGCAGAATTTATGATGTCTTGGCCGTTTTTCAGAGAATATGAATGATAACACAAAAACTTTTCTGTCACTCATGGTTAGTGGTTGATGAAGCCAGTAAATAATAATGACAACAGAAACTTCTGGTGATTTTGTCCTGATAACATGAACACAAGTGGACACAAATGGGTTTGAATGACTACTGAATATACAGTAAAAATAATAGCTCAGTAAATATAAAAGTAAAATTTGGGATAAAAAGTCAAAATATTGGGATACAATGACTAAATTCTGAGAGTTTCTTGTCACTTTTTGAGGTAAAAGGTCAGAATTATGGGATAAAAAGTCAAAATATTGGGATACAATGACTAAATTCTGAGATTTTTTTGTCCATTTTTGAGGTAAAACGTCAAAATTATGGGATTAAAAGTCAAAATATTGGGATACAATGACTAAATTCTGAATTTTTTTGTCCATTTTTGAGGTAAAAGGTCAAAATTATGGGATAAAAAGTCAAAATATTGGGATACAATGACTAAATTCTGATTTTTTTTGTCCACACTTGAGATAAAAGGTCAAAATTTCGGATAAAAAATCAAAATATTGGGATGAAATGACTGAATTCTGAGATTTTTTTGTCCATTTTGTGGTAAAAGGTCAAAATTATGGGATATAAAGTCAAAATATTGGGATACAGTTACTAAATTCTGAGATTTTTTGTCCATTTTTGAGGTAAAAGGTCAATATTATGGGATAAAAAGTCAAAATATTGGGATGAAATGACTAAATTCTGAGGTTTTTTGTCCATTTTTGAGGTAAAAGGTCAAAATTATGGGATAAAAAGTCAAAATATTTGGATGAAATGACTAAATTCTGAGATTTTTTTGTCCATTTTTGAGGTAAAAGGTCAAAATTTCGGATAAAAAGTCAAAATATTGGGATGAAATGACTGTATTCTGAGATTTTTTTGTCCATTTTTGTGGTAAAAGGTCAAAATTATGGGATAAAAAGTCAAAATATTTGGATGAAATGACTAAATTTTGAGATTGTTTTGTCCATTTTTGAGGTAAAAGGTCAAAATTATGGGATAAAAAGTCAAAATATTGGACTACAACGACTAAATTCTGAGGTTTTTTGTCCATTTTTGCGGTAAAAGGTCAAAATTATGGGATAAAAAGTCAAATATTGGGATGAAATGACTTAATTCTGAGATTTTTTTTGTCAATTTTTGAGGTAAAAGGTCAAAATTATGGGATAAAAAAATTCAAAATATTGTTTTTATGTGTCAAAATTCTGTAATTAGTCCATATTTGAGACAATAACTCAAAATTATGGGATCAAAAACAGTCGAACATAGAGGACAAAAAGTCAAAATTTTGAGATAAGAAGAATTGACTTTTGGACAAAAAGTTGGAAATTGGAAATAAAAGTCAATATTATGAAACAAGAAGTCTGAAGTTAGAAATGAAAGTACATATTTGAGAAAAAAAGTGGGATAAGGAGTCAAAATACTCGGATATAATGACAAAAATTTAAGATTTTCAGTCCATATTTAAGATAAAAGGTCAAAATTATTGGATATAAAACTCAAAATATTGTTTTTATGGGTTGAAATTCTGAGTCCACACTTGAGATAATAAGTCAACATTTTGGGATTAAAAAAAAGTCCAACATAGAGCACAAAAAGTCAATAATTTCTAGATAAAATGTTGAAATTTTGAGATAAAAAGTATTGATTTTTGGACAAAAAGTTAGAAATTGGAAATAAAAGTCATTATTATGATACAAGAAGTCCAAAGTTAGAAATGAATGCAAATACTTGAGATAAAAAGTGGGATAAGGAGTCAATATATTAAGATAATAATGACCAAATTTTGAAATTGTAAGTCCATAAATGAGATAAATGGTCAATCTTCTTGGATAAAAACTCAAATTGTTCTTATTTTGGGTCAAAATTCTGAGATAATTCCACATTTTGAGATAAAAAGATCAAATTTTGAGATTGTGAGTTAGAATTCGGAGGGACCAGTCCATATTTGAGATCAAAAGTTAAAATTTTGGGATAAAAGTCAAAACAAAACCAAAAACAACAAAAAAAAATTTGAACTGAAACATTGAAATTTTGAGATTTGGATGAATTAGGCTTCCATACATTATTTATGCTTCTATATAGAAAACTTTCACTTTAAACAGAAAAATAGTGTTTCAAATAAATGTTTGGGTTATGAATCTACTTTGTCAGCTCTGAGTTTTTTGGGGTGCTTTTGCAGGATCTCTGCAGGGGGTTCGCCTTTTGGGGTTTTTAGAATATGATCACCCTACATATGTGAGCTGTTTTTGCAGCAGCCTGAAAGACTCTTGTGTGAAATAACTCTGACATATTTCCATTTCCATGAATTGGTGGTTCGTTAGGTAGATTCTGAGAGTGAACACAGCGTTCCCACAGTTTAAAAACATGCTCATCAGTTTGACTGGTCTCTCTAAGTTGCCTGTAGGTGTGTGAACACGTGTGGATGGTTGTGTGTTTCTACATGTCAGCTCTGTGACACACGACTCTGCTGAACCCTACATCTCCCTCACTGACAGCTCAGATAGGGTTCAGCCTCCGCGACCCTGAGAAGTTGAGGATCAATAAAGATAATGGATGGATGGAGGCTGACGAGGTCCACTTTACTTTCTTACGTCTGCTTCTTTCGAGGAGTGAAAGTTACTCCCACGTTAAACGTTACACACTCGTCTCACAGACGATCGTTTGCTTTTAAATTTAACTTCATTGCTGTAGTTTCTCACTCTAATTTATTCACCCCTTTGCTCCACTTTCAGGTTAAAAATTAAACTGTTAAATCATGCACACTCCATGATTTGAATAATTTCCCAGTATGAGCAAAGTACTCCTGCTTCTAAATGGTTTGAGGTACCCTAAAATTAAGCACAAGAGCTCCATTATGCTCCTGTATGACACTTATCGTTTTAATGTTAATGTTTAGCNTCAGGACGGCCGTGCGGGGATGATGCATAATTCTGCCGAGCACATTTTAATATAACATATCCAACACGCTCTGCTGAAGGAGTGGGCAGGTGGTGAAAGCGGTGTGATTGAACAATAACCAAACATGTGAAGAGACGCTGCTCGCTGCAGAACAATAACCAGGGGAATGTGAGGCAGAGAGAACAGAAACTGGGCGTAAAAGGAGAGGAAAAAACACCAACCCTGGGCTTTCGAGAGCTTCTACTCGTGTGTTTGTTTGGCCTCGCTCTGGGCATGCCTGCTGCACGCTTCTCGATCCGTACCTCGCGGGTATTTAACTGACGCTAAAGCAAACATCACAACGTGAGCGAGCCGGAGCCATGACGACGACCCGTGACCCCCTCAGTGATCGTGCAGGAGATGAAGAACTTTCTGAGCTGCGTTTTTAAAATAAAGGTAGAGGTGATATTGAGCTGGAATCAATAACTCTGGTTTCCACGTTGGCTTCACTTTCGCTGGCAGCAGCTGCTTGTTTGGTGACCTCTCGCTGAAACACAAAGCAGGTCTGTGCGGTGATGTTTGAACAAACCGGAGAACACATCAGCTGGTAAACTCTCTCCTTGACTGACTGACAAAGTAACAGCAGATTTCCCATGGACCCATTTCCTGTGAAAAGGTGTCAGTCCAAATAACGGCTCATGCTTCAAATCCTGGAATTTGTCAGAAAACCAGATACAGTTTTTTTGTAGTAGATGTTTTCTGCTCTACACCAGTGTTACTCAACCAAAGAGCCAATCTGTTGAAAAACACCTTTGCAACAGGAACAATCCCATTGATCTCATTGAATTAGATTAAACTGCAAAATGACCTGCTGCAATATTCTAATCTCAGACAGTGCAATATTTCTTTAACCTCAAATGTGTCAGAAATTTTTTTTTTGCAGTACATGTTGTCTGCTCTACACCAGTTTCACTCAACCCTGCGACTAAAGAGACAATTTGTCAAAAACTACCTTTGCAAGAGCATCAACTGTCTCATTTACCTGCAGGAAGTCAGGTACTGGCAGGGCTGTTTTTTTATCATCTATGGTGTGTTTACAAAACTACAACTGTTAGCCATGCTATTAACTACAGCTGGTGGCAGTGAGCATGTGCAGTCGCTGACGCTGAGCCACGGAGGAGGAGACGAGTTTGTATACAGAGAAACGAACCCTATCGAAAATGTATGTCTCTTTCCTGCCTTGAAAAATGTCACGACACAAATCGCAATTGTAATATAGGGAAAAATAGTCACAGTTAGATTCTTTTTGCGAATTGTTCAGCCTTACATCTAAGTGGTGGAAACTCAACTCAACTTTATTTATAGAGCACTTTAAAAACAACCACAGCTGAAGACAAAGTGCTGAACACATATGGAGAGAACATTGAAGCAAAGATAAAAATCAGATATAAACACTCATGTTATTGTTTCATTGTTTCTAAAAACAATTTAAGAACAATAAAAACAACGAGTAAAACAATAACTAAAAAAAACCCATAAAACACTAAAACAGAGCCGAGTCTCATGGTGAGTTAAAAGCCAAGGAATAAAAGTGGGTTTTAAGACGAGTTTTAAAAACAGACAGTTACCATGAATATAAGTTAGAGGTAGAAAAAATAGTCAGAAATCAGAAAGATGAGTGATACTTGGAAAAAAGTGACTATAAAGTGACTTAAATGTGCAAAAAGCAGTCACAAGTAGTAAAAGTGATATTGGGTACATCGAAATAACACACGTTTTCAGTGGCCTGACATTTCTGATTCAAATATTTTTTACCGAGCTTGTTTAATATTCTAATTTTCTGAGGCACTAAATTTTTGTTTTTCACCATCTGTGAGCCATAATCAACAACAATTCAAGAATTAATTCACTCTTTGTATAATGAGACTATGTAACATATGGGCTCCACTTTTTGATGAATAATTCACTTTTGAGATAAGACATGATTACGCTGCCTTAAAGTCCGACCTGAGCCCGAGCAGAAAACAGACGTTTATTAGTGATGAACACAGATGGAAGTGGCCGAGTACAAACCAACAGTAGAACCAAGCTTTTTCCGGGCTTTTCCATACATCAAACCGCCCGGGTTTCTCTGATCCTCTGTGAAGATGGTTTTGTGAAGTCCATATTGTTATTAATAATTTCTTTTGAAACAAATACAAAGGGATTTGATCAATCGGAGCACTGGCAGGAAGAGGCCGACTTATCTGAAACAGTTCCAGTCTCCAGGGAAGTTCTCATAAATAAAATCACTCTGTAAAACATCAGCAGCTCGGATGAAGCTCCTCTACACGCAAACCCACTCCTGATCAAAATCTAGAGACCAACGAAAAATTGAAATAATTAACATTCTGCACTGTTGGGTTTTAAAAAGGTTCAAATTTTTAAGACCAAGGCCTTTAAAAGACAAATTCTGCACAAATATGTGGATTCACCCTCATTTTCTGTCAGATATTATGATCAGGGGTGGAAGTAATTAATGACAAATACTCAGATTACTGTAATTAAAGAGCATATTGCAGGTTAAACACAACTTTGACTAAAATCATAGGAAAGATGCCCAAAAACAATGTTCCGAAGGAATTTTTGAAATTAGTGAACCACAGAGTTTGGGAGAAACTGCTGAAAAATCCTCAGTTTAACATGAACATGGATCAGACTGACACTGCCGTTAATGAAGAGGAGAAAATCTGTGTTCCTATACATATGAGGGTCCTCAGGATTAAAATGATGAGACTTTTAGACAAAATGAAGAGCAGGAACAGGGCAGGATTAGGAGGAATTATGGGTAAAGGAGAGCAGGGAGCTGAGGAGTGAGGAGGAGGAGGAGCCTGATGCTGTTCACATCAGCGTATTTAAAGTTTGAACTCAGAAACAGAAACTTAAAAAGTCCGTAGTGTGTTTGGTGCCGATCACAAATCAGTCCGTTGGATGGTAAAACTTGTAAAAACACCAAATCTGAACTACGGTTTTCCACGAGTGTGAGTGTTAGAAAAGAGACGCAGCACCGGCTTCAGTGATATCGTGTATTCAACAAACACTTTTTCTACCCGTTAAAATTCGTATATCCACTAATCCAGGGTGGTAAAATAAATAAATCGAGACTTACAGTGCTCAGATGACGTTTCTGTCGGGATGAATCTCTGATAAATCCTTGTTTCCATCTGACACCTGGAGCCGGGCTGTGGCTGCTGCTGAACCTGTCGCTGCCTGCGGCTTCACCTCCATCAACTCGTCTGCTTCCACTAAAATGCCAATTTGGCGTTTTGAGAGCATCATGGGATGTTGAAAGAAAGTTTGGTGGCGTCCAACGTTACTGTCATGATGAAGAGATCCCACTGAGATGTTTTCTAGGCGATACAGTGGAGGAGAAGTAATCATGATCTGCTTTTTCTGAGAAATGGAACAATGGAGCTGACGGTTGTATGGAGGCAACACATTGACTGTATACAGAATGGACAGCGTGCTTCCGCCTGTCACCGTTCTACGTTTTTGAAGCCAAAAAAACCCCGTTTCTCTAGCCGCCATTGTGCAGCCAGAGTCTGCGCAGTAGAGAATTTCCGGTGGAGCCAAGTAAAAAAGAGAAATAAAAATATTTATTTCTTCTTCTTCAGAAGGTTTAGTCTCCTTTTGGCTCTTTCCCGAAGTTTCATATATCCCCGATAAAAACTACTCACGAACGGCAGCTGTCAACTATCGTAAAACGAAACTTATATCGCGGTTTTTAACGTCCAATAACTAATGAGAAACTAACTTCTCAGGAAAAAAAACACCTGAACACCATGCAGCCAGATGACATCGTCATACTACCTTAGCGTAAAGATGAGAGAAACGTTTCTACGAGGTATCGTATTTTTTTAAAGTTTTCCCGGCTCATATCTGGAATACATGGGGAGGCGGGGCTTATGACCTATACTGCAGCCAGACACCAGGGGGCGGGGCTTATGACCTATACTGCAGCCAGACACCAGGGGGCGGGGCTTATGACCTATACTGCAGTCAGACACCAGGGGGCGGGGCTTATGACCAATACTGCAGCCAGACACCAGGGGGCGGGGCATCTGCTGGAGGCTTCAGTTTGAGCCGAACATCTTTACGTCCGCTCATTATACAGTCTATGGGGCAACATTGCAGGGGTCGTCCTTCATGACTGAGGACCCTGGACTGGGATTTTCATCAGGACAATGCTGCAGTTCACAATGTCCGCCTGACTTCTTCTTCTTCTTCTTCCAGACAAGTTTACAGTGGAAGAACAGTGGAGCTCCTCATTACTGAGTCCTGTCTTCAAACTTTTATTTCTATTTCAGGGTTTTTTCAGCTTGTTTTGAGCTTAAACTTTTAATCAGCTGTCTCACTCTCATTCCTTCTTTTTGCATTTTGAAACTCCACTTGGAAGCTTTCAGTGCAAAATTATTATTAGTGAAGTTTTTCAACTGGCCTGTAGATTTTGATCAGGACTGTATCTCAGAGGAAAGAGCACAGGTTTGTTAAATCAGAAAGCCTTCATGTCAGAAAATATCAGCAGAGAAGAGGTCAAAGCGTTTGTTATAAAAGTTTCCTTTTAAATACTTAATTTCTCCCCTAAGTGTGTTATCTAACCAGCAGTGACATTTACACCAGACGTGATCTCCAGCTTCGCTCCCTGTCGCCGTCGTCTTCCTTCTGACATTTGTTGGTTCCCTCGTGCTCGGGCGACTCGCTCGGCTCAGATGTTGAGCTTTTGTCCTCGCTGGCAGCCTCAAATTTCCTGTCACAGTGTTTATGGAAATGTGTGCTTTGGTTGTTTGAAGACAACGTTTTAGGAGAAAGAAGAAACAAACTGAAAAGTCAAAGTAATTTTTGTGCAGGGCAAATTAACTGTCCAAAGTCGAGCTGTGGGCCTGTGAAGGTTCACACCAAAAACAGATGTGTTGGGTTAAACATCAGTCAGACAACAGCTTCAGATTGACTAAGCATAAGCAAAAACCAAGTGCTGATGTTTTATACCAGTGTTTTCCAACCTTGGGGTCTGGACCATTGACTGTATATAGAATGGACAGCGTGCTTCCGCCTGTCACGGTTCTATGTTTTTGAAGCCAAAAAACCCCGTTTCTCTAGCCGCCATTGTGCAGCCAGAGTCTGCGCAGTAGAGAATTTCCGGTGGAGCCAAGTAAAAAAGAGAAATAAAAATATTTATTTCTTCTTCTTCAGAAGGTTTAGTCTCCTTTTGGCTCTTTCCTGAAGTTTCTTATATCCCCGATAAAAACTACTCACGAACGGCAGCTGTCAACTATCGTAAAACGAAACTTATATCGCGGTTTTTAACGTCCAATAACCAATGAGAAACGAACCTCTCAGAAAAAAAACACCTGAACACCATGCAGCCAAATGACATCGTCAAAGTACTGTAGCGCAAAGATGAGAGAAACGTTTCTACCAGGTATTGTACTTTTTTAAAGTTTTCCCGGCTCATATCTGGAATACATGGGGAGGCGGGGCTTATGACCTATACTGCAACCAGACACCAGGGGGCGGGGCTTATGACCTATACTGTAGCCAGACACCAGGGGGCGGGGCTTAAGACCTATACTGTAGCCAGACACCAGGGGGCGGGGCTTATGACCTATACTGCAGCCAGACACCAGGGGGCGGGGCTTAAGCCCTATACTGTAGCCAGACACCAGGGGGCGGGGCTTAAGACCTATACTGTAGCCAGACACCAGGGGGCGGGGCATCTGCTGGAGGCTTCAGTTTGGGCCGAACGTCGTTACGTCCACTCGTTATACGGTCTATGGTCTGGACCCTCTTCAGGGTCCCCTGGGATTCAAATAAGGTCGTCAGAAAAGTCCAGTAATTCCATCTTTGGAGTCAAAACATGTGCAGAACTGTGCTCTTGAGTGAAAATACATCGGCTAAAGTGACCTCTTGGGAGCCAAAATACATAGAAGTGCTCTGTTGGGAGCAAAAACATGTGCAAAAGTGTGCTCTTGGGCACCAAAATCTGAAAAATCCCTGTTGGGAACAAAATTTGCTAAGGCGCCCTCCTGGGTTCAAAAACATATGCAAAAGTGCCCTCATAGGAGCCAAAATACACAGAAATGCCATCCTATTGGCTTAAAGGCGTAAAAATGACCTTTTGGGAGTAAAAGCACATGGGAAAATGTTCTCTGACGAGCCCAGAAGTGCTCTCTGAGGAGCCAAAATATGCAAAAGTGCATTCCTTGAAGCAAAAACACATGTGAAAATGTTGTCTTTTGATCCAAAACGTTTGCTATAGTGTTCTCTCAGGAGTCAAAATGCGCAAAGGTGTTCTCTTGGAGGCAAAAACATATGCGAAAGTGTGCTCTTGGGAGCCGAAATATGTGAAAGGGTCCCCTTGGAAGCTAAGTTAGGCAACAGTGGCCTCTTTGGAGCAAATCTTTGGGAGCCAGAATACACAAAAAATGCCGTCTTTGAAGTCAAAATACATACAGGTGCCCTCTTCAGAGTGGAAACCCATGAGAAAATGAGCTCTTGGGAGCCAAAATTAGCAAAATTAGACTCTTGGGAGCCAAAACATGTGCCTAATTGTGACCCTGGGAGCCACAATATGCTGGATTGGCCTCTTGGGAGCTAAAAACATTTGTGAAAGAGTCCTAAAGGAAGCCCCAATGCACATTTAGATGCCCTCTCAGGAGCCAAAAGGTGCGCTGTATTCTCTTATTTTTTCTTTTGCCCCTGCCCTTTAATATGTCTGTGCACTCCACTGGTTATGACAGTTAGTGAGTGAGCACTGAAAGCGTCTTAGAGGTGAGTGATGTCATTGTTAGGGCGATACAAACTAGTGCTGAGGAATTAATTCTAGAAAGAAAATTTCCTTGGGGTTGCCAGAAAATTGTGGGGTCAAGGCCCAAATAAGGTTGGGAACCTCTGCTTTATATAATTTCCAACGTTCACACATTAAAGTTTCCTTGGAGTCTGGGTGTTGTACTTGTTTTCGCTATTTTACAGTTTGGAGAAAGTAAAAACTTTGCGTCTCAATCTGCCAAATGTTTCCAAACTCTTCTACAACTTTTGGAGACTCTTCACTTGGGTCTGAAGTGGTTGGATGAACTAAATCTGCCATCACTAAAAGCTTCACGGTTAGTTTAACAGCAAAGATTCGAGGTTTACCTGCAGCCACGGAGCCCACACAACTGCACACACTCTCATATATCACCCACACATCCATCGATGGAGGCCTGCTCTCCCTCCCCCGGTGGCTCCCTACACTTCCTCATGAATATTCAGCCAGCGCAGACTACAGGCCCCAGATGTAAGCATCAGGCAGAACTGGGCCACGTGTGTATAATTAAAGAATAGGATGAAACTTTAAAGTGGTGTGAGGTTCCCGAAGTGGAGGTCTTCATTGGTGGATCAACACTCCTGCACAGCTGGAGTGTTTCTGGTTAATGCTGTTTCTGTTGGTTAAACCTGACACTTATTCAAAACCTCTGAAATATATGATCTTTATTTTTGCACTTGCACTTTTTTTCTTTTTGTTTTTCTCTGTGAGATTCTTTCTGCATATAATATTCGCCACTTTTGCCATATTTTTCACCATATAGTTCCTATATTGCTATTGCGATTTATTGTGCAGTTATTTCTAGGTTCCCATCTTCTCTGTTTTTAAACAAACTCATTGTAGAACATGAACAGTTACATTAATTACAGCACAAAAACAACAACACTGGGACTGATTCTTACACATTTAACTCACTTTTACCTTCTTTTTTCACACTTTTTTCACCATATTTTGCAACGAACTGACTTATTTCCAAATTTATGCCTTTTTTGTTGTCTTTGGCCATTTAACCACTTTTCATTGTTTCTCATCACTTTTTTCATCATTTTTGCTACTTTCTAAATTCTTTTAAAGTTTCTTCCAAAATCTTCTTGTTAGTTTTTGTTGCTTTTTTGTCTGTTTTAGTCACTTTTAACTCTTTTTTTTGCCACTTTTGGACCATTTTTTGCAACCTATCCCAATGTAAATGCAAATTTTGTTGCTTTTTGGTCATTTTTACTGCCTCAAACCAAGTTTTGTGGCTTCTCTTTGCTGTTTTTGCCTCTTTTTACCACTTGTATAGTTTCTTTTGTAAACATTATTTTAACAGTTTGTCTCTTTGGTTGAGTAACTCTGGTGTAGAACAGAAAACATCTGCTGTAAAAACTGTAGCTGATATATTGAGACATTTCAGGTTATAGAAATATTGCACTGTCTGAATTTAGAATATTGAAACAGGACAGATTGTGATTTAATCTAATTTGGGATTAATTGCCCAGCATTCGTGCTAACCTGCTTTTTTGGGCTCCTGCAAAATGCAAAAAAAGCTGCGAGCTCTCTCCACCCACACGAACCACATTTCAGCAAACAACAGCATTAGCATTAGCTGCTTCACTAAAGCAGTCAAACCTGCAGCACTGCTTCAGATTTAGAGGTTGTTGAATTTCTACACACTTTTATGTAGGGCTGTAGGGCTAAAAGTGGCAAAAAAAGAGTATAAAATGTCCAAAATGGGAAAAAACAAACAATAAATGGCAAGAAAACTGGTAGTGAACTTAGAAAATAGTAAAAAAAAA
Organism: Thalassoma bifasciatum; assembly: GCA_008086565.1. Taxonomy (NCBI): domain Eukaryota; kingdom Metazoa; phylum Chordata; class Actinopteri; order Labriformes; family Labridae; genus Thalassoma; species Thalassoma bifasciatum. Next base: position 106,620 of record RPOG01000787.1, on the reverse strand, counting down.
GTGGCTGAAAAGTGGCAAAAAAGAATGAAAAGGGACTAAAATTGTCAAAAGCAACAATAAAAAAAGCAAGTAAAATAATGGAGGAAGCATTAAAATATTCAGAAAGTAGAGAAAATGGTGAAAAAGTGATGAAAAACAGTGAAAAGTGGTAAAAATGGGCAAAGTCCACAAAAATGGCCAAATATGTTGTGATTGGACTTGGAGTAAAATCAGTTTGTCTTGATAAAATGGTCCAAAAGTGGCAGAAATTGGGCCAAAACAAGAAAAATTGGCAAGAAAATTGGGGGTGAAGTTGGAAAATAGTGAGAAGTAAAATAAAAAATGGCTGAAAAGTGGCAAAATAGAATGAAAAGGGACTAAAATGGTCAAAAGCAACAAAAAATTGGCAAGTAAACTTTTGGAAGAAAATTTAAATATTTGAGAAAGTAGTAAAAATTGTGAAAAAAGTTGTGAAAAGTGGTAAAAAATGGCCAAAGTTAATAAGAATAGCAAAAAAAAAAGTTGGATTTAGACTTGGAGAATAGTCAGTTAGTTGGAAAAATTGTCCAAAAATGGCCAAAGAAGAGTGAGAAGTTCAAAAAATGGGCAAAAACAATAGAAATTGGCAAGAAAATTGGGAAAATGGGAAGATGGGAACCTAGAAATAATCGCACAATAAATCACAATTGCAATATAGGAAATAATAATCACAATTAGATTATCTCTGTAAATCGTTCAGCCCTACTTATAAGTGTTCGCTTGTGTTCCTCCTTCTTTCAACTTCCTGTCAAAGAAGTTGCTCAGAGATGAATTTAACAAAGTGAGTAAGTTCTTGACACCTTTCAGCTCAAAGTTGACTCCTCAGCGATCAGAAACACCAGTGAAGCCTCATTAACTCTGTCACGCTGAAACATTTGTGCTGTTTTCTCCATGAGCAGTGTCAGGGAGGTTGTGGAGTCTGACTTCAGATTGGTTTTAATTATTCTCTCTTCCTGTCTGCCGCCTCAAACCTCCTCCAGACGTTTATTGACCGCTGCTTGTTTGCCATCGTGGGTCGATGAAACGTCTGCAGACCACAGGAGCGGACTGATGAGTTTGGACATGTACGCTGTGCTCACGTTTCACCACGAGCGCGTGTATTCGCATCAATTTGCTTTGTGATTCCAAAACAAGACAGAGAGATGTTTAAGATCTTTGAATTATTAATAACTCTGCAGCTTTCACTCCATGTTAACTCTTCACATCAGTGCTCCGAGGCTTCAGACTGTATTTATGAGTCGTTTCTGACATTTACAGAAAAACAGGGATTCCTTACTCCTTGTTTCTGCCACATGAATGAACAGAACAAAAGTAAGAAACTGAAGTTAGAGTGTGGACATGAGTGAGATCCTCCTGAAGAAAAAGCTGGACTGCAGAGTTCAGCAATAATCTTTCAGACTTTTGATCTGCAGCCAAAACATTGGATGCTCGGTGCAGAGAAGCTGAAAGGCAAAGCGATTACCGCCGCCTGTCACTCACAGACCTTTTTCACTCGCTCCCATTCCAATTAAGGCGGAACAATAGGAGCTAGTTAGGTGGATGTGTGAGGGACATGTGAGGTTTCACAATACCATCATTGTTTGGGGAGTTTCCTCCAGAATGGCTGCTTGTATTTTCATATTGTTTGGGAACATTGTCTATAAAACAGTTGAAATCACTTTTATAAGCATGTCATTTAAACACATGTACACTGCCTGGCCAAAAAAAAAGTCTCCACCTGGATTTAACTAAGCAAACAGGTACGAGCCTCCTATTGGATAATTACTGCATGGGTGATTATCTTTCAGCTGGAAACAAGTTATTTAACCCCAACTGGTGCAATGAGCTGCTTCTCATTTCCTAAACAACCATGTGGAAAGACACATCCCGTGGTCGTGGAAAAGATGTTAGTCTGTTTGAGAAGGGTCAAATCATTGGCATCAAGCAGAGAAAAGATCTAAGGAGATTGATGCAGAAACTACTAAAATTGGGTTAAGAATTGGGTCTTTCAACCTTTTCCCAAATTCCAAAATTTCCAATTTTTTTATTATTTGCAGTTTTATCTCATCATTTTCACATTTTTTTCTTTCAAAATTTTGACTGTTAAGCCCAAATTTCTGACATTTCCCAAAATTTTCACATTTTATCCAATAATTTTGACTTTTATCTCAAATTTCTGACAAATTTTACAATTTTCAGATTTAATCTTAAATAAAAATTAATATTTGATTTTATATTTTCAAAAAAATTGACTTGATGATCTCAGAATTCTCACTTTTTGTCTCAAAATGTTCACATTTTATCTCAAAGTTTTGACTTTTATGGCTTAAATTTCTGACTTTTTCCAAATTTTCAGATTTCACCTAAAAATGTTGAATCTAAAATTTTTATTTCAATAAATTTTATCTCAAAATTTTGACTTTTATGGCTTAAATTTCTGACTTTTTCCAAATTTTCAGATTTCACCTAAAAATGTTGAATCTAAAATTTTGTCTCAATAAATTTTATCTCAAAATTTTGACTTTTATGGCTTAAATTTCTTACTTTTTCAAATTTCTTTAGATTTTGCCTAAAAATGTTGAATCTAAAATTTTTATTTCAACACATTTTCTTAAAAATCTTAGAATTTTGACTTTTTCTCTCAAAATTTTCACATTTTATCTCAAAGTTTTGACTTTTTGGCTCCAATTTCTAACTTGTCGTAAAATTCTCACCTTTTATCTCAAATATTTATAATATACATTTTTTAGATCAGAATTTTGACCCAATTATCTCAAAATTCGACTTCATATGAGCCAAAAGAATGTCAACAAAGCCAGTCTTCCACTCTTATGTTTTGACTGTAATACATATGTACAACTTCCATGCTTTAATTTGTTCCTTATATATTTATGTACTTTATTTATGTTTACATCATAGTAAAAAAAAGGAAAGCGTTGGGGTATAATATGGAGGAAAGAGGCTCCAAGTCGCTCAGTTTTTATGGTTCATGACTGAACCATCAGGGTTCGTTCACCGTCCAACCATTGGTGATAAAAACAGATGAGTGTTCTGCATGAGTTTGCATGTCACACACCTTCCTTCTGTCCCAGCTTCCTGTTTCTCTCCTGTGAACTGACGTATAGATGGTGGCAACCCCTAAAATAATCATCTTCACGAACAGATCGATCCCAAAGCCTGGAGGAGAGATTTGCTTGAAGGCCAATCAGCTTTTATCTGGAGGCCGTTTCAGAGCCAGCGCAGCCTCAGAGTAATTTTCCAGCTGCTGCTTTTTGGTGAAGGCAGAGTCCTGGAGGAGTGTGTCTCCATGTTACACTGAGCTCTGGCTCTCAGGCTGGCACAGCAATTATTCACTGTGAAATGAAGAGTATGCTCATTTGGTTTCCTTTCTCCTGCTTATTTTCACAAATCTGCACACGGGCACGCTCACAGACACTGTTTTTCTTTTTAAAAGCAGCCGACCATCTGTGTCCTTGTGTGCTGGCTTTTTCCTCGCTCTCCTTCTGAAGAAAGGGGAGAAAAGAGAGGCTTACAGAGAGAGAGAGAGAGAGAGAGAGAGAGAGAGATCAGAGCTGGATGCTGGAGTGAGGTGTGGAGCCGAGGTCTCAGAAATATGAATCTGTCACCGTGGAGCGATTCAAAGTCAAGGACGCAGACAGTCATTTATCTGAATAATATTCATTTAAGAGTGGAAGGAAGCTGCAGGTTAACCCCCCCGTATAGACGCCGCAGTCAGTCTGGAAATTTGGCTTCAAATCATAAAATGAATATTCAATATTCAGCTGGAATTCTGAGCTTTCACAAAATATCTGTGAGAAAGTTTCAAGAGTTAGAAGACTGTCTTTGTTTACATAAGAGTGACCAAACGTCCTCTTTTTCTCAGACGTTTCCTCCTTTTTGGTGGTAAAATTATGTCCTGGGGGTTTTATAAAATTCCCCAAATTGTCTGTGTTTTTCTCAGATTATTCTACAAACCATTGATATTAATAATAGAGCAAAGATGCACTGAGCTACTGACATTATTGAGCAATAATGAGTCAAACTTTGAGATAAAAAGTCAAAAATACAAGGAATAAAGTCAAAACTTTAAGAAAGGGTCAAAATTTTAAACCACAAAGTCAAATGACTGAGATGGAAAGTTGAAATTTTGAATGTCAGTGAAAATTCTGTGATAAATGTAAATATCTGGTCAAAAACATCACATGAAATAGAATAACGAGTCAAAGTTGAAGATATAAAGTCAAAATTACAAGGAATAAAGTCAAACACTTGAGCAAGAGTTTAAATTTATAGAAGAAAAGTTAAAATTTTGAGCTGTAAAGTCAAAGTCATGAGATGAAAAGTCCACATTTTGGGATATAAAGTGAAAATTTTGAGTCACGTTTCAAGATAAAATCAAATTTTCAAGTCAGAAATTCAATATTTTGAGATAAAAAGTCAAAATAATTAGGAATAAAGTGAAACCCATGAGCAAGAGTTGAAATCCTGTGGGGGAAAAAAGCAAAATTTGAATTAAAAAGTCAATGTCACTATATAAAAAGTCCACATTTTGGGATACAAAGTCAAAATCTTGAGCCATAAATTCAAAGTATTAAGGTAAAAAGTCTACATTTGGGATGAAAAAGACAAAATTTGGACGATTAAAGTCAAATTCTGAGTTAAAAAACTCCAAATTTGTACTCTGTATCTCAAACTTATAATTTTTTGTCCTATTACCTTGACTTGGTAGCTCAAAATTTTCCCAAAGTTTTGACCTTGTATTTTTGTCTTTTCATCTCAAAACTTGACTTTTCTATTGTAATTTTGACTAAAAATTGCCAAATTTATGTCCCAAATTTTTAACATTTTATTTTGAAATTTGGCTTTTTTCAAAAAAAATCTATGACAGTTCTCTTGCAGATGTGAAGCTCTTTATAGTGGTATGCTGCTTCGTTGGACCAACCAGACACTTTCATGCTTTTCCACTTGTTTCACATTATTCAAAAAGAATTCTGAAAATTAAAAATACATATTTCATACGATGCAGAACATTTTTTTTTTTCTGACTGATGGATTTAAGGGAACAACTTGTGAAGTCAGTGAAAAAGATTAAGCTGTCAAAAACCTTTTAACCTGTTTTCAAAGTGTTGAAAATGAATCACTTTCATTCTTTGACTCATTTCTCTCACAGAGTTTATACAGATATTTAACATTTCTATTTTTACAATGAGCTCAGTCATTCAGGTCCTGAACTTCTTATTGAATCCTTTATGTTGCGTTTACATTCACGTGAACAGCAAGTCCAAAGCCGTCACACCGACTGTACAACTTTCTCCTCCAGTGAGACGGACGAAGGTTTTTGTCCTCTTTCGACCGTGAAGCATGTCATCGCAATCATTCGGCGCCATTATGGCGTCCAATTTCCTCAAACCTGACCTGAACAATCAGAGAGAGGAGAGAGAGAGAGAGAGAGAGACCACCTGCTGAGGTGGAGGTGGAAAACCGGAGGGAGAAATGTTTTTAAGGGAAGTTTTCTTTTTGCTGAGGAGTGAGCGCAGAAAGGAGTCAGTGTGCAAACAAACGTCGGAAAAATGACTTTTTCCTCATAATATTGACCATTTATCTCAAAATGTGGACTGTTTATTTCTTAACTTGACTTCTCTTAACTATCTTAAGTCTTTATTATTATAGTAATAATGATAATAGTAGTGGTAATAATAATGATAATGATAATTATTTCTGTTGTTCTTGTTATTATAATATAACTATAGCTAATTTTTAAGCTTATTTTTTATTATTTTTTTATTTTATTTTTATTCCACTTCATTCTTTTTTATTATTTTATTTTATTGTTGCATCTTTTGCACTTGTAATGTTTGTTAGCCACTGTGACGTGGAAATTTCCCCCATGGGGGATCAATAAGAATATTCTATTCTATTCTTTTCTATTGTAATTTTGACTTTTTCTACTCAATACTTTGACTGTCTAACTCAAAACTTTTACTCTTTATCTCAAAATTTTTACTCTTTATCTCAGAATCTTGACATTAATTGTTCACATTTTGACTTTTTTTATCTAAAAAAAATTAACTTTTTATCTCTCTTGTTTCCTGTTAGACATTTATTTTAACCCTCTGATGCATGAATTATGAAAGCCAGTGTCTGGATTTTTCCTTTGAGTGTTTTTATTTGTCTTAAGGCATGAAAAAAAGTTTTCTTAGTGAAATTAATGTAAACATAACTATTTTTTTGTTTGACTTCCTTATATTTATTTTTTGGTAATTTCATGAATAATCTTTTTTTAATGCTTTGCGAAACATTTTGACCCTCTGTCATCTATTTTAACACTGAAAAATGTTTAGTTATTACGCTGTTTTACCCTCAAATGTTTGTATATATCTTTTTTTTTTTTAATATATATGTTTGGGAAAAGAATTGAAAAAAAATTTTCAGGTCCTAAGAAGAATAAAAATATCCTGACACAGACTAATATGAATTTCCACCACATGAACCATTGAATTTAGGAGTAAATAAGTTTTAAATAGGTGACCACTGTAGTGACCACGATGCACCACAGAGTAATGGGGGATGAACTTTTCTTCTTAGAAATTTTCTCACACGTGTTTAAGAGAAGATGCAGCTCACACTTTTACGACCCAACCGTTCCTGACTGAAGCTCCAAAGATGGAACAAAACAAGTAGATTTGTATTTTTCTTTTGGGTCTAGCAGTCTTCAAATCACAGATAATTTATGTCAGACCCACGCAAGTGTGTGTGCATGTGTGTGTGTGTTGCTATTGTGTTGATTAAAGCAGCGAGCGGTAGATTAAGAGAAATCCCACTGTGATGAATTTTTCTGTGTCTTTGTGTTTGTCAGTGACACACTCGCTGTTTCTGTGTTTTTGCAGAGGAGGAAACTTTAACGAGGTAATGAGAGGCTTTCTTTTGTAAACGTGTATGTGTGTGTGTGTGTGTGTTACCTCTCTCTTTCTCTTGATGCGTCTGTGTACTCCTTGCATACCCCAGTTTGCGACTTAGAAAACCACAAATACGACGTTCACGACGACCCCAGGGAAGAAGAAGCAGATGAAACCAAGTTCTCCTACACACTTTCAGAATAATTACACTGAGTTCATTGGTACTACGATCACCCAGGTTGTATAATTGTCCCGTTGTTTAGTCACAGCTCTTTCAGCTCTGATGAGGGACCAATAATGAAGCTGTGAGCTGTATTTAGCTTTTAATAACAGCTGTATTTACTGTCATTGTTCTCAGGTCGGTTTGACACCCGGGGCCGACGTGCTGCACGTCTGCTGATCAATCATGATATGTCCCCCTAATTAAAAAGTCCTCATTAAAGCACTTATTAAAAATGGATTATAATATATATTTATTTTCCTCTCCACTTGGCGTGTGGATGTGCTGCTGTCTCCGGGGTTTTTCACTGTAGCCCTCAGGCATCCAGAGTGATGTGACTAATCAACACTGTGTGTGTTTTTAATCAGTCTGAATAAAAAGGCCCTGCCGTCACTGTGGAGGTTTGTACTTTCTTTGTACCGTGATTAGAAAATGAAGACTGATGGTGATGTTAAAAAACAAAGGAAGAGGGGAAAGTTGTGTCCTCCCAGAGGATTGGTGCTGTCAGCATCCTGTTTTTATCTCTGCGGAGTGAAATCTTTCAGCATCACAAACTTAAAAACATCAGCTTTGTGAGGTGCTGTGCAATTTTTCTGTTGCTACAAATTAGTTAAGCAATCCAACTCTGAAATTTTGACAGAGCTGAGCTTCAACACTTGTTTAGAAAATGATGCGATTAGTTGTGTAAATCACAGAGAGTCCCAAAGCAGCTGTTTGTGGTCAACTCTTTGTCAAACTAGTCTGCAGACCAGGTGATGTCTGCAGGTGTTTAGTGTTGACTGTGGTGTTTGTCCACCTGCAGGGGTTTAGTGATGGTTTTTGGCTTTGGTGTCTGCATGAAAACCAGTTTGTGTGGAGAGCAAAAGCAGGCAAATATACAAAGCAATTTTGTAAAAGTCAAATGAAATGGCTTTGGAAATGAGGCCTAAAAGTGCCATTTTCAGCAAAAATAGGCTACGTACTTGAACGAACTTGTCCTAGGGATTTTATCCCATCGATTTGTATGTTCTCATGTAGATGCGACATATATCGAGGATTGAAAGTTGTACAAAGAGTTTTCATTAGTCTTAAGGTATGGCCATAAGGGGGCGCTGAGTAAAACACGTTTTTTTTTTGTTGGAATCGCATGACAGTTTTTTTTCCAGATAGATCTTTCCGAGGCCTTTCGGAATATATATAATGTTTTGTTACCATTTTATGGGTTACTGGCGATATTTTAGGTCAAAGTCGGGATTTTTGCAAAACTGGCTAACTTTGTGACCTCATTACTCCTTTATTTTTAAATCTAATTTTTTGTTAAATTTTTTATATGACGAACGCCCTTAGACGCACAGCTGGTAGGTGGCCAATTTCCCGTGAAAGTTCCTGCCGAACCCCACGATTCAGTCGTAGCTAGCGCAAAAAAAAGTGCCTCGCTAAATTTTAAACAAACTCCGATCATCGTGAAAATTCTCATATACATTCTTCATGCAAAGACCTATCAGAAAATATACAACTTTATACCAGAAAAAGTTGCGCGACTTGGGAATTGTACGACAAAGTTCTACTTCCTGTTCTAACATGGTAGCCAATTCTGCTAATAACTCCTTCATTTTTTTTCCGATCATCTCCAAACTGCATGTATGTGTAGAAGACACTCATATGCACCAAAGGTATTTTTGAATTTTTCCTAACTGGAAGGGCCTGGCCACAAATGGCGATCAAAATTGACAATTTTTTCGCAAAAATCTAACCTCTATATCTCTGGTTCGCAAAGTCACTTCCGGACCAAAGTGTACACGTATGTTCGCTGTCACAGCCTGAGTCCATGTAGTTGTCAATGTACAGCGCCCCCTACTGGAAACACCTAAACTGAGACTTGCCCCAAAAAACAATAAATAAATGTACCAGTGGCTATCAACCATGAAACTGAGACTCAGAGCAAAACAGTGGTTTAATACTTGAGTAAAGCCTCAGTGTTACGTATTCTTTCACTGAAACTGAGACTCACCAGATATGAGAAACAACACACCAGTATAAAGTAGGGGTGGGGGGTATATCAAATATACTCAATATATCACGGCTTCTTGCACGTGAATGTATAAAAAGACTTTATCGCAACCGTAGAGTATGAGTTGTCAGATAAATGTTCTGAGATGTCAGTATGTGGGTCAATGACGTGACGTCCCTTTTTTTGTCACTTTCACTATTGATATTAATAATGACATTGAGATTTGCCCGAATTGATGGAAAATATCAGTTTTAAGCCTCTGTGCAACTTATTATTTAGAGAGAAAACTGAAAATATCTTTAAAAAGATGACCAGTTAGCTTCAGTAAAATTTACTTTTTACAGTGAAACTGGGACTCATCACATAAAAAGATGTATTAAACTATTATGAACAGCATCTTTTTGGCAAGTGTGTCCGTTGAGGTTAATTTCTCTTCATTTTCTCATCACAGTCTTTTCTCAAGTTGCTCATTTGAATCTAATCAATGCAGCGACGATGGCTGATTCGTCCCAAGTGTGATTCAAAGCAGAGTGATAGTCAGACTTGTTAAGTGTACGGCACTAAAGAAAAGAAAGCAATCTCCTTTTTTATGACGGACACACACACACATACACACACTCTTTACTGAATCCTGCCTGTGTTGTGCTCAGGGAGAAGCAGCACTATAAAAAGAGCTGATGGGGCGTTTGAAGTGCTCATTAAACATCCTTTTAACTCCACCATTCCAGCTTTCACACCTTCTCACAAACCACTGAACAATGCTCTGTCCTTGAATGACCTGGGAAGTCCTGGAAACTGTTTTTCAAAGGTGGAGGTAATCCACGTCCTCCACAAAGTCTTTGCGTTGCTAAGTGCTGGCAGCAATAACCTCCTCCTCCCCGTGTTTGGCGGGTTAAACGGCTGCCGTGGTAACCCTCAGACAAAACAACAACACAACCTTTCACAGACGAGGCAACAACGGGAGATAACACACGAACGCAGCTTTTGTTTTTGACGTTTGTTTTTTTGGTAACTGGATTAAAATGATTCATTTCTTAAGTAATGATTATTTCAGCTGGAAATAAAAGAATTAAACCAGGCTCCTTCAATTATCTGTCTCCTGAGAAAGCAGCTGGTTGGAAATGAAAAATATGAAGCAGTTTGTTTGGATTAAAGCCACATAATGAAACATTAACAGACAGACTGAAGGGATGTTTTTCAGTTTTTTCACCCTCAAACAAAAACACTGACTCCACTTTGTTGTTCTAGTTCATATGAATGTGGTTTGGTGTTCACACTTAGTCTTATTTTGAAAATTAACCTGATGTTTAGATGTTGTTGTTAAGTCAAAGTCTCGACTTTCTGTTGGGGAAAGTCTTCAAATCAGAAGTAGAAACAAACATTAGAGTCTTGAGCTCTGCTGTTGGTGTGTCTGGATTGCAGGACAGGATGTTGTTCCTCATTTCTCTATCAGAGATGTTTGTGGTCCAACCGCTAACGTCTGTTTCTCTTCATTTAGCGGAAAATTTAATCACAGGGTCAAAAAGCAGTGCATGTTTCCCTTTTCTTTCTTTCTTTCTTTCTTTCCACTTGCGTTACTCTTTCTCTTGTCATGATCTCTTAATTTTGATTTCTTTCTTTCAATCTCCCGCTTTTCTTTGTTTTGATTTCTTTTCATCTTTGTTTGACTTTTTTTCTCATTTTCAGTCTTTCCTTTTCTTCATATTCCTTTTTTATTCTTCCCTTGTTTCTTTACTTTTCTTCATATTCCTTTTTTATTCTTCCCTCGTTTCTTTTTCTTTTCTTCATATTTCTTTTTATTCTTCCCTCGTTTCTTTTTCTTTTCTTCATATTTCTTTTTTATTCTTACCTTGTTTTTTTTCTTTTCTTCATATTCCTTTTTTATTCTTCCCTTGTTTTTTTTCTTTTCCTGTCTCTTTATTTGCGTGTTTCTTTCTTTCCTTTGTCTTTATCTCTCATTCCTGCTCTTTCTTTCTTTCTTTCTTTCTTTCTTTCCTATATCTGTTATTTTTTGCTTTCTTTCTTCCAACCTCCCCTTTTCTTTGTTTTTGATTTCTTTTCATGTTTGTTTACCTTTTTATTTTGTCTTTCTTTCATTCATTCCTTCTTTCCTTTGTTTCTTTTTAATGTTTTCATTTCTTTTTTCCCTTTCTTCTCTCTATGTGCATGTTTCTCTATCCTTTGTCTTTATTTCTCATTCTTACTCTCTTTCTGTTTTTTACTTTCTTTCCTTCTTTCTCTCCATTCCTACTTTTCTTTCCTTCATTGTTACCTCTAATTTTTCTTGTCTTTCTTTTAATCTCCTGCTCTTCATTGTTTTTGACTTCTTTTTTCTTTCTGCTATCCTTTTTTAACTTGCTTTTCCACTTTATTCTTTTCTTTTTTTCGGACTTGTCTTCTCTCCTTTGTCTTTCTGTTTTATCTTCCTTTTTTTTTCCTTTCCTCTCTCTTCTTTCTGCTTATTCCTTCTTTCATGCTTGCTTTGTCTCATTTTTTAGATTTAATCTTTCTGTTTTTTTTATTCCTCATTGGCCTTTTCCTCCTCTTTTTCTCTATCTAGCTTTCCTTCATTTCTCTTCCTTTTTCCATCTTTCTTTGTACACTTTTCTCATTTTGTACTTCTTTTCGTCTTTTTTTTCTGTCTTTCTTTCTTGCTGACTGTTGTTATTCCTCTGCCCTGATTCCGGCCTGAGGCGGACATTAAAGTTTTTACCACAGTGTCAACAGGCAGAGGAGGAATGAGCTGGATTAGTGTGATTTGCTGTGTGATCTGGTAGATTTTGCTTTGTTTCTGATGAGGGTTAGCTGCTGTTGTTTTGGGGGTTTGACCAATCAGAATGAAGTATCTTAAGTTACAAGTTACAACAAAACCTGGATCATTTTTCTCCGTGTACAAAATCCGAGGGAGCAGATAAGGTGATGACATCAACGTCGCTCTTCATTCACGACACTCGTTTACTGTTTTATCGCTCTTCTCCGTTTCCTCTCTCTCTCTCTCAGAGTGTGAAAACCCCTGCAGCTTTATGAGACATTTTCTGAAGTCTTCAACCGATGCGTTCGCTAAGCCGTGTTCTTCTTCTTCTTGTAAAACAACAGATTGACAAGAATAAACCTTCGCTCTGTGGGCCTGTGTTTCTGTAAAATCCCTCACTGTGTGATTGAAGGTTTTCACAAAATGTCAGCAGTAACAGACTCTAACTCTTCCTCTCACACAGTGAATGACAGCAGGTGATGTTTCTGCTCTTTCAGAGATCTGCACTTTAAGTCGGTTTTATTGAATCACTCTGTTATGACTCATCTGATTTTGGACACTTGAGGCGAAAGAATAATACAGCAAACAAAGTTGATGAAGTGAAAATAACTGTTTCTTTGAGGACGGTGATAAAAAAAGAGATTTTCTACTTGAATGGATGTTTCCCTGCGTGAACACAAAAGCACAGATTGTTGCTTCCCCTTCTTCCTCTCTGCAGACTGACAGATCTGGGTCACACTACTGTACGCTGAAACTCTCCGTTGTCGTGCAAACAGATTTTACCGCTGAAGAAAAAGCTATTCATCATTTCTGTTCAACAAGGTTTCCATCATCGTACAGCTGAGTGAGAGGATGAAAATGCATCAGTCATACGACCTAAAGGCTGTTTGACACTAGGGCTGAACGATTTATCGTGTTTTGATCAAAATCGTAATTTCAGACATCGTGATCATGTGATCGCTAAGGCTGCGATTTTTCTTTTTTGCTCCTGACTGACCCAGGATCTGTTATATCAGCTGTTTCACACACACCTGTCTTTGAGTGTTGGGAAAAATCCTTTTTTGTTGGGATTGTTGTTGATTTTATTCTATCTAACTTGACACAATTAAGGATATTTTGCGCGACATAATTTTTAAAAGTTAAGAGTCATAGATAGCTCTTTTTGTTTTTCAGTTTTTATAACTAAAAATATAATTTAAAAAGTCTGGTTTAGAAATAGCAGGAATGGGTTTGTGGTTTTGAGAAGAGGGTCAATGAGGTGACGTCCCTTTTTTGTGTCTGAGTGCAATATTTCCTTCCATCATGAATTGAGTATTTCATCACATGTATTTCTTTATTCTATGAAACCTGTGTTATTTGAACACATCTTTAAACTATTAAAATATAACATGTTTTTTTGTGTTTTGGTTCCTCAAACCCCCAAAATGTCAGGTGGTGCAACCGTCCTGACAAGTATCCACAGTAATTAAACTCTAAAAATTGAATGTCAGTTATTGTAAATGGAAATTAAAAATACAGTGGCATTATTTTATGCTTGAACCTTTTTAAATAAAATATTCTTTGTAAATAAAAAGAATTTTAAAGCTGTTGAGAAATGTAAAAAACTTTTGTTCCGTAATTTTCACCTTGTCAAATGTCAGGGTGGTGCAACCGTAACATTAGACTTTTATTTCTCATCATTTCGAGTTAGATCCTAGAATTTTACTTTCTATGTAAAAATTATAACTTTTTATTTCAAAATGTAGACATTTTATCTTAGACTTTTGTCATCTTAAAATTTTGACCTTAAATGAGAAAGTTTGGACTTTTTTCACATAATCTTAAACTGATTTCTTAAACTTAAGAAGTTTCATCTCAAAATCTTGACTTTTTGTCTCAGAATTTTGTCTTTATTTCTCAAAATTTTCACTTTTTATATTAAAATATCGACCTTTTATTTAAAAGTTGGAAAAAATTCTTACCTTCAGTTTTCATTTTCATCCTCACATTAGAGCGAAAGCTTTTGATGTTTCAATGGTTTGATGTAATTTTCTGCTAAGTTTGTAAATGTTTCTGTACATTGTGAAAACTTCACTGAAGCTTGATTTAAAGAAATCGCTGTATCTGCCAGAAAAATCGCATTTAGATCTTTTTCTAAAACCGTTCAGCCCTATTTGACACCGTGACTCCTGTCATTGATCCATCACTCGTTAACACACACACACACACACACACACACACACACACACACACACACACACACACAGATGTATAAATCCACCACATCAATCAGAATCAGAGCTTCACACTCTGTCATCGCTGATACAGACAAACCTGGTGGATCACACAGATTTTCTCCTCTGAATGAACAAACTCATCACTTGTCTGTCGGCGTCTTATTGACCTTTACAGACGGAGAACCCGATTAACATCTTTCCTCCTCCTACTCGTTCCTAACAGAGAATATCTAAAAAGTCCTGCTCCAAGTGGAAATGAGACAGAAGAAATCTACAAATACAGATGGATTTACAGACAGAGGAAAGGACAAGAAAATCAATGATTCCCATATAAACACAAACATTTAGAGGCAGGTACACGACGGCTGATGTTTGAGAATTAAAATCTAAACCAGATAAAGAGTCTGAGCTCATCTTAAGCCCATTTCCGCCAGTTAGAAAAATGAAAATTAAAAACTTCCTTTGGTGAGATTTATTTTTTCTTTGCCAGTACAGTCGAAATTTTGGGGATAAAAAGTCGAAATTTCAAGTTAATGAAGCCGATAGAAGAAGAATTCCTACACACTGGCCAACCTCCCACAATAATTTATCACAATGTTTCAGTCCAAGAATTTTTTTCAAGCAAATTTATGAAATGTCAAAACAGGAACGCTCACGAAACGTCATATCTGAAAACGCCAGAAACTCGCATTTTGGACTTTTTATGTCAAAATTATGCCTTTATTGGATCAAAATATTAACTTTTTAACCAGAAATTTTGACTTTTTGTCTCAAAATTTCAGCTACATATGAGCAAAGAAGAATCTCAGCAAAGCAAGTTTTCCATTTTTATTTTTATAACTGGTGGAAACGGGCTTCCATTAAATGCTTATAAAGTACAAGGTGAAAATTTTCTTGTAATTTTTATGTTTCTTCATTTTAGTGAAGATGTTTCCAGGGGGACCATAGGGGGTACACTTTTTGGGTTTTTAGAGTATTGTCGCTCCAATTAAGATCAATACAACAAGAAAAATCAGTGGAAGAAGCCACAGCTTGTCATAAAAGAGCTGCGTGTGGTTTTTGAACTTCGGAAACTAAACAAAAGTCTTAGGTGGTAAATAAAGTCAAGTGAAACTGTTTTTACTGCAGATTCAGAGCCTCAGGAGCTGAATGATGTGCTTCACAAGCAAATAAACTCAATAATAAAAAATGCAAATGTGCTGCCAGCAGGAAAATATTCATATTAAATAAATATAATGTTAGAGTATTTCATATAAATATGTTTAATATCTACAGATTATAGTAGTTTGAAAGCTGCAGAGTAGAGACGGGCTCTAAATGACCTCTTAAAAAGTGTTTGGGTTTGTTTTTAAGCAGTTCAGCAAAAAGCCTGAATGAAAACGCTCTTTAGTCCAATCAGCAGCTTGAAGTGCAGCGAGCAGCTGAAGCAGAAGTCTTCAGGCTTTTAACGTGTCAGGAGTTTTGTCAGCGCGTGTGAGACGAGATAAAAGAGCTGACCTCGTCACGGAGCGACACGTTTAAAAATCCGCCTGTCAGATTTGTTCTCCTCCGCTCTTGCAGAAAACTCGCTCTGTTGCTTCCTGATTTCGCTCGCAGTCACAGGTGATTTCTACCTGCAGGCTTCCTTACAGGGTCAGCGCCGTTTGAAGAGCTGAGCTTTATAAAACATGAAGTGATACAGCGGATGTACTCAAACATCTCCTCACTCTTGTACCAGGTCTTTAACCTCTTATGCTCCGACGGGTCATTGGACCTGTTTGCCATTCCTCTAATGTCACTAACGCCTTTGTCAAAAACTGAAACACATCCTGAGTCAGAAAGTTTAGAATCCTCACATTTCAGTCTCTAAGTTTGTTTTACTGTTTTCTTCACCAACAAAACGTAATTAGTGAAAGAATCACTCACAACAACGTGGACGTCCTACCTGTTTGGGGTCATTACGTCACATCCTGACACCCGTACCCTGAATATTCACTCTCCTTTCCACCAGAGGAATCCAGAGTTCAAACATATCAAAAGTGTTGTTTCATCAAATTATTCCAAGTGGTGAAATTTCTCCTGTAAAGTCCGTTGTTTGTCTGTCTGTCGTGTCCGTTCTCATCAATAACAGCAGCTTCACAGTCTTAGAGAATTTTCTCCTCAATGTCAATCTGACAAAGCTGCAAGTCTTTGTTTTCAACAGGGTTCTAGCTGCAAGAAAAAAAGTGACTTCATCGTTTTCTGTTGAGTTTTCAGCTTGTGATAGACAACAAGAGCTCCCTGCTACTCGCCAATTGCGCACGGTGGTCTTGCGTAATAGCCCACGAGGAGGCTTGTTTATTTTCTAAGAGTTGTCTCGATCAGGAACCAATCTTTTTGCTGTTCATTCAAAACCAGCTGCAGCCATTTAGTTCATTGGTGAGACCCATTTATTGCTGCGTGTCTCCATTCACATTCATTTGAGCAACAGAAGAGGTACAATCCGTGACTGGGAACTACAATTTTTCTGATTTTTGTTGAATCTTTTTACAAAAAGAGCAACACTGAGCACTGATGAAGCTGGTTTTATTTGCACCTAGTCATCAGATTAGAGCGTGGATAGTGAGTACAACTCTGCCTGAGACTAAAAAGTCTCTAACTCCTACAAAGTTTTACCTAGAAAGCTCAAAGTTCCCCCAGATGTAGATGAGAAGGTGTAGAAGTGATGTGGTGGATGTTTTATGTCTGACATGAAGCATGTTGAAGTTAATGATGTTCAAACATTGGTTATAAAACAATGAAGATTTTTTTTTAAAAGTGTTTCAGCTGCATTTATCCTGATGTGGACTTTAGCCACATATAAAAACAGGACATTTTCTAAAACTAGAGACTTTAATCTATTAAATGAGGTGTTACTGACGAATTTTGACTTTATGGTTCTTCAGTTATAAGCTCTGAAACTTAGCATGGTAAATCGGCCAGGATTGGGTGGAGTGTAAGGGATTAAATACTCTCACTTGTATTCTGTCACAGACATTTACTCTGAGGAAGACGAGAATTTTTCTCTCCCCCTTTCGCGCTGACTCACACGCACACACACACTCACACACACACACACCTCCACATCTCATGCAAATGAAAGTAAATTACAGTGTTCATAACTGAACTCTGCACACTCTCTGAGGTACCTAAAGACTTCACAGACTCCAAGAAAGTCTTTTCATCTTTTCAATTACACACTGACTGAAGAGGGGGATGGTGGGAAGAAAAATTAATCCAGGAAGGACAAATACAGCCTTGTTACAATGGACACCTCGCTCCCTGTGAGTGTGTTCAGTGTGTGTGTGATTAAGTAGAGCAACAAAAAAAGCAACAGAAGGACCAGTCACTCTCCTCTCTCTCTCTCACTCTTTCACACATTCACCTCCATAAAAGCAGCATCCGCAGAGAGCGATGGCACTCGGAGCCTGTAAGAGCTTTTTCAGCCCGTAGAAGGTTTCTTAATTCGAAGGTGCCTTCCTTCAGAAACCTCACGGATGCCTCGGCGTCCTGCTCCTGAAGAAGGTTAATGAGGCCGATGCGCGGAAGCTCCTGGAATGGTGCAATCTCCTGGAAAGCGTCAGTCATTCAGCAGAATGAATGTCATCACACCCAAAAGTCAGACCCAGCTGAGCGATTGCATCAGCGCCAGACATTTGCCTGAAAACTTTAACGATGCTGAAGCTTGGTGACATTTCTTCCTCCTCTTTAAAAACTCAACCTATGAAGGAATAATAACATTGTGAACATGTTTTAATCAGTAATTTCCAAAGAAACCTGATTTTGGTTTTGCATATTTCACAGCCTTAATAGCAAATATCTGTCAGGAGATTCAGAGGAGCTGCAGATGACTGACATGGCTTGTAGTAATTATAATATCAGCTAACTTTTGAGCATTTCTGCCGGTTAATTAATTTCAAAATTTTGCTTTTACAGCCATCCCCTCTGCATCATACAGTCTGATGTTTGACAAAAAGTATAGCAGCTCTATACGGGTGTAGCCCTTAGCTAAATCTTTTCTAGGCAGTGGTTTTCTAAGAAACTCAGTAGTAAGCGCAGAAAGTATAACTACCAGTGTGAGGTGGTTGTGACATTATTTTTCCCGACTATCTGTCACGTCAGCTCTGTCGGTGTTTGCATCGGGGAAGAACTCTGCTGTGCACGATGCAGAAAGCAGAGGAAAAATGTGAACGTGTGACCAGGCACACACAAACTTAAACATGTGAAGCTAGCCCACAAAAATATACTTCTCAGGAGACACCCCCTCCCAAACAAAAAAAATAAAAAAATTAGATTTTGCAGCTGAGGCTATAAGGGCATCTCTTGTGTCAGTTAAGGAGTTTTAGACTCCCCCTAGACCACCTCTATTTTGCATAGTGATGATGACAGTTATTGAAAGTTGGTATTTTCTTTGGCCACCATATGTGATAATTGTAATTTGGCTGAAATAAGTGTTTTCTAAAACATCAGTGAGATTTATTTGAGCTTTAAATCATTTAAAGCAGCTGTGAGTAGAATCCGTTTGAAGTGAACTGCATCACCCCCCTCTGGCTGGAGGACTTGCACCAACTGTTGTGATGAAATGACACGTGTATTTATATTGAAAGATGATCAGATCTCACTTTTAACGCGACTTGTCTTGGCTCAAGACAACTTTTAACTGACAACAAGTCAACTTTTTGAGTTTGTACAGTAGTTAAGTTGCTGGCTACATTCAGAATATTGGTGCCGTGTCACGTTAGTGAATCCTGGTTGTGTCCTACCAGTGCTCAGCTACCAACTCCAACCTCACCGAGCAGAGCAAACGTAACCTGGCTCTTCATTTTATTGATAGACTCTCAGTTTTGAACAGATCACTGCAGAATAACTGCTGATGAATTGAAATAAACTGTTTTTTAACCTTTAGTCCATGTTTAAACCTTTAGCTCGTGCTCTATCACTCTCCTGTTTAACTTTCTTCTGCTCTTCTGTCTCTTTCCTGTCACACAGTGAAGCTTCAGAAATCATTTTCAGCCCAGAAAAGAACAGATCTCTTTTCTCACTGCTAACCTTCGTCAGCAGGGGTGGCGTTGTCATGGTGACTCTAGGTGCTATAAATCAATTCGGTCCAATCTGACCCAACTGCTCCTGGTTGGGACGCTGGGAATTAGCATTTAGAAATAACCTATTTTAGTGCTGATAATCTCATTTAAAATTGGGGTTTATGATCAGGCATATATCTAGAAATGAGACTTTTTCTGGATCACTGAGAAAGTCCTCACAGTCCCTTTAAAGTTCCTACAAGAGAACCAGAGGAACCAAATAAACCTAGAAAAGAAGAACAATACCCCCTCTTTAAGGAAAGACCTTTAACCATCTTCCACATTTAATTATATTTAACAGAGAGAGAGAAACATTAAGAGGTTTTACTTTGAGTTTGACAGTTAGTGGCAGTTATTTACACCTTACAATATCTAATGTACAATCAAATATGGTGGAGAAATTCAAAATAATGTGAGAATAAAGTGAGAAAAGTTTTATTTTAACGTTAAAATGTGTCCAGAATAAGGGGAGAATATAAGAGAATGTGTTTTCATCTATTAGATTCAGCTGTCATGGCTTGTTAAAAGTTATAATGAATAGTGCTAATAATGTTAATACATGTTTAGCTCAGCCTGTAATATGATTTATTACTGGTTTAACAGCCGCCTGAACAGAGTGGTCACATCTTCAGCTCTGTCTGTTTGTTATCACTGGAAATGAATGCATTAGCATGCTAATCAGCTGATCATCACTGTGTGTAACAGGCTGCATTCATGGGAGTGTTTGATTGGCTTCTTTAGCCTCCAGTGAGACTCAGGATTAGGATTCCTGCTGCAGACGGAGCACAGAGAGTTCAGCGTGTGTGTGTGTGTGTGTGTGTGTGTGTGTTTGAGAGGAAGTGTTTGTTAGTGTTTCCCTCTGCAGAGCTGATAATCACAGCTTCTTAATCAGCCTGCTTATGTGTATCTGCGTGTTTGTGTTTAATTATCATGCTGTTGACATGCAGGGAGGTCTTTGTGAGGGGTGAAGATTGGTTTTCACAGCCGTAAAAACATTAAAGTCAGAACTGCTTCAACTACACTCAAAGAAAAAAGTTTGCTGAATATTCATAGATGCAGTTTCTGCCATATACTGTCATAAACACACTTATTTGTTCTTACTCAAGGAAAAATGAACATTTCTATCTAAGGTATGTGTTTGCACTTTCTCCTAGTCTTGTTGTAAAAACTGCTACACCTTACTGGGTTAACTCTATATTCCCACAACCCTTTGTTCTTTTTATGCCGGATGTATTATATGTATATACAGAATGCTTGTGTTCACTTATCCTGTTGTGTTTTTCTGACTAAAGAAAAGAAACAAAGGGATCAGCATCTGTAAGCTCTGTCTTTGCCAAAAACCTTTTCAATCAGCCTTTTTCATTTTTTTGTTAAAATGATTGTGATTATGACAATTTCTGCATCTTATAATCAAAATAAAATAACCCATTCATTTACTGTAAAGTGCTTCCAAGAAATTATGCGGCAGGATAGAGCTTAAATTAAAGGGGAACGTAGGAACATGGACCAAATTCTGAAAATGTCCAAGAAATGTGGGAACATAAGGCTGTGGGAATAAAGTGCCATAGCAACAAAGCACATTGTGGGCACATTATACTGTTGTGGGAACACAGTATAAAACATATGACTGTGGGAACATTTGGCAACAGGAATTTTGGACTGTGGGAACATAGACCTGTGGGAACTTCAGGCTCTTGGAATATTCTGCTCGGGGAAAACAGGGGCATGGGACCATAAGGCTTTTGAAGCAAAGGGCTGTGGGAACATGGGGCCTTGGGGATATACAAAGGGCTATGGGAACTTAGAGTCGTGGGAGTACGAGGTCATTGGGACATATGGCTGTGAGTACATAGGGATGTGGACACATAGGGCCATAGGAACATAGTGCTTTGGGAACATGGTGCTGTGAGTTTGCACGGCTGTTGGATAGGAATGTTGGAAAAAGGGCTTGGAGAATGAAGAGCTGTGGGAACATAGGGCTAAGAGAAATAAGAGCTGTGAGAACATAGGGCTTAGAGAATGAAGAGCTGTGGGAACATAGGGCTTAGAGAATGAAGAGCTGTGGGAACATAGGGCTAAGAGAAATAAGAGCTGTGAGAACATAGGGCTTAGAGAATGAAGAGCTGTGGGAACATAGGGCTTAGAGAATGAAGAGCTGTGGGAACATAGGGCTTAGAGAATGAAGAGCTGTGGGAACATGGGGCTTAGAGAATGAAGAGCTGTGGGAACATAGGGCTGAGAGAATGAAGAGCTGTGGGAACATAGGGCTTGGAGAATGAAGAGCTGTGGGAACATAGGGCTTGGAGAATGAAGAGCTGTGGGAATATAGGGCTTGGAGAATGAAGAGCTGTGGGAACATGGGACTAAGAGAAGGAAGAGCTGTGGGAACATAGGGCTTAGAGAATGAAGAGCTGTGGGAACATAGGGCTTAGAGAATGAAGAGCTGTGGGACCATGGGGCTGTGGGAACATATGACTGTGGGAACATAGGGCTGCAGGAGCGTATCTCTGTCGAAACATAGGGCTGAGAGAATTAAGAGCTGTGGGAACATGGGACTGTGGGAACATATGGCTGTGGAAACATGGGGCTGTGGGATCTTAGGGCTGTGGGAACATGGGCCGTGGGAACATAGGGCTGTAGGAACGTATCTCTGTCACAACATAGGGCTTAGAGAATGTAGGGCTATGGGAACATGGGGCTGTGGGAACATAAGCCTTTGGAAACATGGGACTGTGGAAACATATGGCTGTAGAAACATGGGACCACAGGAACATAGGGCTGCAGGAACGTATCTCGGTCAAAACATAGGTCGGTGGGAAGACAGGGGTATGGGAACATGGGACTGTGGGAACATAAGGCCTTGGGGATATACACAGGAAGTGTGATTATAGGGCTATGGGAACTAAAAGTCAAGGGAACATAGGGCCTAGAGAAAGAAGAGCTGTGGGAGCATAGGACTGTGGGAACATAGGATTGTGGGAACATAGGGCTGCAGGAATGTATCTCTGACGAAACATAGGACAGTGGGAAGACAGGGCTTTGGGAACATGGGTCTGTGGGAACATAAGCCTGTGGAAACAGGACTGTAGAAACATGGGGCTATGGGAACAAAAGATTGTGGGAACATACAATTGTGAGAAATAGGACTGTGGAAACATGATACTGTAGAAACATAGGACTATAGAATCATTGGAGTGTATAAATATAGAGCTTTGGGAACATAGGCATGCTCCCTGTTCTATGATGTAGCCTGAGGTTAGTTTTGCCACACTGTCCAACTGTGAGGGTTTGTTCCCCCAGAGAGTAGATAAAATATAAATGCACAGCCTCTATATGAAAAGGCAGGAATCTTAACCACATCCACTCTGCAGGCGTTTTTTTTTCCATAATGGACTGATGGAAGTGGCCTGTCTCTTTGTGCATTTTAATTTGCTCTCCTTTAATCTGTAGCAGTCCTTTTGTACGACATTCTTAACACATATATGCACTTAAAGACACAGGAGCACACATTTTCACACTCACAGTTTTTTCTCATGTGACTATAAAGAGTCCTAAAGTGGTCCCATGCTGACTAGAAAATGAGAAGGAAAATTGTTTAGGTTCCATATATTGAAGTCCGCAGCAGGAAGTCCAAATCAAAATGTGCATAAAAGCTCCAATAAAACAGAATGGATGTGAAAACAACCATTTTCTAAAGGTTTTTGCAACAAATCATATTTAATGGTTTTTTTTCCAGGCATTCATATCCATTTTGAATCATTTCAGCATCACCACACTCAGGAAAACACATTGAGGAGTGTTTGTGAGATCAGCAAACAGCTCAGTGAGTGTGAGGGATGAGAAGCACTCTACCTGTCTGAAAGCAGATGGGAAAGGAGGCCGTTAGTTTTAGTTATCAGGGAACATTTTCATCAGCAGCATCCAGGTGTGTCAGGATGATGTAGTGAAGAAAAGCACAGCTGATGGCCACAAGCACACAGGGGACGAGTGTCATAGATGCTGCTCTGCCCTGAAGCTCGATGCCCTCACCTGCTCCCTGATGGTGTCTCTGAGTGTGAGCTTCGTCTTTATCAAACCACACGGGAAGTTTTATTCCTACGAAGTGACGAATGAGTTTTTCTTCAGATGAGCATGTTGATCCTGTTTGTACACCAGAAACAGATTTATCCAAACAACAGCAGCTGTGAAACCAGACTTCTGTTAGTGAGACGGAGGATCAGAGAGGAATCTTTCCTTCATGGTGATTGGTCAGGAGGAACAGGTGCTCCTTCACAGCCCCCAGGGTGCAATTTAAAGGAGCGATAACTTATCTCGTTTGGCCTGGAAATGTCTCGAGGATCCCAGGAGAGGAAATGTTGCGAGACATTAACCTCCTGTCACTTTGACCTTACGGCGAGAAGATAAAATAAAAAGGATGAAATTAAAGAAGTAATAACTGGTTGTACCACGGATGACGGGGACGAATAAGGATAGAATTAAACCCAATAGAAGAAGTGTGCAATTATACAAAACAAACTCACAACTAAAGTTACAGAAATAAAATAAGCCGATCAGGAAAGATCTATAGAGTCTTTATTTCTTGCAGAAGCTAAGAAGAGTAAAGACTACAGCATGTAGGTTCAAGGTTCAGCCACTATTTTTTTATTATTATTTTATTAACTATTTGTTTTATATTGATTGTGTTTTTATCAGTTGTGTTTTTACGCTTGTTCAGCACTTTGGTCAACTGGGGTTGTTTTAAAATGTGCTATATAAATAAAGTTTGACTTGACTTGACTTGACTCCAACACAGAAAAATGGGCTTGTATTTCCCTGAAATGTGAACTGAATGTGTAAATTAAGTCTTTAAGCACCAAAGTCACAAAATTGAGACAAGCAACATTGCTGAATTTAACAAGGCATGGCTGCAAATGTGGTGCCTCATGTAGTTAGTACTTTACACCAGGACATCTGCAACTTCAATATGAGCAATATGGGGAGTGGTGGGTGTAGCACAGGTGGTCAAAACTCATCTTTTTGGTATGGTGTGTATGTGATTTCTGGTGTTTCTTCAGCCAGCCTCAAGTGGACACTTGATGAACTGCAGTTTGTGTCACTTCTGCATAGGCTTCACATTTTCAGACCAGGGTCGCTGCTTGAGTTAGTGGTGCTGATGAGAGCCAGCTCACATTTGAACAATCCCCATGAACTAATCTGGACGGATTTTATCGGACTAAGAACTTATTAGGTTCTTAGGGATGTTGCTTTTTGAGAATGGTGGATAATTCACTTCTTGGGTGTTGTTCTTCCGTGTTTTTCTACCTTGAGTCAATTTTGAAGGGATGGAAAAACAATCTTAAACACATTGGCTTTTTTGGTTATGTTGGTTATGAAGTTGGAACTTTTAACCAAATAGTTAGCCAACAAATAACAGTTAAATATATGTGTTCCTACGTTTTCAAATGTATCATTTTGTTGGATGTTCATGAGAGATTCTCTCAGCTTTTTAACTTCATTTCTGTTTTATAATTCTAGAAAGATACCATTATTCATTTAGTTTAGGAACTATCAGGGATTGAAGGCTGAGTATTGGAGCATAGGAGGCTCGAGTGAAAAATAATTTGGATACAGCTTGAAAGAAAAAGTCATGTGAACACCATTTAACTCTACGTGAGATACATTTATTTATATTTTTAGCATGGACTTGTTATGAGTTGCCTGTGTCTAGTTCTGTATTTAGTCTTCATTACTATAATTTTGTAGTTACATACTTTTGTATGGTTGTATTTTATGTTCATGAGTAATTTTCCAAAGACTCTTAATTTGAAGTTCCTTTTATGGTCTTATGGTCTTGTTATTACACTTGAGTTTGATTAGTTTTCTTGTTTCTTTCCTCTTTGTTGGTTAGTTTTGTCATTTCTTTGTGTCGCGCTCTGAGATCATTAGATGGATATTTTTTTGTATTTTGATAATGGACATTGAAGTAGCAGCAAACTTTTGTCATAAACAAATATTTCTCATTAGCCTGCAAGTGGAGCATCGCTTTCCCTCTTGAAAGAACTTGTGTGAGTATCAGTGAAAGTATCAGAAACAGCAGCAGCACAGTGTGAAGATTTCTAACACAGAGTTCGTCATTTTTACTGTCAGTTTTCTCGTTTTTGTGCTGATCAGTTCATCGCCGCTCCATAAAAGAGGGGGAAAGTGGCTGCTGTCTCTGCGCCTGTGTGAGCGAGCAGAAACACTGAGTCACAGCTCGGAGAAATCAAATCCCTGAGTGATGTCATCAGAGCTCAGAAAAAAAAAGATGCTCTGCAGACAAACTGAGTGATTTTGTTCAGAGAGCTTTCTGCTCCTCCTGCTTTCAGACTGTCCTCATTTCAAAACGACTCCAGTTTGTGTCCGGACAAACAGCCTCAGAGCTTTCATTTGTAGGGAAACGTGTTGTTTTTGTTGTTTCTTGGGTAAATAACTCCAAATATACCCTGTATGTGAAGAAGGAGCCTGTCAGCACATTCACAATCTGTGTTGTTACAGTTTGAAACAAGTGAAGCTGAGTTTATTTGTCTCCAGGGGGATTTTGGGTGTGTCTCAGCAAAACACAACACTGATACACAAAAACACACACATTCAGTCCAAACTCAAGTGCTGTGGTATACTTCAGCAGGGAAAATGGCCTGGAGCTTAGAATAAAAGGGAGTTTATATCAGTGAGGTCAGGGTTAAACTCTCTGTGATACCTGCCTGACCAGAAAAAGTCGTCCCTTAAAAAGGTCACTTTCTCTTGTATTTAATTGGACCCAAAGGCTGTGTACAAAATGTACTATGTGGTTACAAGTTTTACTGTTGTAGAGCTTTGAAGCCAAAAATACCCTGTGACTGGAGCCGACGATGACGGCTGTAGGAAGGGGTCACTGTGCAAGTGGCACAGGTCACTCAGCTGTGGGTAGGTGTCACTGTATAAGTGGCATAAGTCACTAAGTCGTGGGAAGGTGTCACTGTGCAAGTGGCACAGGTCACTCAGCTGTAGGTGGATGTCACTGTGCAAGTGACAGAAGCCACTAATTCATGGGAGGGTGTCACTGTGCAAGTGGCAGATGTCACTGATCCTATGGTTGGTCTCTGTGCAAATGGCAGAAGTAGTTTAGCCATGGGTAGGTGTCACTGTGCCAGTGGCAGAAGTCACTTAGCTGTAGGTGGATGTCACTGAAAGTGGCACAGGTCACTCAGCTGTGGGTGGGTCTCACTGTGCAAGTGACAGAAGCCGCTAAGACGATGGAGGTGTCACTGCTGAAGTGGCAGATGTCACTTAGCCTATGGATGGTCTCCGTGCAAATGGCAGAAGTAGTTTAGCCGTAGGTAGGTGTCACTGTGCCAGTGGCAGAAGTCACTTAGCTGTAGGTAGGTGTCACTGAAAGTGGCACAGGTCACTCAGCTGTAGGTGGATGTCACTGTGCAAGTGGCATAAGTCGCTAAGTCCTAGGTAGGTGCCACTGTGAAAGTGGCACAGGTCACTAAGCTGTAGGTAGGTGTCACTGTGCAAGTGACAGAAGCCACCAAGTTGTGGGAAGGTGTCACTGTGTAAGTGGCAGAAGTCACTCAGCTGTACGTAGGTGTCACTGTGAAAGTAGCACAGGTCACTCAGCTGAGGGTGGGTCTCACTGTGCAAGTGATAGAAGTCACAAAGTTGTAGGTAGGTGTCACTGTGTAAGTGGCAGATGTCACTTAGCCTATGGATGGTCTCCGTGCAAATGGCAGAAGTAGTTTAGCCGTAGGTAGGTGTCACTGTGCCAGTGGCAGAAGTCACTCAGTTGTAGGTAGGTGTCGCTGTGTAAGTGGCAGAAGTCACTTAGCTGTAGGTCGGTCACTGAGCAAGTGGCAGAAGTCACTAAGCCATAGGTCTGAAACTGTGCAAGTGGTATAAGTCACTAAGTCGCAGGTAGGTGTCACTGTGCAAGGGGCAAATGTCACTCAGCCATAGGTCTGCCACTGTTCAAGTGTCAGAAGTCACTTAGTCGTAGGTAGGTGTCACTGTGTAAGTGGCAGAAGTCACTCAGCCCTCCGTAGTTGTCACTGTACTGAACCGTTTTTCCAGTTAGCCTCACAGATTAGTTGTTTTCTTAAAGCTTCACAGCTGTGTGTTGTGTAAATGCTCTTACTTTTACTGTTACAACGATGAGGATTATTAGCATCAAAAACTATTTCAAACTGAACTAAAACTGGGGGAGATAAACGAAGACATAATGAAAATAATGACATTTTAAAAACAATTATAACCCTGATACTGACATTAATTAAGTTCAGCTCGGAGTATTTCCATTAGGAAAGCTGACTGCTGTCTATCTATAACCCCGAACGTCTGCAGGCCTGCAAAGTAAAACTGCTTGTTAATTATGTTTGATATTCAGACCTCCAGTCCCTGCACGCTAACCTCTAATAAGGAAACCCTGCAGCTTCCCGATAAAAATAATGAGAGATTCAGGTTATTTAAATGTCTTCATTCTATCCAGGTCACTCACACGAGCGTGGACACAAAGACGTGACTGATGAGGTGTTACCTATTTAATTTGCTGATCCATTAATCATGTTGAAGCTTCACATTAATAGAGAAGAAGAAGAAGAAGAGGTTCGTAGTCCTCCTGTGCAACTGCTGCAGGTGCAGTTTTTCGAACCTTAATGAAGCCAAACGTTGTTGGAGAGACGCAGTCACATTAATTCCTCCGAGTGTTTCCTGAAGCAGAGCGTGCTGCTGCAGAAACAGGAACGGGATGTTTGAGGACAAACTAACAAACTAACGAGCATCTTTGGGGCTTTTAAAGCAACATCAGGTGTCTAAAAGGAGCCAGGGGGATTCTGGGGCTTTTACTCCTCTAATAAAGACTTTCAGTTTGTCTGACCTCTCCTCTTTTTTCCTCTCTCTTCCTCCGTCCCAGCTGAATCCGCCGGGCCTGCTGAGTATGCCCCGGAGCCCCACCTCCAGTGAGGATGAGATGGCCCAGAGCTTTTCCGACTACTCCGACGACTGCGCCTCCGACAGCTCCCGAGAAGAGACCATTTACGAGACGATAAAGGCCACCGCCGAGCCCTCGCAGAGCCGCATGGACGACATTCACATCAACTCGCTGGTCATCCGCGTCCTCATCCCCGACCTGCAGCAGACGGTGAGTATCCGAGAGCGCAGACCCACAGAGTCCGTTCAAAGAAAGACAAGGATTTTATCAACTCAGACTTTTACAACCTAGAGAGTCAGCGCTTCACACAGGTTTAATTCTGCACATTTACCACAGGGGGCGACAAAATCCACACAAACTGCATGATCCTTACGGCTACATTTATTTATGATCTTACAGATTTACTTTTTACTCAATAATCTGGGACTTTTAGTTCTTCAAAATTTCCCAATTGTAATTTTTCTTTCATAAATTTGTGAGATCAGTCTGTGAATGTGTCTCCTCTCTTTGGGCTTTATTTTGATCCTCTTCTTTCTGATGCTGACCAGTGGTTTGCACAGGTATTTTGAAGGGCAGGGGTGAAAGAAAAAATGATATATATGGCACACATTTTGGCACCAAGGAGGGCACTTAAGCACATTTTGGCTCCCATTGGGGCAGTTTATAATGTATCAGCCGGCAAAAGGGCAGATTACTGTTGTTTACGAACCAGGAGGGCACTCCAGGGGGTATTTTGGTTCCCAAGAGGACACTGAGGGATGTGTTTTGTCTCCAAATAAGACTGTTATCATGTTTTAACCAGCCAAAGGTGCAGATTAGTGTCGTTTGCCAACTAGGAGGACACTTTGGTGTGGAGACGTGCTTTTTTCAACAACTGGGCAACTCGAATGCACACGAATCATAGGTAATAAACCATATCGTGAACCAACAAATCCTCTGTTTTCCAAGCTGAATATACTTAAATTTACAGATTTAGTCTATTAAAATACAATCAAAGCTAGAAATCAGCAATTACCACACAATATCCAGAAGTTGTTTGAAATGAGAAACTGTCAATACAATCTGAAGGGAACATTAATTTTTCAAAAACCTAATTTCAGATCAATTGTAAAATCCCATTGTCTGTCTGTAAAAGGGGTTAATCTTTGTAATTCTTCTTCAATAGAAATAAAAGCATGTGATACATTGGTAAGGTTAAAAAAGCTGAACAAGAATCAATTAGTTTTGGAGAACAACACCAGAAGTGTAATTAAATGTGATCATGTTATGATGCACTTGATTTCAATAATCATCCACAACAGCAATGCATCAGTTTTGTCTCTATGATACACTTTCATCTGTGATGTTTTTGTTTTGTTTTTGTTTGTTTTGTAAGACAAGAGGGGTAGGTTTTATATAAGCTTTACCTTCGACCTGCACCCTTTCGGTTTCCTTAAATTTGCTGACTTGAGTTTGTACCTTTGTTGAAACAACCGCAATGAACCAAAATAAATTTCATTCATTCATTCACACCACTGATTCTGACTCTTGGCCAATGAAACAGAGCCAATGGGCCGGGGAAGATGAAAGTCCAGTCTGTGGCACCATTAGGAGCCTGAGCAGGTCTGAGATGGGGGGTCGGCCTCCAGGTGTCAGAGTTATAATCCAGAGAGATAACCACCTTGATTCTGTGTTCTGTCTCATCAGACTGACCTTCTCTGGTCTCAGGAGTCTGCGTTCACCCCACAGCGCGCCCTGTTGCAGAGTGTTCGTCCTTGTCAGCCACCGTAGTTTCACACCTCACAGCTTTATTCTCAGTGTAAGAGCTACTCACAGAAAGTGGGACACACTAACACAACACAGTTCTGTTAATGTGTCAGAGCTGCTGCTGCTGCTGAGGAAATAATACTACAGGGGCCTCTTTGACATTTAGCTGTGTGTTGTAAACACTTTCAGCCTGCAGTAAACAAGATGGTTTATTTGGAAAATGTCACTAAAGTGGAGCTGGAGTGTAAACAAACAGATGCTTCTCCAGATGTTAAAGGGCTCTACAATCACTCCGCAGACTTTGTGGACTTAAAAATCACTGCATCTTATCAGACTCATTCGTTCCTTTGAGGCTTTAAGTGCAGAGCTTGATTTAAATTACCATATCGCAAAATCTTCATATATATTAATCTTCTAATCAGAGTTCTGCAGGCCTGAGAGCGTCTCCTGAGATGAAATAATTTTGGTGTATAGTTTAGTTTCTTCTTACTTTTAGTTTGCTGCGTGGTCATTCAGCTGAAGAACTTGACTTTTTAATTGCATGCTCAGTTTTTGCTGTAAATGGATCCATGTTCTCCTGAGTAAATCTGACTCAACTGCAGACATTGGGCCTCATTCACAAATAGTGCATACACACAAATTTGTGCCTGAATCATGCAAATAGAGGGTCTAAAAACGTATTTTTAAAAAGTTATTTGAAAATTGATAAAGAAAACATATTTCTGAGAGAAGAATTATGTTTTCTAACAGATTTCAGTAGTTGACCAACATTTCAAAGTTTTCAGGTTCATTATTTTTTAGTATTTTTAATTTGAGCACCCAAAAATGTCAGGTGGTGCAACCAAATATATGAAAATATATTTATATGTTCCTGTTATTTTTTCTGTGTGAAATTATTGGCAAGTATCTCTCAAGTGTCTGTAGTGACTCATACATTTTCATTTTGTGTGTTTTATTTCTTTTATTTGTGAATAAGATAAATAATTTGATGTTAAAATAACATTTCACATTATTACATTGGTTGTACCACCTGACATGGAAATTGTTCCAGTCACCAATGNTATCAGTATTTCAGAGAAATCTACAAACTTTTCCACTTGGTCACAAATGTCATTTGGGCTCCTCTGGCTGATGCAGTTTCCTGTTTCCTGTTTTATTCTCTTCACTTTAAAATAAAAGTCTAATGTTACGGTTGCACCACCCTGACATTTGACAAGGTGAAAATTACGGGACAAAAGTTTTTTACATTTCTCAACAGCTTTAAAATTCTTTTTATTTGCAAAGAATGTTTTTTTTTTAAAGTTTCAAGCATAAAATAATGCCACTGTGTTTTTAATTTCAATTTACAAGAATTGACATTCAATTTTTAGAGTTTAATTACTGTGGATACTTGTCAGGACGGTTGCACCACCTGACATTTTGGGGGTTTGAGGAACCAAAACACAAAAAAACATGTTATATTTTAATAGTTTAAAGATGTGTTCAAATAACACAGGTTTCATAGAATAAAGAAATACATGTGATGAAATACTCAATTCATGATGGAAGGAAATATTGCACTCAGACACAAAAAAGGGGACGTCACGTCAATGACCCGCATACAAACTTTTTACGCACAGATCTATGATTCATCAATATTTCCTACTTGAATTTCTTCTTACCTCCTCAAACCATGCATACAAACAAATAATGAATAATGAATGATCAGCTTTCTAAAAAACTTAAAACACAGACTCTTTTAACTAAAAGCATGACACATTGAAACTACCGTCAGTAAAAGAAAAGAGGCTTTAACAGAATTCATTGATAAAAACTATGAATTGACTTAATGTACTAAATAACCATGTAGTTGACGCCTTTTCACCCTTATCATGCTTATAATATTGAATCTTAAATCAAATGCTTAGTTTACATTAAAAATATGATAATGTGCATATTAAAATGTCACATTATTTAGGTCAATTAAAGCATTGGCTGCTCTGACAAACAGTGTCATGAATTTGTACAAACTGAATAAAGATGTAAAATAATTTGCTTCTTGCTATGACTTTAAACATTTTCTGAGCAAATGAAGTTCACTCAGACTTACTCATTTGTTTGCAAAAATATCCAGCAGCTGTTTTAATGTGTCGCTTATGTTTGGGATACACGGTACGATCCCCCTTTCAGCACCAGGAGCGTCTGATGATTATGTCTGCCGGATGACAGGAAGTGGTGCCCGTAAACCATTAAAAAAGAGCCTGTGAAAAAAAAAAAAAAAAAAAAAAAGATAGGTTTAAACCCAGATTTCCAGTATTCAGGCCAGTCAAAGAACATTTCAAACCAAGTTTAGACTGCATGAAATAGGTTAAAACCCAAATTTCAAGCATTGAGGCAAGTCAAAGTACATTAATTACCAAGCTTAGACAATATAAAATTAGTTATAACCCAGATTTCTGGTATTCAGGCCTTTCAAAGTACATTTATAACCATGTCATGACTGTATGAAATAGGTTAAAACCCAGATATCTAGCATTCAGGCCAGTCAAAGTGCATTTAAAACCAAGTTTAGACTGTAAAGAATAGGTTACAAACCCAGATTTCTAGCATTGAGGCCAGTAAAAGTACATTTATAATCAAGTTTATACTGTATAAAAAAAGTTTAAACCCAGATACTAGTATTCAGCCCTGTCAAAGAACATATATAAGCAAGTTTAGACTGTATAAAATAGGCTAAATCCCAGATTTCTAGCATTCAGGCCAGTCAAAGTACATGTATAATCAAGTTTATACTGTATGAAATAGGTTAAAACCAAGATATCTAGCATTCAGGCCAGTCAAAGTGCATTTAAAACCAAGTTTAGACTGTAAAGAATAGGTTACAAACCCAGATTTCTAGCATTGAGGCCAGTCAAAGTACATTTATAATCAAGTTTATACTGTATAAAAAAAGTTTAAACCCAGCTTTCTAGTATTCAGCCCTGTCAAAGAACATTTATAAGCAAGTTTAGACTGTATAAAATAGGTTAAATCCCAGATTTCTAGCATTCAGGCCAGTCAAAGGACAATTATAAGCAAGTTTCGACTGTATAAAATGAGTTAAAAACAAAAAAAAACAAAACAAAAAAAGAGTCTGTGACTTTCAAAATTAAACAAACTGTGTCTAAAGTGGATCGTATTTAGCTTGACTATGGTGATAAACAGACAAAATAAGCTGAGACACATCAGGAGTCAACAGGTTTAAGGTTTTACAGACCAACATGTATGAACAGAGGCTTGTGTATGGAGTGGGGAGCACGGGAACTCCTTGATCTCATGACACCAACTACTGAAGGGTACAATGTGTTTCCCCTGTGAATTATGGATCATGAGTGGGGAGATATATAAAAGTGAGACTATTTTAAGATGAGAAAGTCCTCACAGTGCCTCTAAAAACTGTTTAATTTAAGAAATAACTGAACTTTAAGTCCCTAAACATAACCAAACTTGGAGCACTTCACATTTCTTAGTTGCTCTTTTCTATAAATGTGTTTTTCGTGATAGTTTCTCATCCAGTATTTGGCTGACTTATTCAGATATTAACACTTCGTTGTATATCCTCAACGTCAGGTTGTCGCACATTTTTTTTGGCTTCACAGCTTGTTGAAGGCTGCACATGCCAAACTCTGCAGTGACACCTAAATATTCATATTCTGAAGCTTGGGGTGACTCACCGAGGTGACTTATTCATTCAGTTGGAGGAGAATGTGCTTAGGAACAAATAGTGTTAAATATGAGGCTTTTTTTTAAGGTTTTAGAAAATCTGAACATGGATATAATCAAACTTAAAGAGAGGTTAGCTTCTTTTTTACATGAGTGGAAAAATGTGCACAGGCATTTATAAGTAGTGTCGACACTAGGGTCAATGACAAAAAGAGGGTCAAAAACGTATTTTAAAAAGTTCTTTGAAAATGGATAGAAACATATTTCTGAGAGAAGAATTATGTTTTCTAACAGATTTCAGTAGTTGACCAACATTTTAAAGTTTTTAGGTTCATAATTTTTTAGTATTTTTAATTTGAGCACCCAAAAATGTCAGGTGGTGCAACCAAATATATGAAAATATATTTATATGTTCCTGTTATTTTTTCTGTGTGAAATTATTGGCAAGTATCTCTCAAGTGTCTGTAGTGACTCGTACATTTTCATTTTGTGTGTTTCATTTCTTTTATTTGTGAATAAGATAAATAATTTGATGTTAAAATAACATTTCACATTATTACATTGGTTGTTCCACCTGACATGGAAATTGTTCCAGTCACCAATGAAGTGAAAAAACCTTTTTTATCAGNCAAGCATAAAATAATGCCACTGTGTTTTTAATTTCAATTTACAAGAATTGACATTCAATTTTTAGAGTTTAATTACTGTGGATACTTGTCAGGACGGTTGCACCACCTGACATTTTGGGGGTTTGAGGAACCAAAACACAAAAAAACATGTTATATTTTAATAGTTTAAAGATGTGTTCAAATAACACAGGTTTCATAGAATAAAGAAATACATGTGATGAAATACTCAATTCATGATGGAAGGAAATATTGCACTCAGACACAAAAAAAGGGACGTCACGTCATTGACCCAATAACCTTTATGCAATGTTGTTGTCTGTTCATTAATAAACATCTTTTCATCAAACCAAACCTCTAAAAGCCGCCTGTGGAGTTTTTAATCAGCTTGTCACAGAAATATTTCACTTATTTCTAAACTAATGTAAAGCTCCAATAAGCTCCAACCACCAGGATTCTTGTTGCGTCTTTAATGAGATGCAGCGTGTGTGGGCGACATTAAGCAGTTACAGACTTTAGCGTAGGTGAAGGTGTGTGTGTTTAGAGCGGGGGCTGTATCAGTGCGACTCCTTATTCAGGTGAATATGATTGTAAATAACTGAGGAGCACACACAGGATTAAAGGGGGGTGTGTGTGTGTGCAGGCCCAGCGTGGATCAATACTGAGAAATATTGAACCTGTGATCAGTAAAACACACTTAAAGCAGACAGCTCACATGGAAATCTTGTTACGGTTTGTAACAGATGATAGGATAATAGTGTTGAAACAAATGTGTGATGAAACGTGCACTTTCACAGCGGACGAAAGACAATAGTGTGAGTAGTTTCCGTCCATCTACTAGCGTCTCTCTCTTACTACGTATTATCTACAATAAGTGTCCGAGTCTGGAGTGTCGATGTAAATTACACCCTTTAAAATGAGTAATGTTTGTACCTTTTAGGTGATTTTTCGGGGGTCTAGAAATGAAGTTGGATGTGAAAAAAAAAGTCCTGCACAGAATGTTGCCTCTGATTCATTGGCTTTGAAGTGTTTTATGGTTTTATGGTAATATCCAGCTTTCACTAAAGCATCCTGGGAAAAGGAAATAAATTCATGCCATCCAGACAATAATGCAGGTCAATGAGTTTATAGAGTTTCAAAAAACTGTTTCTCTTTCTCTACGGAAGACTTTATGTCATAAAGCTACAAGTTTTGATAAGTCTTTATGCTCCAATGTCAAGTCTCTAATCAGAATATTGATACTTTAATACTTCAGTTATTTGTGGTAATGTTTATCATCAACAGAAAAACAGAAAAGTAACTAAACGACCAGGTTCTTGTCTAATTGATGCACAGTGGTGGGAACTACTTTTTCTTCCACCTATGCAAGATGGAAGTGCATAAGCACACAGCGAATATGTGAGAAAGGAATAAAAGCCTGAGCGCAGGATGTGTAAGCGCAGAATTAATATGTAAGAACTTGAAAAATGCGTGAGCACGGAATTAATGAGACAGCGCAGAATGAATGCGTAAGTGTGGAATGGGTAAGCGTGGAATGCGCTGGTTTGGAATGCATAAGCGCAGTGTACATTAGCACGGAATGCGTGAGCCCAAAATGCATAAGTGTGGAATGCGTAAGCATGTAATGCGCTGGTTTGGAATGCATAAGCACAAAATGCATAAGTGTGGAATGCGTAAGCATGTAATGCGCTGGTTTGGAATGCATAAACACAGAATGCATAAGTGTGGAATGCACACGATATGCACTAGTTGGGAATGCATAAGTGCAAAATGCATAAGTGTGGAATGCATAAGCGCAGTGTGCATTAGCACGGAATGCGTGAGCCAAAAATGCATAAGTGTGGAATGCATTAGCATGTAATGCGCTGGTTTGGAATGCATAAGCACAAAATGCATAAGTGTGGAATGCGCACGGAATGCACTAGTTTGGAATGCATAAGCGCAAAATGCATAAGTGTGGAATGCATAAGCGCAGTGTGCATTAGCACGGAATGCGTGAGCCCAAAATGCATAAGTATGGAATGCGTAAGCATGTAATGCGCTGGTTTGGAACACGTAATTTAGGAATGCATAAGCGCAAAATGCCCAAGTGCCAAATGCGTAAGTGCAGAATATGCTAGTGCGGATTGTGTGAGCATGTAATGTGCTAGCTTGGAATGCATAAGTGCAGAATGCGTAAGTGTGGAATGCACTGGTTTGGAATGCGTTGGTTAGGAAAGCATAAGCGCAAAATGCCCAAGTGCCAAATGCGTAAGCGCTAAATGCATCAGCACAGTGGCACTCTGCTCAGTCAGTCATTCATTCAGTTTTGGTCTCTTTACACAATAACAGAGCATAAACTTTGTATCTTTGTAGCTTTGTGAGCTCCACAAACAGCTCAGACAAACATTTGTGATGTTTGTGGAAAAATGGTAAAGAGCTTCATTAGTATCGTATCGATATCACTGATATTAGCCTGAGTTTTATTCAGTATCCGATAGGAAATCAAAGCAGTGGTATCCAACATCACTAATGGCAACCATGATAAAAATCAAGGAAAACTGTTGCACAAAATGTCACAATGTTAAAAAAAAACTCTTTGAAAAAGTCTAAGAATTCAAGTTAAAGATGATGAAGGACTATGAAAATGAAAATGCCTTTAAAATGTAGCATTGCAGACTCTAATCTGTTTGTTTCCTCCTCTCTGAGGTGTTTTTATTCTCCCCACATTGTGTCCATATTTGTATTCACTCTTCAGAATAAACTTCTTTAATGAGAGGGTCCAGAGATGAATCCAAAGTTACCTACAGCCTCACAGTTTGAATATTTCACCTCATTTTCAATATGACATACTAATCAAGTTTAATGAGAGAGCATGTTGTTTTTAATGAAGTCCCATGGTTCCTCTGTGTGCAGGCTGCTTACAGTATAGTTACAGTATTTATGGTTACAGTATTTTTACAGTATTATTACAGTATTTTTACAGTATTATTACAGTATTATTACAGTATTATTACAGTATTATTACAGTAAGCTGCGTCTCTCCTCAGGAGCATCAGCACAGATCCTCCTGCAGCACGAACAGCATGTTTATTATGTGTCGTGTGCTGCAGCCGTCACTGGATGTGTCTTCACTGTTGTTCTGAGAGAAGGTTTGAATGTAAAGGTTTATCATCAAAGAGCAGCGGCAGCGTCGAACACTGGCCCCCCCGCGGTGAAGCCGCTGGGGCCGCCAGCGTCTCTGCCTCAGCTTCATCTTGGGTTCTTTGTACAATCGCTCTTTGTTTGATGTGTGTGTCCGCGGGGAATGAGAGCAGCTCCAGATAGCTTTACACTGGACGTCCATGACAGTGAGTTAGAGCGTTTTCCTCAGCATGTGCTGCCAGAGGGGGGGGCAGAAGGCCAGGAGAAGAAAGAGGGAGCTGCTGTGGAGGAGGAGGAGGAGGAGGCAGAAAGCACCACCTTACACCTCCTCCTCCTCCTCCTCCTCCTCCAGGTCCTTCACTCACTCTCTGCAGCCAACGTGTGTGTTTACTCTCAGCTCTTTAAATACAACAGCTGATCTGATGCCCTCAACTTTGAAATATGAACATCAGTTAGCTTTCATGACAACATATCAAATATGCAAAATAAAAATCTTAACATGCACATTCTTGTTCCAGAGCCAGGATGCTGAGCAGCCATGATTACTGGCTCTTCCAGTGTCAAATCTCTCAGTGTTTGAAGGGTTTTTTTTGTCATT
The DNA here is from genome assembly GCA_008086565.1 of Thalassoma bifasciatum. NCBI lineage: Eukaryota > Metazoa > Chordata > Actinopteri > Labriformes > Labridae > Thalassoma > Thalassoma bifasciatum. Next base: position 68,771 of record RPOG01000787.1, on the reverse strand, counting down.
AAGCTTTGCATTACCCCCCTGAGTGACCTAAGAATCAAAAATTTGCGCACCAAGTCTGTTTCATGAAACTCAGTTCAGCCATTAAAAAGGAATAGGGAGACTTACACAGGAATAATTAGAAATGTTCAAAATTTAGATAAAAAAAAGTTACTATGATACGCAGCAATATCTGCAGTTTTATCAGAAATGGACTCAATATCCTCTTTAAAAGAAGAACAGAGAACAACACTTAACACTAGAAGTCCCGGGATTTTCCAAGGCCCCATTTACACAACAACGGTTTTTGGGTGAAACCATAGACTGTATAATGAGTGGACGTAACGACGTTCGGCTCAAACTGAAGCCTCCAGCAGATGCCCCGCCCCCTGGTGTCTGGCTGCAGTATAGGTCATAAGCCCCGCCCCCTGGTGTCTGGCTGCAGTATAGGTCATAAGCCCCGCCCCCTGGTGTCTGTCTGCAGTATAGGTCATAAGCCCCGCCCCCCCATGCATTCCTGATATGAGCCGGGAAAACTTTAAAAAACTACGATACCTGGTTGAAATGTTTGTCATCCTTACGCTAAGGTGGTATGATGATGTCATCTGGCTGCATGGTGTTCAGGTGTTTTTTTTCTGAGAAGTTAGTTTCTCATTAGTTATTGGACGTTAAAAACCATGTTATAAGTTTCGTTTTACGATAGTTGACAGCTGCTGTTCGTGAGTAGTTTTTATCAGGGATATAAGAAACTTCGGGAAAGAGCCAAAAGGAGACTAAACCTTCTGAAGAAGAAGAAATAAATATTTTTATATATGAAAACACTTGCTTGCAGCTCTTCCCTAAATGGAATGGTGAAATATTTCTATGGTGGACATATGAAACTTTCCATCTGCCGTGTCAGGTTAACTGAAATGGCCAAAAAGCAACAAAAAAGGGGAAGAAAATTTGGAAAAAAATTGGAAAAAAAGTCAGAAAGTTGTAAAAATGGGGGGAAATAGTGACAAAAACAGTGAAAAGTGGTTAAAAAATGGTCGAAGTCAACAAAAATAGCAGGAAAGTTTGGATAAAACTTGGAAAATAGTCAGAAGGTGACACAAAAGTGGCAAAAAAAGAGTAAAAAGTGTCAAAAATGGGAAAAAAACAACAAAAATTGGGAAATATTAATAATAGTGATACTTTTTTGACACTCAAGGACACTTTACAACAAGAATAAAAGTACAAATACACAACACAAATAATTAAAACAACAAGCACAACAAGTGAAGAAAATGAAATGGGAATGGGTTACAGGGAAAATGCAGATCTGATGATTTGAAAAGGGGTAATGAGAAACAACCTGGAAAATAGTCAGAGGATAGAAAAAATGATCCAAAATGGACAAAAATCAGTCCCATTTGTAGTGGTAGTGGGTTAGTTTTGTGCAGGAATTAATGCAACTTTTCATTTCTTATGTTTGTTTAAAAACATAGAAGATGGGAACCTAGAAAAAAAATCTCAATTAGATTATTTTTGCAAATGGTTCAGCCCTAACAGAGTCATATTTATAAGCTGTTTTATTTGAAACGGTTTGCTTCATCCTCTGTTTCCTTCACTCGTCCATCTTTTCATTTGTGTTGTAACATCACATCCCACTGAGGCTAAAAGCAGATGCAGCAGAAAGCGATCGGTTGTACGTTCAGAGCACTTTGTCGGCTCTTTAGCACCTTGTAGCTTCCTGAATAACAAATGTTAACAGAATGAAAAAGTAGTTTGTATGTTTAAGTGTGTGTAAGTGTGTGTAAGTGTGTGTGGTTTCATGGGGTTGGATCCTCAAGGTGCAGCTCTGACCCAGTGATGAACCCACAACCCTTTGATTTAATTAGATCACTTTAACTCTAGTGTACGACGTGTGTGTGTGTGTGTGTGTGTGTGTGTGTGTGTGTGTGTGTGTGTGTTCACATGTGTGCTCTGAGCTCTCTCACATGTGTGCACTAATGCTCCTGATTTCACACTCATCACTGAGCACTCAGCGGCTCCATTCGATCACATGATTGAGTCCCACAGTTCTCTCAGAAAATCAAACTTGGCTGAATAATTCAAACGTACAGAGACACACACACACACACACACACACACACACACACACACACACTCCGCCCGCGGCTGCAGCTCTGATCTGTGCTCAACAATCACATTTCTCATATAAAAGAAGACAGAGGAGGAAGTTACAACTATAGGGTCCAATCATGGATTTGCTTCTCCCACCAGATAATCTAAAGAATCTTCAAAGTGAAAGAACTTAAGTCCTTTAAAGCTTCTGTAAGGGATTTTTAGTTTGTGTTGCATGTGGCGCCCCCCTGTGGGCAAACGTCTCCTCACTTATTTTTAGCAGAAATTGTCTTTTTAGACTCAATATAACCCACATTTACCTTTTCAGTTGGGAAACATGTCTCCTTGAAATCTGCTGATTGAGTGAGAAAAATTTGGTTTCTGGAACCTAGAATAATGATTTAATAGATTAAACTTTTCTTGTAAAATCATCGGCATTTTTTTCCCCTCACAACGAGCAATTCAGACATCATTTTTTGTCTTAAGATAAATTAAAACAGGACATTTTCGTCTTCTTTCCCCATTACTTTGACTTTTTATTTCGAAATGTTCATTCTTTTACCTCAAAATAATGATTTTTTTTCCGCATTATGACTTTTTCTTACAATTTTGACTTTTTCGCTCAAAATTTCAGCTTTTTAATCTCAGAATTTTTACTGTAACATATTTAATTTTTGACTGTTTATCTCAAAATTTCCACTTTCTGTCCATTAATTTTGAAATTTTCTCATAATTTTGACGTGGTATCTCAACATTGTGACTTCAATGTAAAATTTTGATTTCTAAATATTTAATTTTAATTCCAAATTTCAAACTTTTTATCTCCAAATGTTGACATATCTTTGAATTTTGACTTTCTGTCTCAAAATCATGAGTTTCTTTTCTCAAAATGTTGTTGTTTTATCCTCTAATATTGAGTTTTATCTCCAATTTTATATTTTATCAATATCATTTTTAATCAAATTGTTAAATTTTTACTCGGAATGTTGACTTCATCACTTAAAATTTTGCATTTAAATTCAAAATTTCAACTATTGATCTCAAAATTTTAAAGTTTTTCCCAAAATTGTGACATTTTATCTCCTAATTTTGACATTTTATCTGAAAATTTGATCTTATCTCAACATGTTAAGTTCTTTCTTATACTGTTGACTGAATTATCTTACAATTTTAAATTGAAGTTTAGATGTTATATCTCATAATTTTGACTCTTTATCTTCAAATTTAGACGTAATGCTACAAAAAAATTCTTAACAAAGCCATATTTTGATTAATTAATTTTCTAACTGGTGTAAATAAGCTTCCATAATAATGCCTCACCATGTGCTTTGATTGAAAGAGGTGCATTTCCACATCAGTATTTTCTGTCTGTGAGTACAGATTTACAAACAGCCGGAGTTTCATGTTTTCATCTCAACATCTTGACAGCTTGGTGAATAATCAGAATAATGTCAGTAGCTCAGAGCAGCTTTGCTTTATTATAAAAATCAATGATCTTTTTTTGAGAGAAAAATGAGCCTTAATGGGGATTGGCTCACTTTTGGACACAGCCTCAAGTGGACACTTGTGGAATTACATGTTTTCTACCATTCCAGATTGGATTCAGTGAACATCAGTGGTGGTTCCTGTTCTGTGTGGCTCCCACTTTTCAAAAACCAACCTCATAACAGAAGCTGAGATAATGTGATGATGAAACCTTCTCTGCTGCTGCCAAGAATCCTGAAGAAAATGAAAGGATTGTTTAAAAGAAACAGAAGGAAGTGATTCTCCAGTCGAGCGTTGTGGCCTCTGTTTCCTGAAAACTTCACTCACGTCGTTGAACTTGAAGAATCAGTGAATGAAAAATCTGCCGCCGTCATAAAACAGCAGCAGCAGCAGGAAACGAGGCCGTATCAGCCCCAGCAGCTTCGCCAGATACCAGACATCTGTTTCTGTGTACTCTACCTTCAACCTTCATCCCCGCGCTCCTCCTCTCCCTCTGCCGGATCCACGCCAGGCAGAGAGGATTATGGGAAGGCAGGGTTCACGGACTGTTCATCTCTTCTGCCTTTATCACAGGAGCAGGGGCCGCTATCGCCAGCTGAGCAGCACATCCAGCTGTTCGCGCTCACACACACTCACACACACTTTGTAAACGCGGCGGCGGAGGCACGGTGCCCGTAATCCTCTACGATTTAAACCCAGTCCAGTATTGTGATTGGTTTTTCGTACCCCAGGAAATCTGCGACAGGGGGGAACCAGGGGGGGGGGGGTGTGGGTCATGTCAATTACATCTCATGCAGCACAGCAGGCGAACAATAAAACAATGAAAGAGTTTGGCACACGCCGTTTATTTGTGATAATAACGGGGACAGAAATTATGTTCGTGGAGCAGCAGTTTCTCTGAACTTTTCTGACTGGGACTCGTTTGTTCTGTGACTTTTAAATCCTCAATCAATCAATATGACTGTTTTGTTGGGTCTGTTTAGTCGTATACTACTCTGGATTTTCTGTTTAATCTATATTTATTTTTTTTCAACCTATAAGTATTGACTTCCACTTCATGCTTCTGACTTTTTCTGTCATAATTGTAACTTTTTATTGCATAAATTTAGACTTCTTATCTTGAAAATTGACCTTTACCTTATAATTTTGACTCAAATGTCAAAATTTTGACTTTTATGCTCAAAATTTTGGCTTTTAATCTCAATTTTGTCAAGAGAATGATGACTTTTATTTGGTCATTTTGACGTCTTAAGTGATAAATCTGAATTTTTATCTAATAATTTGACTTTTTCCCTCAGAATTATGACTTTTTATCTTAAGATTTTACTTTAAATTTTAAAATTTTGGCTCTGTTGTAAACTTTTGATTTTTTATCTCAAAAGTTTGCACAATTTTGACTTTTTTTCTCAAAATCTTAACTTTTAAACCATAATTCTAGTCATTAATCTTGGAATTCTGGTTTATATTTTCGTAGATTATGGATTTTTATTTATTTATTTCACTTTTTCTGTTATAATTTAAGTATTTTGCTCAGAATTGGAGTTTTTGTCCTAATATTTTGGCTCCCTCTCAAAATTTAAACCTTTTTTTTCTTAAAATTTTGACTTAATTGACCCAAAAATAATTCTCAACAAGGCCTACTTTTCCCTTTTTTGGCCTTAATTCACCATATCAATCAGTAGTGAAGTTACAGGAGCAATAAAAGTAGATAAGTTAAATTAGATGTCAATGAGATACAAAAGACAATAAACAAAAGAAATTAAGAATGGGAAGGGAATGGTAGTTGTAAATTTTTTTGATAATTTTTTGGTATTTTCATTATTTTTAGTGGTTCAAGGAACATTTTTAATTTATTCAGGGAGAGATTAGAGTCCTGATTTTATAAAATTTGTAAAGGTATAGAAGTTTATTACAGCAAAATCACCATATTTGATTTTTACTCTTGCACCAAAAGTTATCGTGTATTGAAAATAAATCTGAAACAAACTGACTTTTTATTTTTATAGCTGGTGTAAAAACTGCGTCCTCATTCCCCACGTAGGCTGTTAGTGTAAAATAAAAAGTGATAAATGATTTAGGGGCTTTTATGAATTTGGTAAAAGTAAACAGCTCTTTCATGATGAAGTGACGTCTAAATGGCGACAAAGAAAGGACAGTGAAGTGAAAATAGAGACCCTGGCAAAGTGTAAAAACAACAACACAAGTAGTTGAGCTGATTTATTCCAGTAGGTGTCAGTAATTCACCTCAACCTGAGCGCCCCCAAACTGACAAACGCCATTAGCGCTGTGCATTGTGGGAAACAGTACGCCAGGTAGACTGGTCCGTTGCAGACTGAGAAATTTTCCCGGATCAGTAGAAACATCCGGGAACTTGTAGTTTACTACAGATCTTAAGTTTTCACATACTGATGCTCGTAGGCGGTTTGGAAAACAGCCACTGACTTTCAAATACTGGAATCTGATTGGCTGACGGGCACACACTAACTCCTGATGATGGATTTCAAACTTGTCCGGATGAATTTTGTTGCAAATCTGTGCATTTCCAACACCTCATAATCAGAGTTGGGGTCCGTTACTCAAAAAAGTAAAGACTTACCCGTTACTCATTATTTTTGAAAAAAGTAGTGCCTTACACAACTTGATTACTCCATGGAAATAGTAAAGAAGTTACACTACTCGTTACACGGCTTTATCCCCCTGATACATCACAACTGTAAAGAATATGATTCTCAAACAATTATAATCATTTCCAAGAAAATATTTGTCTCATTGTTTACTTTAGTTTGTTGCTGAACTTTGAGGCAACTAAAACTAGAAAATATGTCTTTACGCACAACTTTAAACAGACATCGGGCTCGGCGTTAGCTGCTTGGACTCTGTGCTCCTCCTGTTTACTGTTTTGGCTGAATCCAAATCTCTGGACTTCACTTGTGAACTCGCACACTTTGCGGGCGCGTTCACGGGAAGTCTGGGAGTGCTGAGGGTCGTCTAAATCCACAATTCATTCAGTCCACAAGCAGCCTCAAGCAGACTTTCTGCAGACTTCCAGAGAGTCTGCTTGGGGTGCAGACTTCTGCAGACCTCACTCCTTTGATTACCCACAATTCATTGCAATACGGCCGTGACGTTTCAATTTTTCGATTTTTTGCAGTCGATCTGAAGCCGAAATGATTTATTTTATTTAGTATTGTAACAGTTCAGATTCTTATAAAGTGGTCCGTTTACACATGCTGTTCTTAGTGTTCTGAATTCCTACTGTTCTGGGAGTCAGTGAATGCACCCAAGAGAGCAGAGGGGCTGAGTGTGAGGAGGTTGACTCGGAGCTGGAGTTTCTGATAGAGACAGATTTTTTCTGTCTTGTTCTGCGTAGTCACGGCCGACAGTGACCGGTTTATTAAAAGCTTGTGTCCACTCACCATCCTGTCATCCTCCAAAACATCCAGGCAGACGCTACAGTATCTATTTGCAGTCATTGTAGAAGTAACGATCATAGCGTTTAATTTGTAACTTGTAGTAAAATACCCAACTCTGCCCATAATATGCACCTTTTTTGTTTTGCAGAAAACAGCACAAAACTTTCATTTCCTGGTCCTTTTTTGTGAGGAAGCAGTTTTTCTCCTGTAACTTCCTGTAGAGAGAATGATTGTCAGCTCACCTGACTCTCTGCTGCAGATCCTGTCAGTCTGATTAGTGGAGTCACTTCAGCAACATCCGTGGAGAGCTTGATTGACACGTGTGAACTTTGACCTCCTGCAGCAGGAGCTGTTTTTCTATTGGTTGAAACAGCGACGACTTTGTTGATGACACTGATTCACACGGACGAGTCGAGCTGAAAGCGTGGGGCACAGTTTTGGTATTTCGAGGAAGGGTAAATAAGGACATGTGGGAATTTTGTGGAACTTGTGACTCAGAGCTAAAAAACAGGAAGGTCACTTCAAGTCCAAAACAGAAACAGGGATTTTACTGAAAACAAACTCACATCTCATTACGAGAGAACAAACTTCAACGTTTTAACTCAATGTAGAGTATGAAACCTTTCTGCAAAAATCTAGTTTTCTAGTCTAGATTAAGTTTTCTTAATCTAGACTAGAAAACTAGACAGAAGATTACATCAAACCATTGAATCATCAAAAGTTATTACTCTAATGCAAGGATGAAAACTGAAGATTAGAATTGTTTCCAAATGTATTTATGAACAATTTTGCATTAAAAAGTCAATATTTTGATTTTATAGTGCAAATTTTAGGATGTGAAAATCAAAATTTTAAAAGATAAAAGTTAATATTTGATTTGTCAAAACTTTGAGGAATTAAAGTTGAAATTTTGAGATAAAAGGTCAAATATTGAGATAAAAAGATATATTTTTTTTAACAGAAAGTCAAGTTTCTGTCTGAAAGAAAAACTTAAGAGATATGAAGTCAAAATCGGAGCAAGAGAAGTCAAAACATTGAGATGTATTTGTCAAAATTCTGAGATAAAAGACAAAATTTGAGCTGAAAAGTCAAAGTTATTAGATTAAGAGACAAAGTTTTGAGAGAAGTAGTTGCTGTTGAGAGACAAAAAGTCAAATTATTGAGATATTTAAGTAAGAAGTTTGAGTCAAAGAGATGAAAATTTGAGTCAAAAAGTCAGATATGAGATTAAGAGACAAATTTTGAGCTATAAAGGCAAAGTTGTGAGACAAAAAGTCATTTTTGAGACAAAAAGATGAAATTAAAGAAAGATTCAACATTTTTTTTTTAAATGTGCATGTACAATCTTTAAAGTCCTAGACCAAAGAAAAAATGATCTTTTCTAACAGTTTTACATCCAAGTCACATGTGTGAAAAACAGCTGACACAACAGATCCTGGATCAGTCAAGATAAAAAAATCACAGCTTATGCGATCACATGATCACGATATCTGGAAATGAGATTTCAATGAGAAAGTGATTAATTGTTCAGCTCTAGTCTCGATCACAGTATGTGACATATGTATTTATATTTCCCTTCTCCCTTCATGTATCTCTCTTCTTCTTTTTCTTCTCCTCCCCACAGAAATGCATGCGGTTCAACCCGAATGCGACCGTCTGGGTCGCCAAGCAGCGGATCCTGTGTACGCTGAACCAGAGCCTGAAAGACGTCCTCAACTACGGACTTTTCCAGCCGGCAAGCAACGGGAGGGACGGGAAGTTCCTGGACGAGGAGCGAATCCTTCGAGAGTACCCACAACCCATCAGCAAGGGGGTCCCAGCTCTGGAGGTAGAACTGGGGTCAAAGCTCAGATCTCTGTGACGCTCCTGGCTTCATTTGTTTTTTCTTGCCAATATTAAGTTCAGGTTTTGACATAAGATTAATTAATAAATTTAGATATTTTTTTCTTATAACTATGACTTTTTCTTTCATAATTTTGATTTTCTATCTCATTAATTTGACTTTTAATCACATAATTTTGACTTTTATCTCAAAATCTTAACTTTGTTACTTACAATTTTGGCTTTTAGTCTCGTTCTTTTTAACCTGAATGTGTTGATTCTGATTTTTTCTGTGATAATTTTGCCTTTTAAGCTCATTAATTTTGACTTCTATCTTGAAATTTGACTATTTCTCATGAAATTTGACTTGTTATCTGGACTATTATCTCTAAAATGTGATTTTCTTACTCATAATTATGGCTTTTAATCTCAATTTTTCCTTAAAAATTTTGACTTTTCTGGATTAATTGTGACTTTTTGTCTAATGATTTGACTCCTTATCTCAACATTTCAACTTTTTTATCTCAAAATTTTGGTTTTGTCGTAAAACTTTGACATTTTATCTCAAGATTTTATTTCATATTTTTGACTTTATCGCAGAATTTTGACTTTTACTTCGCAATCGTAACTTTTTAAACCATTATTTTGGCTCAAAATCTTGAATTTTGTTGTTTTTCTCCTTGGAATATTGACTTTTATTTTAAAGTTTTCACTGTCACTGTTGTGATTTTAATTTTTTTTTTTTTTTACATAAATTTGACTTTTTACTTCAAAGGTTTGGCTCCGTCTCAGAATTTAGACTTCTTTTATCTTAAAATTTCGACTGCTTTTCATCCTTTTTTCGGCCTTTTGCTGATGCGAAAGGGTTGCCATCATTATGCCTTTCTACATTCTTGGACAAAAAAAATATATATGTACATATGTATATTTATCTGCAAAAATATAAATAATGTTTTGGTTGAGTGTATATACATAATATATACATAAATACCAATGGTCTATTTTAACGAGCATATTTTTGGGGAGTATTATAAAATCTGCCATATGAATAAATTTCATATTATTTCTTAATAGTTTGACTTTTTCTTTCATAATATTCGTTTTCTATCTCATTCATTTGACTTTTGATCGCACAATTTGACTGTTACTTCATTATTTGACCTTTATCTCCAAATCTTAACCTTGTGACTAATAACTCTGGCCTGTAATCTAATTTTTTTTTTTTTTTTTAATCTAGAAGTATTGACTTCCACTTAAAGCTTCTGACTTTTTCTGTCATAATTTTAACTTTTTATCGCATAAATTTAGACTTCTTGTCTTGAAAATTGACCTCTACCTTATAATTTTGACTTGAATGTCAAAATTTTGACTTTTATGCTCAAAATTGTGGCTTTTAATCTCAATTTTGTAAAGAAAATCATGACTTTTATTTGGTCATTTTGACGTCTTTAGTGATAAATCTGAATTTTTATCTAATAATTTGACTTTTTTCCTCAGAATTATGACTTTTTTTAAATCTTAAAATTGGCTCTATTGTAAACTTTTGACTTTTTATCTCAAAATTTTGACCTTTACTGCACAATTTTGACTTTTTTTTTTTCAAAATCTTAACTTTTAAACCATAATTCTAGTTATTAATCTTGGAATTCTGGGTTTTATTTCCGTAGAATATGGATTTTTATTTGTTTATTTCACTTTTTCTGTTATAATTTTAATATTTTGCTCATAAATTGGACTTTTTGTCCTAATATTTTGGCCCCATCTCAAAATTTAGACTTTTTTATCTTAAAATTTTGACTTCACTTTACCCAAAAATAATTCTCAACAAAGCTTACTTTCCTTTTTTGGTTTTTAACTGATGGGAATGGATTTCCATGATAATGCCTTTCTACATTGTTGAACAAAAAGAAATAAAAATACACATTAATCTGCAAAAACATGATTTTTTTTTTTAAAGCATTTGGCTAGTTGGCAGTACTGGGCTCTCCATTACTACCCTAGAAATTATTCTTAAAAGGGTTTTTAATGTGTTTTTTAATTGTTTTTAATTGTGTCTTACTCTGTAGCACTTTGAGATTGTCTAAATGTAACGTGCAATACAAATAAAATGTATTATTATAATTATTATAATGGTTGTTTGAGTGTATCTCAGTGCAGCTTTGCTTTCATACATAAATACCAATGGTCTATTTTAACGAGCACATTTTTAGGGAGTTTTATAAAATCCGCTTGGACATAATTTTACTTTTAAAAGGAGGATAAGAGGACGTTTGGTCACCTTACTTCACTCTCTGTTTCTTTTACAGTTTCGCTACAAGAGCAGAGTTTACCGTCAGCCCAATGTGGACGAGAAACAGATCGCCAAACTTCACACAAAGGTAAGAGAAGAGGAAAAACCTCCTCAGTTTGTTGAAGTTTCAGCCTGATCTGCTGCCAGTTTCTGCTGCTCCTCAAAGAAACGCCGGCTCGTTCAGACTGAGGTGATTTATTACAGAATCTCAAGAGCCAGCTTGGCCCACGGGCAAGATCTAGTTATGCAAATGTTGTAATCAACAGCACATCATGGGGAAGTGTTTACGCCAACAAGATTCTGGCTCTCAGACATACGGCGTGCATCATAAACCAGCACAGACATTTTACCAAATCAGAGCGAACATAATGAAAAGGATGCTCCAGATTCAGAGCAGAAACCTCATTGTGTTCATGCAGAGATGACACTGCAGAATAAAAGCTTCAGGAAACAAGGAAAAGCTGCTGAATCACCCTGAACTCACAGGTCAGGTTTATCTGCTCTGCTCGGAAAGAGTAGGAAAAGTTATTCCTCCGTCCTCTGAGGTCTCCTTTGAATCTTTCTCTGTGTGTCTGCAGACCCCTCCCTCCTTTATCTCTGCCCTCCCACATGAATAGAATAAATCTGGAGAGTAAATTGCAGATTTTTAGCCTCCTCGTGTCGTGTGAGGCTTGTGCTGCGAGGCTGTCCCCACAGCTACTGTAATCCTGTCCTGCAGCCAAAAGCATAAGTGTCTGTGGCAGCTCTCTGTTAGCGGCGCACCAGGAAACCGTCTGACAGCTGCTCTCATTCTACATCAGAGAGCAGGACGGGACAGACATGAAAAGACATGAAAATAAATNTTTTACAGCTCTGAACCTCTTTCCTGCCTTTGTCTCTCTCACACCCACCACCATTTGTTCTCTCCGCTCGCTGTAATAGCTCTGTCTCTTCTCTGGTTTCACGCAGGCTAACCTGAGGAAGTTCATGGACCTCATTCAGCACAATCAGGTGGACAAAGTGGCCAGGATGTTGGAGAGAGGCTTCGATCCAAACTACCAGGACGGTGACAGCGGTGGTGAGGATGTAAAAAGAAATAAGTTTGCAGACCCCGGCAGAATTTATGATTTCTTGGATAGTTTTCCAAGAATGTGAATGACAACACAAAAACTTTTCTTTCACTCATGGTTAGAGGTTGGGTGAAGACATTTATTAACAAACAACTGTGTTTACTCAAAATGACCCTGATCAAAAGTTTCCATCCTCTGGTGATTTTGTCCTGATAACATGAACACAAGTCGACACAAATGTGTTTGAATGTCTCCTAAAGGTAACCATCCTCACCTGTGATCTGTTTGTTTGTAATCTGTGTGTGTGTATAAAAGCGCAGTGAGTTTCTGAGCTCCTGACAGACACTTGCATCTTTCATCCAGTGCTGCACTGACATTTCTGGATTCTGAGTCACAGGGAAAGCAAAATAAGTGTTTAAGGATCTGCAGGAAAAGTGAATCCAACTGTTTAAAACAGCAAAGGGATATAAAAAGATATCCAAGGAACTGAGGATGCCAATAAGCAGAGTTCAAATGCTAATGAAATGACAGCAAATAACTTCAGCTGAGATACAGGACTCTCTGAAACAATGTGGTCTAGTTGTCAATAAGGAGGCACTTGAAGAAAAATGGGCTGAAGAAAGACATTTCTACACAAATGCCACAAAGTTTCCTGCTTACAATACGCCAAACAGCACAGAGACAAGCCTCAAAACTTCTGGAACAAAGTCATTTGGAGTGATGAGAGCAAAAGTGAACTTTTTGTCCACAACCATAAACATTGTTCCATTTGGAGAGGAGTCAACAAGGCCTATGATGAAAGGTCCACCATTCCTACTGTGAGACACGGAGGTGGATCACTGATGTTTTGGGGATGTGTGAGCTACAAAGGCTCAGGAAACTTGGTCCAAACTGATGAATGAAGGATGAATGCAGCATGTTATCAGAAAATACTGGAGGAAAATTTACACTCATCAGCCCAGAAGCTGCACATGAGACGTACTTGGACGTTCACACATGACAATGATCCAAAACACAAGGACAAGTGGACCTGCCATTGGCTACAGCAGAAGAAAGTGAAGGTTCTGGAGTGGCCATCTCAGTCTCCTGACCTCACTATCATTGAGCCACTCTGGGAGATCTCAAACCTGCAGTTCATGCAAGACAGAGCAAGAATTTACAGGAACTGGAGGCTTTTTGAGACAATAAAGATCCTCATAAATACATGTTTGTAAGAACTTGGGTATGTAAACTTTTGATCAGGGTCATTAATGGAAGTTTCTGTTGCCATTTAAACTACAGTGCAGAGTAACTGTTGATAAATTAATTACCTCACAATGTATTTATTTGGAACTAAGTCATCTTGAAGAAAGAAAAGTAGACTTAGAAGATCCAATCTCTTTCACAACGAATACATGTTGTGTTTCATCACAGCAATTTTTTTGAGTCCTCCAACCAAAGGGGGCGCTGCAGTCCACTTCAAACAGATTCTGCACGCAGCCGCTTTAAGCAAAAACATTTTACTTATCTTTTTTACTTTTTACATGAACTTTCAAAACTACTTTGAGACTTTCATTGAATCTAAAGTTCTGCCGACTTAAAAATAGTTTAAAATGACTCCAAGTAATGACAGTAAAAAGAGCAAAAGTTCCACTGGCAGACGATTTGGCTTCTGCAGTTTTATAAAGAAGCAGAAAACTTGAACACTTCTCTGGAGAACTGGCACTATAGGAGCGGATTGATACCAAGGAAGTAAAAGTTTAAGTTTGTCAGAATGGACCCTCCAGGAGAGCCTCAGGAGGCAGCAGCTCCCTGAAATCCTGGCTCTGGTTGGTGGAGCTGAGAGGGGAAACTGTGCTGTAACAGAGATAGTTCTTCACCTCAGCGCTGATACTAAAATCGCTGTTAAACACGGCAGAAAGATCCAGCTCTGCAGCTAACCAAGCAGAGCATGTCCCCCTCCAGGCAGCAGCCAAAGATTATGTTTGCTCTCACTATCTTTCAGGTGCGAACATGAGAGAAGTGTATCAGGTATTCCTGAGAGGAGTGTGCAGAGATTTTTACACACAGATTCACCGTGGGTGGGGGGATGCTAGAGCCCAGAGTAATGAGCTGTGTCTTAATATCAGTGTGTTCCCAACACGGCTTACAAATGTTCCAGAAAGACAGAGTGAGCAGGTGTTTCATGCAACGCTGGGTCGGGATTAGAGTTGTAAGACCGCACAGACCCTCTCACAGGCCCAAGAGCTCTGCGTCAGGGGAGGCTGCAACCTGGCAAGAATAACAAAACATTATCTCCTGCACAACCACTCACACTCCTCTTCATTTGTTGTGCAGCTTGTGTTGGAGGAGGTTTCAGGTGGAGTTGTCAAATGTAGAGGTATTAAAAAAAGTGGAACATCTTCCTCGACAGCAGCCTCTTCAGACAGAACGACTGCAAACACTCAACAGGCTGAGCTAATGGAAGTAATCATGCACTGCTCTTATTTCTGCTTTAAAATGAACGAAAGACTCTTCATTTCTACAAGATAATGAAAACAACATCTGGTCACATGTGCACATGCTCTTTTACTGTCTTACTTCTTTCTTTTTTGTGCAGGAAGAGCTGAAATGTATTTGTAAGTCATCAAGCATTGGACCCAAACTTCAGAGCCAATCAGCTTTCAACAATTCAAACCTTCCTTTCAGTTTCAGACCAGAACTCTAAGCATGGAAAGCATGTCAAAAAGTGGCTTTTTTACCATTCCTTGGGTCAAAATTTGAGCAACAGGCGCAAATTTGGTTTCAACGTATCCATCACAGAAATTAAAGCTCTGAAGCATCTCTTGTTTGATTGCAGCATCTCTCTAAATTTGACCATATAAGACTTGGAACTAGAGATTGAGACAAGAAACTGATGAGGAAAATTCTTATATGGGAATAAATAAATGCATCGAAGTTGGATTATTGACTAAATACAGGAAGTAATTGTTGCCACAGTCTCTCTTCACCCATTGGTTTCCAAACCTGCTTTTTGGATGGCACCACCAGAGGGGAACATTTAAAAAGCTCAAAAGGAAAATCAAACATTATGATGTTACATTAACATAAGGGGTGGTTTTGCTATAGTTGTTTCACCCATTGATTGGAAAATGGCTTTTTTAAACCTTAAAATCAGTATTTTGGTCAGCACAGTCTTTTTGCCTGAAGCCAGAAAACCAGTTAAGACTTCTTCATTTCAGACTTTAACCCAGGTCTCGCTGACTCTCAATGGGAATATCAATTAAGGGAAGCCCACCATATTGTAAGAAGGCCAGTAAGTCAGAAATATGGAAGGCCCATTCGTCAGAAGGCCCATAACCCAGAAAAACAGTAGGTCCAGTAGGTCAGAAGATCTGTAAGTCAGAAAATCAGGCAGCCTATTAGCCAAAAGACTCATAAGACACAGGGCCCACAAGTCAGAAAAATTGGAGGCCCATTGGTCAGAGGGTTTGTTGGACAGAGAAGCAGCAGGCTTGTTAGTCAGGAGGCCTATACCTCAGAAAATCAGAAGGCTCATTAATCAGGAGGCTTGTTAGACAGAAAGTCTGTTAGTCAGAAAATCAGAATGCCGATCAATCAGAAGGCCTTTTAGTCAAGAGGTTTGTTAGTCAGAAGAAGGCCCATTAGTCAGAAGGCCTGTTGGTCGGAGGGTCTTTTAGTCAGGAAATCAGAATGCCGTTTAGTCGGACAGTCTGTTAGTCATAGGGTCTAGTGGTCAGATAAATAGAAGGCTTGTTAGTCAGAAGGCCCGTTACTAAGAAAATCAGAAAGCCCATTAGTCAGGAGACTTGTTAGGCAGACAGTCTGTTAGTCAGAAAATCAGAATGCAGATTAGTCAGACGGTCTGTTAGTCATGGGGTCTGTAAGTCTGATAAACAGAAGGGTTGTTTGTCAGAAAATCAGAAGGCCCATTGGTCAGAAGGTCTGTTAGTCAGAAGGCCTATAAGTCCGAGGGTCTTTTGGTCAGAAAATCAGAAGGCATATTAGTCAGAAAGCCTGTTAGTCAGAAAAAAATAAGACTGTATTCAAGAGTAAGAACCTAACCCAAATAAATTTCCTGACTTTTGAGGTTTCTGTTATTCCAATTAACAGGCAGACTGGAAATAGGATGGATACCAAATGGAGGTGATCATGTTTTATTTGTTTTGTTTTTCGTTGTTTTAGTATTGAAGGGGCTTTTTCCTGCTTTTTTTAATGGGAGAGGGCAGGAAACAGGGCGACGTGAGACTCAGTCCACAGGCTTGACTCGAACCCAGGCCACTCTCAACCACAAGTTTAAGACACTTCTGAAAGATCACCACTTTTCTGATTTCTCCTCAGTGTAAATCCATCTCTCTTGCTTGCAGAAAAAGAGCATTTAATATTGAATCACTCAGTTCCTCCCTCTCACCCCGTCCTTCACTCTCTTTTCAGCTTTATTGGCTTTTGGATGAGTATCATACTCAGGGGAAACAAGAGCGAGCGATCCATAGTATTGACAGCGAACGCTCAGGGCCTGTAGTTTAAACGCCACGGTGAGGCTGAGGAAGGAGTCAAGTTCAGGATTGTGAGTCATTTTAAGATTGAGCTGTTCTTAAAGAGTAGAAACAGTCAAGTGGTTATGAAGAGCACTCAGTGAGACATCAAGATCAGAAAAGAAGAAAAGAAATGTTCCACTCTGAAGAGGATGCTTTAAGTACACGTCTCTTTCCTCCCCGAGCTGAGAGATGGATGGATTACCTCTCGGAGATTTCAGAAACGCTGTTGTTTAATTATCGAAAACATCCTGCGATTAAAAGCTCATCACAATCATTTTAAACTCAGAGCTGGTTCACCTCAGCGTTTAGGTGACAATCATGTTTATTTATGACCCATTAATGAAGATGTCAAGAGTATCTCAGTTGTGCAGGTGCTCTCATCGCAGCCAATATCGAGTGGACACAGATTGGCCAGAAAAAACACACACACACACACACACACACACATCAGTCTATTGAGCTGAACGCAGGTGGAGCTGAGAGGAGGAAGGTTATTAAGCAGAGAATTGAGGTTGTTTTAAAGGGCTTTGAGAGCTTTTGTTAAATGAACGCCTTATTACTGATGGAGAGCGGCGTCCCCGCAGAGAGGATTCTTGTTACTCCGCTCTCACAAGCGATTGATTTCAGCTGTCCAGGAAAAGCTCTCCATATGATTAACGGAGGAAACATAAACACTCGTTTCTCCTTCATATACGTTCAGAATGAAGAGCAGAGTCTCCACAGGAAGAGACGAAGATCCAGAAGGAATCCCANTTCATTCATCAGTTTGGACCAAGTTTCCTGAGCCTTTGTAGCTCACACATCCCCAAAACATCAGTGATCCACCTCCGTGTTTCACAGTAGGAATGGTGGACCTTTCATCATAGGCCTTGTTGACTCCTCTCCAAATGGAACAATGTTTATGGTTGTGGACAAAAAGTTCACTTTTGCTCTCATCACTCCAAATGACTTAGTTCCAGAAGTTTTGAGGCTTGTCTCTGTGCTGTTTGGCGTATTGTAAGCAGGAAACTTTGTGGCATTTGTGTAGAAATGTCTTTCTTCAGCCCATTTTTCTTCAAGTGCCTCCTTATTGTGCATCTTGAAACAGCCAGACCACATTCTTTCAGAGAGTCCTGTATTCCAGCTGAAGTTATTTGCTGTTTTTTTTTTCACATTTTCCACTTCTTCATTAGAGTTTGAACTCTGCTTATTGGCATCCTCAGTTCCTTGGATATCTTTTTATATCCCTTTCCTGTTTTATACAGTTGGATTCACTTTTCCTGCAGAAACTTTGACAATTCTTTTTCTTTCCTCATGACTCAGAATCCAGAAATGTCAGTGCAGCACTGGATGAAAGATGCAAGAGTCTGTCAGGAGCTCAGAAACTCACTGAGCTTTTATACACACACACTGATTACAAGCAAATAGCTCACAGGTGAGGATGGTTACCTTTAGGAGACATTCAAACACATTTGTGTCGACTTGTGTTCATGTTATCAGGACAAAATCACCAGAGGATGGAAACTTTTGATCAGGGTCATTTTGGAAGTTTCTGTTGTTGTTATTATTTAAAAGAATAAACACAGTTGTTTGTTAATAAATGTCGTCAGGTGACATTGGGGCTCAGGAACAGTTAAGTCTGAAGGAAAGTTCCTTGTTTCAAATATGTCTTAATCTTTCCTTTGATACAGATAACATTTCAAAGACTGTTTTTTTGTTTTGTTCTTCAGAGAGTCCGCTGACGTTTGCCGCTCACCTGGACAACATGGTGGAGATGATCAAAGTGCTGAGGAACGGCGGCGCTCACCTGGACTTCAGAGCCAAAGACGGCATGACGTCTCTCCACAAAGCCGCTCGCTCCAAGAACCAGATCACCCTGATGGTGAGGAGGAAACCTGCTCTCTCTTCTTTTCTCTGCATCTTTCCACCTGCTGACTCCGAAGGGTTTCCACATAATCAGCGTCAGGCTGTGAAGTGAGCGGAGCTGTCATTAACAGCAGGATGAGACGACGCCTCTGACTGTTTTAGAAACGCGAACACTCAGAGGATCAGAGGATACGACGCTCTTACTATCAGCCAAGACGAGGAAAATCTGTTTGAGTCTCTTAACCCGTCTTAGACTTCACTTTAAGAACAAGCACCTCAATAAAAGCTCTTTATCTTGAGTTATTATTCCAAATCTGAACATCTTTGATGTTTTAATCATCATTCCCTCATCTCACAGACGGATTAAAATACTTGTAAGACTCATCACTTAAGGAAACGATGACTCACTATCACAGTTTCAGTTCCAGTTAAGATTTAACCTCTAAGACTAAATCAGAATTAGTCATAAATTGCAGGACCTGGGGTTTATTTTCAGATATTATGATTTATAAATGACTGGTGCGTTCAGAAGATTTTTGCGTTGCTTTTCTGTGGTTGTAAAGACTGTTAAACCATCCTGACCAAAGACAAAAGAACTTAGTAACTGGGGCCGCCATTGTGCAGCCAGAGTCTGTGCAGTAGAGATTTTGGGCAAAATAACATATTTTTTTTTCTCTTTTGAAGGTATAATCTCTTTTTGGCTCATTTTTCCAAAGTTTCCTATATCCCTGATAAAAAATGACACAAACGGCAGCTGTCAATCATAGTAAAATGAAGTGTATAATCTGGTTTTTAATGTCTTATAACTAACTGTAAACCAACTCCTCAGAAAAAAAAAGGACTTGAACTCAATGCAGCCAAATAACATCTTCATATCACGGCAGCGTAAGGATGTGAGAATCATTTCTATGAGGTGTAATAATTTTTTAAAGTTTTACCACCTCTCATCGGGGAATGCATTAGGTGACATGGTTTTTGACCTTGAGTGGTGCATGTGTTGATGGATTATCACAGGGAAGTATAGCCAAAGTGAAGCCAGGATATTGTTTTGAAATCATTTTAATTTCTATAACAGCAGCAAGATGGAAAATAAAAGCTAATTTTATATGCAAACAGCATAGCAAGGAACCATCCATGTAATTTTCAAGCAATTTAGAATCAGAATCAGAATCAGAACCAGGTTTATTGCCAAATATTAACTGTGCTCTCCTTAAATAAAAACAGGTATGAATAAACATTAAATATCAAATATATAAAAATAGATATAAGGTAACGACAAATTAGAAATATTAGAAGCACAGAAACTTTGTACAAAAAGAAGAAAGAAAAAACATATGTAGACATTTAAATTAGATAGAGAACGTGCAAGAATGCGTGTGTTCTGTTTACTGTCAACCGTTTTATGAAAGAAAACCAAAGGTACAACAAAATAACTTTTAAAATCGAGTCTCATGACCCAAAGACAACAGGAGAGTTGAAAAAGTGTGTCATCTAGTTTAAGACAGTGATGCTTTTCAGTTCATTGGCTCCAAGAATTTCAACAAATCTCTCAAACAGGATCAGATGTGAAGTGATATTCTTAGGTAAAAAGGTTTAGACTCTGTTTAAAACTGCTCTGAGTAAAAGGGTCAGTTTTGGCTGTCAAAGCTGTCAGATTGATAAAACTATCAGGAAGAAGTTGGTAATAAAGCAGGATTAGAGTGAGGACAGCAGTACTGTAAGTCCTCTGCTCTCTGAGCTCAGAGCAGCTGCAGCTCGTTAACTCATGATTAGATTCACCTGGAGGAGGAGGAAGAACACAACACAACAGAAGAGGAAAATAGTCTTTATAAACAACTGTAACATGAGAAGAAAGTGTTGGCAGACTTCCTGTTTTACTCTGAAGGTGTTTCTTAAGGTGAGTGTGGAGAGACTGGGAGAGGCTGGTGTGATTCCAGAAAGACAGCAGACTCTGAACAAACTGAGTTCTTAACTAAGACAAACAAACTAAAAACTGAGCTGTTTAGTTTCACAGTTTATGGGTCAGTTGATACTTCAGACACCCAAGTTTTTCTGTGGTCACAAATGCTTAAAAAAGAGGGTTTTTCATTATTTATCAATATAAATATGAAACAATCACTCATGTTCTGCAAAGTTTAATGACTAGTGTGACCATATTCTAAAAACCTATGAAGAGGATCCTCTATTTAGACTCTGTGAGATCCTGCAAAAATATACAAAGATCCTGTTACGCCGCATTATGTAATAATCTGACGCATTTTGTAATAAAACTCTTGAACGCAATATGTAATGAATTTTCTTGCATTATGTAATAATCTCTTACATATTGCGTTGATTATTACAAAATGCGGGTGTTGCACTTTTTTTTCTCTAGGAAATGTAAGAATTTAGTGCATGATGTAATAAACCACCAAAACTGATGTCTTAACTAGAAGAAAAACAACTTACCTTCAGAATTACATTGACTATCAGCATTCAAGCATGAATCGAAAACATAAATTGATTTTAAAAAGTAGCAAGCTCATTCATTGGTCTGAATTCATAGAGATTGTGTTTGAGCGTTCACAGAGACAAAAATTGCTCTTTTTGACTTTTTATCTCAAAATTTGACTTGATATGAGCCACAAAAATTCTCAACACCAGTCACAACCATGAGGAAAGGAGAGATGCTACTGTTTATCTGCAGTTTGTTGCAAAAGTGAATTTTAAATGTGCACCCTTTCAAATAAGTAAATACGTAACTCTGATTTCAAGAAACTTGACCTCTGTTTTTTTCTGTCATACAAGAAATTGAGTCATTTCTTTAGGTTTGTAACTTTTTTGAATCACTGTGTTTTTGTCGCATGTTCAGAGTCTTTGGGATTTGGATAAAAAGTCCAAAAATGACCTGAAACCAGGTGACCCCTCCCTCCTCTTTGCTCATGTTTGTCCTCCCACCTTTGTGTGTTTGCAGACTCTGCTGGAGCTGGGAGCCTCTCCAGACTACAAGGACAGCCGCGGCCTGACCCCCCTGTATCACTGCGTGGTGGTGGGGGGGGACCCCGGCTGCTGCGAGCTCCTGCTCAACCACCACGCCTTCGTCTGCTGTCAGGACGAGAACGGCTGGCACGAAGTTCACCAGGTAAACACACACTCAGACTCTCCAGGTGTGTGTTTAGGGGGGGGGGGGGTTCTCTTTTGGCTGCACGTTCTGAGGAGCAGCTTGTATTGTGAAAGCGTTACTGAAGCACATACAGACGCGCTCAGGCTGTAGGCGACTTGGCAGCTGTTTCCTGTTGTAGGAGATAAAGTCGTTTAAAGAGAGGAACCCTGCAGCAGTGACAAAATATCAGCGTCCTCAAACCGTCTTGTGTTTGTGTGTGTGCATATGTGTGTGATGGGGCCATCAGCGTTATCAGATTGCTCGTGTCTCACTCCCTGTCGACTCACAAAATCTCTGCCTCCCCCATCTGTCCCGTTTCAGACACGATAACAATCAGCTGTCAGGCGGCACAGCGAACGCCACGACGACGACTGCTGCTGCTAGTTTACAGTCCAAGGTCGTCTCCACTCATTCATAACTTCTCTAATGCTTCACAAACATTGGGATGTTTTGTAAATGAAGACTAAATACAATGATTTGCGAATCCTTTTTGACCTATATTCAATCAAGTACACGACAAAGCCAAGATAATTATTGTTCAAACTGATTAACTTGATAGTTACATGTTCCCAAAAAGCTTGATCAGGTTCATGTTTCTCACTGTTTCATCCTCTTTTCTTTAACAACACTCAATAATCATTTGTGAACTGAGGACACAATTGTTGAAGCTTTGGCGCTGGAATTCTTTCACACATTTTCAATGGGAGACAGGTCTGGACTGCAGGCAGGTCAGTCTAGTAGCTGCACTCTTCTACTACGGAGCCACGCTGTTGTAACAGGAGCAGAATGTGTCTTGGTTTCATTGTCTTGCTGAAATAATCAGGGACGTCCCTGAAAAAAACAAAGTGTCTTGGATGGCAGCAGATGTTGCTCCAAAACCTGTTTGTACCTTTCAGCATTAATGCTGCCTTCACAGATACTGGGACAGTTACCCATGATGCCATGGGCACTAACACACCCCCATACCATCACAGATGCTGCTTTTGAACTTTGCGCTGAGAACAATCCTGATTGTTCTTTTCCTCTTTGGCCTGGAGGACACCACGTCCATGATTTCCAGAAAGAGTTCTGCAGCGTTTGTGTGTGTTGTTGATGTGTGACTTTGTCTTTGCATGGTAGAGTTTGAACTGTCACTTGTAGATGTAGTGATGAACTGTGTTAACTGACAATGGTTTTCTGAAGTGTTCCTGAGCCCACGTGCTAATATCCTTTACACAATGATGTGGGTTTTTAATGCAGCGCCGCCTGAGGGGTCAAAGGTCACGGCCATTCAATGTTGGTTTTGGGCCTTGCTGCTTACGTGCAGAGATTTCTCCAGATTCTCTGAATCTTTTGATGATATTATGGACTGTAGATGATGAAATCCATCAATTCCTGCAGTTGGACAAAGTTGAGAAACATTGTTCTTAAACTGTTGGACTATTTGCTCACGCAGTTGTTGACAAAGTGGTGAACCTGACTCCATCTTTGCTTGTGAAGGACTGAGCCTTTTGGGGATGATGCTCCTTTTATACCCAATCATGACACTCACCTGTTTAAATCAACCTGTTCACCTGTGGAATGATCCAAACAGCTGTTTTTGTCAGCATCAGCAACTTTAACAGACTTTTGCTGAACCTGTCCAAGATTTTTAGGAACATGTTGCAGCTGAAATGCAAACCCAAAATGAGTGAATATTCATAGAATCAATAAAGTTTATTAGTTTGAACAATGAATGTCTTTTCTTTGTAGTACACTTAATTGAGTATAGCTTAAAAATATTTGAAATCTTTGTATTCTGCTTTTATTTACACAACGTACCAACTTTATTGGAATTGGGGTTGTTAAAAAAACTACAGTAACCATGAGCCTTTGCTGAGGAGAAAGTCCTGCAGACAAATCAATCATCCAACATGCTCAGCCTGATGTGTGTACTTTTTTTCCTGGCTGTGTAAATATTATATCCTGCTTTAGTGGAGCTGTGGCTCGGAGGTAAAGCAGGTCGTCCAATAATCAATCAGCGTTTTGACCCCTGGTCCTTCGCTCTGCGTGCTGCAGCATTTTTACTATGAATCATAAATCTTCAGATCCTTCTGGAGGCTTTTTTTTTTTCCAGCGAGTTTTTTTATGTTCCCACTCTTTAAGGATAGATTTCACTATGTTTGTTTGTTTGATATTGAACATTTTATTATTCCAAAGTCTGAATCAGTGAAGAAAGTTTTTCAGGTTTTCTGCTCCTGCTGCTTGAAATAATCAATACTTTGGTTTTAAGCTGTAAAACTTTGTTACCCTGAATTTTGCATTCCTGCTTTTTTTTGGTTTTACTTTTACATCACAAGTCTTTCAGTCTTTGCATCTGCAGCATGAATAAGCTTTTTCTTCTGGAGAATTTTCACGCTGCACTTCACAGCGTCACCTCCACCTCTGTCATTATCTGACTCTTGAGAAAATTGGATTCTTACAGTAAAAACTTCCTCCTCAGCCGCTGTGTAATCCTTTAATTGTCTCTTACACTCTGTGGTTATCTCACATATTAAAGCCTCACTGGTTTATTCCTCTATCTCTGATGTCGGGTTCAAACTGAGGCTACAGCTGCTGCAGCCCCGCGCTGATCTTATCTCCTCTGCACAGCACTGACATCTAGTGTTTGGAGCCTCTAACTGCAGCTACTGTAACTGAATTATGTTTTTTTTGACACTGTAATTTTCTGACTCTGTGTGTGTGTGTGCAGGCTTGTCGTCACGGCCATGTGCAGCACCTGGAGCATCTGCTGTTTTATGGAGCGGACATGAGCGCCCAAAACGCTTCGGGGAACACCGCGCTTCACATCTGTGCCCTCTACAACCAGGTGAGTGTGTGTGTGTGTGTGTGTTTATGTGTGTAACAGGGGGTTTCTGTTCCTCAGGAGTACAGATGTGTGTGTGTGCATGCGTTTGAATCATATGACTGAAAGCACAAACTACAGATAAATTAATCAGGTATTAAATGAGTGAGTCTCGTTCTATCAAATCTGTTGTGAAAAGCGAGGAAAACACAGAGTGACAAAAAATTACAACAGGCATCAGTGACATACTCAGATATTTTGAAGGGCAAAAAAAAAAGGCACATACAGCACATGTTTTGGCTCCCTAAGGGGCATTTAGCATGTGTTTTGTGTCCCAGAAGTGCAGTTTACCATGTTTAAACCAGTAAAAGGGGCAGATTAAAGTAGTTCACCAAGTTTGGGATCAAAGAGGGCACCTGTGCAAATTTTGGCTCCCAAGGAAGGCACTTTGGCTCCTGAGAGGATACTTGTGTGCATTTTGGCTCCCAAGAGTGCACCTTACGGTCCCTCTTGGCTTCTCAGAGGGCAGTTTATCATGTTTAAGTCAGCCAAAGGAGCAAATTAGAGTGGTTCACCAACCAGGAGAGCAGATAAGCATCTGTTTTGGCTCCTAAGAGAGCACTTAAGAGTATTTTGGCTCCCTAGATGACACTTTGGGGTTGGGTTTTGTCTTCTGGAAACGCACTTTAGCACAAGATTGGCACCAAGGAAGGCACTTTGGCATGTTTTGGTGCCCAAAAAGGCACTGAAGCACATGTTTTGGCATCCAAGAGAGCAGTTTATCATGTTTAAATCAGCCAAAGGGGCAGAGTAAAGTGGTTCGCCAACCAGGAGAGCAAATAAGCATCTGTTTTGGCTCCTAAGAGAGCACTTAAGAATGTTTGGGCCTCCAAAGGGACATATGAGGGTGATGCTCCTGAGAGAGCACTGTAGCATATTTTAGGCTCCTGGGAATGCAGTGGAGCACAAGTTTGACACTAAGGAGAGCACTTTGGCATACCTTGGCTCCCAGGAGGGCAGTTACCATGTTTAAACCAGTAAAAGGGGCAAATTAGAGTGATTAACCAACTTTGGGATCAGAGATGGCACTTGTGCAAATTTTGTCTCCCAAAAGGGCACTTTACAGTACTCCCTGGCTTCTTTGAGGGCAGTTCATCATGTTTAAATCAGCCAAAGGGGCAGAGTAAAGTGGTGCCAACCAGTAGAGCAGATAAGCATGTGTTTTGGCTCCTAAAAGAGCACTTCAGAGTATTTTGGCTCCCTAGATGACACTTTGGGGTTGGGTTTTGTCTTCTGGAAACGCACTTTAGCACAAGATTGGCACCAAGGAGGGCACTTTGGTATATTTTGGTGCCCTAAAAGGCACTGAAGCATATGTTTCGGCACCCAAGAGAGCAGTTTATGATGTTTTATCCGACCGAAGGGGCAGATGTTTGCCAACCAGAAGAGCACTTAAGCATCGGTCTTGGCTCCAAGGAGAGCACTTAAGCGTATTTTAGCTCGTAAGGGTGCACTTTACATGTGATTTTTCTTCTGGGAAGGCACTTAAGTGCAAGTTTGGCACTGGAGAAAATGTTTGGCTCCTGAGAGGGCACATTACACTGCAAAAACTGAAATCTAAGCAAGTCATTATGTCTTATTTGTAGTAAAAATTGTCTTATTGTTCTTAATTTGAGCCACATTCACCAGATCAGGTCATAAAAATGTCTTATTTCAAGTTTTTTTAAGACAAAAATGAGGTGTAAATTGCTTGTAACAAGTCAAAAAAATCTGCCAATGGGATAAGACGAATTCACCCGGGTAGTTTCTTGAAATTAGAAAGATGTCTTAAAACAAGAATCTTTTATCTTATCCCATTGGTGGATTTTTTTTTACTTGTTACAAGCAATTGATGCCTCATTTTTGTCTTTAAAAAACTTGAAATGAGACATTTTTACTACCTTGTCTAGTAAATGTGGCACAAATCAAGAATAGTAAGACAAATTTTACCAAAAATAAGACATAATGACTTGTTTAGATTTCAGTTTTTGCAGTGTAGGATTGGTTTTAGCTCCTGAGAGAGCTCGTTGGCATACTTTCTGGCTCCCAAGAGGGCAGTTTATCATGTTTCAACCAGCTGAAGGGGGATATTAGTGTGTTTCGCCAACCAAGAGGGCACTTAAGTATCTGTTTTGGCCCCCAAGATTGCACTTAACATGTGATTTTGCTCCCAGGAAGACACTTTTGTGCAAATTTGGTACCAAAGAGTGCATTCTAGCAAATCCCTGTTAGTGAATCCCAAAATCATGGAGTTGTCCAAGTCGTTATTTCGTTAAAATGGGGTTTTACTTTCTCCTAGTCTTGGACTTTATTTGGGAAGAGGTCCAGTTGAACAAAATAAATTGGCTCAGGTGACACCAGGTTGAAAACTTGCAGCTCCCACCTGCCCCTCAAATAAATGCAAGTCTAAAGTTATTCAGATCCAGCCCCTAGTGGCCACTTAAAGAACTGCAGCTCACCTCATCATTCCCGCTCCTTGATGCCGTCATGTGTTTGCTGCTGCTTTTACCTCCTTCACCTCCTCTCTGTTTCCACGCACCCTGCGGGCTCTTTGCTCTTCGCTCCCAGGAGATGAGTTATTTGCCATTTTCCTCACATGTTATTTGTCATGTTCACGTACTCTTTGTTTACACGCAGAGCTCCTGCAGTTTGAAAAATCCCCAGATACACAAGCAACACATCACGTTACCGCTGCTGTAAGACATTATATTCAATATTATTCATCATCCTTTAATGATGAAGGAGCCAACAAGGACAGAAGAGTCCGTTACTACGAAGTGATTCTTTAATCTTAATTAGACTTTGATCCTTTTCTTTTATTTGTTGATTTGATCCAACAGGAGCTTCATCCCTGGAGTGAAATAACTGAAAACAAATGAACCATCTCAAAGATCACTTGACTCAAACGTGTCAGTGAACCCCGGGGCTGAAGGTCAGCGGTCGCCTTCGTCCTTGTTTGTTCAGATCATTTAACACATCAGACTCGGAGCGTTGCTGCTAAACGGGGAATTACAGCCTCGAATCAGAACCTCCATGGTGTGTTTAATTAAAAACAAATTCATATCTTTATTCAAGAAAGACTTCTCTTCATCTGAAACAAACACGCACGTTCTCCTGACCTTTCTGAAATACTCAGCTTCTGTTTGTGAAATGTTGAAGTGAAGGTCATGTTTATCAGCATGAAGCAGGAGAAGGAAGCGTTTTAAGCTTAACGCTGCTTATCGTTCCTGATTTTGGAAAAAAAAAATCTCCTAAAGCATCAATTTGTTTGTAACTTTCTGATTTTTCTTTCAGCTACAAAGTCATTGTTAAAGAGTAAAAACTTCACTCATGTTCACTCCTGATCAAAATCAAAAGACCAGTTGAAAAAAATGCACAAATTTACATTTTGCACTGTTGGATTGTAAAAAGGTTCCAAGTAGAGTTTTCAGGTGCAAAAAGAAGAAACGAGAGTGTGAAAAAAAATGAGTGTGCAAATTCTATGAAAAGCATTTGTGTCTGGTTGCGTGTTTTTTGCAAAAAAAAAAAAAATGTTTTCTATGCACTTGTGTGATAAAACTTCAACACCAAAATTTCTAAAAAGCAACACCTCATGAGAACGTAAAAACTTTACATTGAATTTTTAAAGGTTTTTTTGAAATGATGTTTCCATTACAATTTTTGGATTCCTATATTTAAGTTTTGCACAATTCTAGGTGGGGTTTTTAGTTTTTTTTTTGTTAAGTGTCTTGAGATAACATTTGTTATGATTTGGTGCTACATTTTGATTGATTGATTGAATAGTAACAGCTATTGTTAGTTTTATCTATTTCATTAAAGGGTTTGACTTTCAGACAAATTAAGTTGTTGATAGAGCTGAACCATTTGAAAAATAATTTAATTTTGATTATATTTCTCTACATTCGTGTCTGGTAACGTGTTTCTTGCAAAAAAAAAAAAAAAAAAAAAGAAGTTTTCAATGTACTTGTGTGAATGAACTTCAACACCATTATTTCTAAAAAAAAAAAAAAAACACCTCATGAGAACGTAAAAGCTTTGCATTGAATTTTTCAAGGTTTTTTTTTAAATGATGTTGTTTCCATTACAATTTTTTGATTCCGATATTTAAGTTTTGCACAATTCTTGGTGGTTTTTTTTTGTTGTTGTTTTTTTTGTAAAGTGTCTTGAGATAACGTTATTGTTAGTTTTATCTATTTCATAAAGTGTCTGACTTTCAGACAATTGTAGTTGTTGATAGAATTGAACCATTTTCAAATATAATCCAATTGTGATTATTTTTCCTTATGTTGCAGTTGGGATTTATTTTTGGGTTTATTTTCAGGTTCCTCATATTATCTGTCGGTAAACCAGCAAAAAATCACTCTTTATTTCTTGTAAAACAAGCACCATATTTGACAAATGAAACTAGGAATAAAGAAAGTTCACAAAAGAAGAAAGATTTAGATTCATATGGAAAATTTAATCTTAAAATAAATGTTAGGGATTTGAAATTTACATGCATGTCTATGCACTCGATACCATTTTTGCTAAATTTTACTCATTTTTTAATCTTTCTTTTGATGCTTTTTTTTGATATTTTTAAAGTTTTCTCTCAATTTTCAACTGCCTTTCACAAACTTTTGCTGCTTTTTGACTATCTTTGCAACCTGAAACTCATTTTTAATGCCGATTGTTGCTCTTTCAAAGGTTGTTTCCAACTCTTTGGTTGAGCAGGGTTGAGTAACACTGATGCAGAGCTTAAAAAAACGACTTCGAAAATTTTTATCTGGTATTCTGACACGTTTCAGGTTAAAGAAAAAAATTGCACTGTCTGCGATTCGTTTATTAGTACAGGACATATTGCGATTAAATCTAATTTATGATGATGATAATATGATATGATTTACAATAAAATATGATATAATGCAGGAGACGTTGATATGATACAACAATAGAGTAAAATATGAAACAACAGGATCAGTTTCGTGCTGCCCACATTTAGCAGCTCCACATTTGTCCAGGTAAACAAGAACTAACCCTGTCAAACAAACCACTAACAAACAGCTTTCGTTGCATAATTCCCTTTCTGCCTTCTTCACTCACATCAAAGCAGGCGTACAAAAAAAAAGCCCAGGATGTGAAGAATCAAAGAAGAGAATAGTGATGGTGAGACAAAAGTAAAAATATAACCTGCTTTGTCACCGCGCGCTTGTTTTACTGTACGTTATAAATATGCAGAGCGTCTGAGAGCAGGGTGTGCACGCAGATACAGAGAAACTTTTAATGTGTGTGTGTGTGTGTGTGAGAGAGAATGCCTCCTTCTCCATCAGTGACCCTCACTCACTAACTCAACGTGAAAAGCACAAGAAAAATCCATTTAAAGTTCCCGTGTTCTTCAAGCTGCACGTTCCTGGATGATCATGATTCAACTTCTTTTTTTCATCATTTCATCCTCCTGCTCTTCACTCTCTGCTTTCTCTTTTCTGCTGCTCTGTTTCTAATTATAATCTCAAAGCAGAAATGCCCTCTGATGTATGTCACACATTTTCATTATAAATGGAGCTTGTATAGAGGAAGACTTGTCGTGGGTTTGAATCACTCCAGATGGAAATGAGTAAAAATATCCCACTCATGCTCGTCTGGAAATGAGATGTTAACCCTTTACACTCCTCCCAATTCTGGCTTATATACCATGCTATGTTTCAGAGCTTAAAACTGTAGAACCATAAGGTCAAAATTCATCAGTGACTCCTCATTTGAAAGATTAAAGTCTCTAGTTTTGGAAAATGTCATGTTTTTATACATGGCTTAAGTCCACATCCTTTTCCATCTTCATTTTTTTTATAACCAACGTTTGAACATCATTAACTTCAACATGCTTCATGTCAGACATAAAACATCCACCACATCACTTCTACACCTTCTCATCTACATCTGGGTGAAATTTGAGCTTTTTAGGTAAAACTTTGTAGGAGTTAGAGAGTTTAAGTCTCAGGTGTCCAACTCGAGCAGATGCGTCCTCGTTGACCAAAGTCTAGTCAGAGGACTTTGCACAAACAAAACCAGCTGTATCAGTGCTCAGTGTCTTCTTTGTAGTCAACTTTGTTCTCTCTGTGAAAAGGTTAGCGAAAAATCGTGACATTATAGCTTCCATTCATGGATTGCACCTCTCCTGTTGCGCCCATGAATATAAATGACTACACACGGCAAAAAAAATCATCTATTCAGCAGTTTAACTCGCTACAGCAGGTTTTGTGTAAACGCAGATGCTATTGGTTACTAGGCTGATAAGCGAGCCTGTTAGGGGGCTTTATGCAGCCTCAAGCAGAGAGCAGTTGTTGTATAAATCAGGCTCTCCTAGCATCAAATCTCTGTGCATCGAGATGGAGACATTTTTGTCTTGAAAGCTAGAAATCTAAGGAAATAAAATGTGCCAAGTTTTGTCGGATTGACATTGAGGAGGAAATGCTCTAAGACTGTGAAGCTGCTGTTATTGATGAGAACGGACACGATAGACAGACAAACAACGGACTTTACAGGAGAAATTTCACCACTTGGAATAATTTGATGAAACAACACTTCTGATATGTTTGAACTCTGGATTCCTCTGGTGGAAAGGAGAGTGAATATTCAGGGTACGAGCGTCAGGATGTGATGTAATGACCCCAAACAGGTAGGACGTCCACGTTGTTGTGAGTGATTCTTTCACTTATTACGTTTTGTTGGTGAAGAAAACAGTAAAACAAACTGAAACGTGAATCAAAGCTTTCTGACACAGTGTTTGATAACGGCGTTGCTGTTTATTCTTTGATGACGTCAGAGGAATGGTAAGCGGGTTGCCAAGGATCCAGTGGAGCATAAGATGTTAAACGTCTAATCACAGAGATGTTTGTGATGCTGACAGCTCTGCTCACATTCTGCTTGTGTCTCTGTTTCTGTGCGAAGCCATTTCTCAACCCTCAATAGCTTATTGTGGATCTAAAAAAAGTATTTATATTCATGTGTGTGTGCACAGTACATGCGTGGTTGAGCACTTTGTGGGCGATCCGTGCAGCAGATTCAAACCCCTCAGCACTCTCCATCTCTCTGTTCTTCTCTCTCTCTGTCTCTCTCCATCTATCTCTCTCGCTCTGACTCCCTCTTCCTCTTTGAGTGGAGCCATAGATCCACACTTAGCAGCCAGAGAAGCTCCATTTCTGTTATAGGTAGTAGATATTCTCTGCTTCTTCTTCTTTTTCTGGGATGTTTAGATCTTTTCCTGCTCTGCTGACTTTTTTTTTTTTATGCAATTCTACTAATGTCACAGGAAGCCTTAACTCCACAAAGTACGCAAGTGAAGGATTTCACTCTTGTTTGAGACATTTTCCCCAGCTTATTTTTTTTTTATTTTTCCTTCTTCTTTCTCCAGGATAACTGTGCCAGAGTGCTGCTCGTTCGAGGAGCCGACAAGGAAGTGAAGAACTACAACAGCCAGAGTCCGTTTCAGGTAAAGAAATAATGAAACGCTCTGATATTTTAACTCGTACTCTGTTGTTGGAGGTTTTTTTTTTTTTTTTACAGCTGTCAGTGTCAGAAAAACATTTATAGGAGCCGCACGCTTTCTTCGTCTCATTTGTTGCTATGGAAACGGTGCAAAATGGTCAAGGTCAGTTGGATGCAGGGAATGTGGGATGTCTTTCCGGCCAGTATTACATTTGTTTCAGTTAAAGTGTTTATAGAAGAGGACCAAAGCGAGCATCGAGCCTCAGCAGCATCCATTTAGTCATTTCACCTCTCGTCCTTCAGCGGCTTTCTTTCTACATCACAAATAACAGTGAGTTAACTTCCAGAAATACCAGAAAAAACCTGGAAAGTTCATGAAATTGGCTCAGAATAGGTTTTTTTTAGCTCTGAGGAAGTGAATCTTCACTTCTAAGGCTTGATATCAAAAGTATTTCCAGATTGCATGAGCTAAAAGCTGCAGAAGAGGCCTCAAATATCTGCAAGCATGTCCACGAAAACTTTAAGCTCTGTGTTTGGATTAAAGCTCATATTGTTGGAAAGCATTGCAGAAAAAAAATCTGTGACTTTTTGTTGAGGTTGCATTCTTTTTTTAAACCAGAAACAGCTATTACATCACTCTCCTGCACATCAAAAGCTGCAATTTTAACTTATCGAACACAAGAGTTGCTGATGCATCTCTGTTTTATTCTGCATGTAAGTCTCCCAGTTTGTACAGTGTCTGAAAATGTCAGCTGGCTCTGAGAGCAATGAGTAAGTCAGCCAGCGTAAGCAGCCGTAGACTAATAACACTCATTGTCTGTAACGTATAATTAGTGTGTTTTTCAATGGAGTTCAGTGGCGTTAAAGAGAGCGATGCAACGCCAAACTCTGACTCGGAAAAGCTCCTTTTCTGAGGCTGTTTCTCTTTATAGTGGACACTTTGTAAACGTTGCATATCTTTCTTTCGTGCAGCATTTGTCGCCTGTTTTTCTGCAGGTAGAAGCTGTGCACTGCAGAAACACTTCTCACACCTCTTTTTCATTTAGTCCCTGAAATAAAGAAGCAACTCGACAATGTTTGGATATCAGAATCGAGCTGGAAGTGAAGCACTAGTTTGGTTCCAGGTGGTCAAGCATGCAGGTGCCTCATGTGCAGTGTTGGGCACTAACACAGTAATATTATTACTTTCACAAGTACCAAGTATCAAGTATCAAGTAGAAAAACTCTCGTTTCTTTAGTTTTGACAAGATGAAAGATGATAAGACTCAGGATGGGTATCGAGGAACCGGTTCCTGTTAAGAATCAATAAGAAATAGTTCAATCCCTTTTGATGAACAATTCTCATATCAATTATTTTCCACGGCTGGAGAAACTATCAGCCCTGAAAGATCAAGGATCCGTCCAGAGAAAGCAGATATAACTTTGCAGGAAAAGTTCAGCGTTGAAATGCTGAGCCCCATTTCAACAAGAACTGTTGAGTTTGTGCAACTGACACATGTTCAGAGATCTAGCATCCAGTTACTTTCATATTTATTTACTTTAAATGAAATTTTGAAAAGCTACTTTTTGTGCACAGAAAATTCACAGGAGGAATCAATAAACAATCAGATTGATAAGTGAAATCAGTAATAGTATTGGTATCGGTACAATCTTATCAATAATCTGGTCTCAGTTCTCGGTTTCTTACATCTTAGATCAACTTAGACTGGATTTCAAAAGTAGTGTCTCTCGTCCTCAGATTTGTATTTTATATAACCTGTAACAGGTCGTTGCTCAGTGGCTGAGTCATGGACTTGCAGTCGGAAAGAGTCGCAGGTTCGATGCCAGCTGGAAAAAAAGTGTCCGCTAAATGAAATTGTAGAATAGTAGAATTTTGATGGATTATACGCCGCATAAAAAAACACACCTGACTTTCACACAGAGGCCGTGTGCAAACTCAGAATCATGAGTAGAAGTAATAACAATGATAATAACAGTAATGATGATAAACATGGGTCAATGACAAAAAGAGGGTCTAAAAACGTATTTTTACAAAGTTCTTTGAAAATGGATAAAAACATATTTCTGAGAGAAGAATTATGTTTTCTAACAGATTTTAGTAGTTGACCAACATTTCAAAGTTTTTAGGTTCATTATTTTGTAGTATTTTTAATTTGAGCACCCAAAAATGTCAGGTGGTGCAACCAAATATATGAAAATATATTTATATGTTCCTGTTATTTTTTCTGTGTGAAATTATTGGCAAGTATCTCTCAAGTGTCTGTAGTGACTCATACATTTTCATTTTGTGTGTTTTCTTAGAAAATAAACACTTATTCTATTTATTAAACTACAATTTTATTGTAAAGTGTAATAATGTAACCAACATGGTGGACTGTACCTTTAACAAGGTCAGTGGTTACTTCACTTTTTTGGAAATAATAGTCATAAAGTCTCTTTAGATGTTTGAAAAGGTGAACCAGTGTTTACAGTAAACCCGAGGAGACCGACTACGTCAAAGCTGTTTCCTGTTTTATTCTCTTCACTTTAAAATAAAAGTCTAATGTTACGGTTGCACCACCCTGACATTTGACAAGGTGAAAATTACGGGACAAAAGTTTTTTACATTTCTCAATAGCTTTAAAATTCTTTTTATTTGCAAAGAATGTTTTATTTAAAAAGGTTCAAGCATAAAATAATGCCACTGTATTTTTAATTTCCATTTACAATAACTGACATTCAATTTTTAGAGTTTAATTACTGTGGATACTTGTCAGGACGGTTGCACCACCTGACATTTTGGGGGTTTGAGGAACCAAAACACAAAAAAACATGTTATATTTTAATAGTTTAAAGATGTGTTCAAATAACACAGGTTTCATAGAATAAAGAAATACATGTGATGAAATACTCAATTCATGATGGAAGGAAATATTGCACTCAGACACAAAAAAGGGGACGTCACGTCATTGACCCATATAGACTAAACACTGTCCATGCACAGAGGCTGGTTGCAGGATCATTTTCTCATCTGAATATTTGCTGTATATTTCCCTGACTCTCTGGTCTAAAAACAGCTCCACGGTTCAGTGCGTGCTTTTCTACGATGTACTCGGTGCATGTGGATGTTCAGTGTTTGTGTTGGTTGTGAATCCTTTAGCATTTTATCCCCCAAAGGGAAAACACATCAGGGTTTAGTGAAGCTGACCAGCTGCACAGACTGACTCATAACCTACTGCTGAATTACAAAAGAAGCATTTTCAGGCCGGCGTTTATGAAGACGGTCCCTCAGGGTCCTGTGCTTCATAAAGGGAGAGAGTGCGGCCGAGCGAGTGTTTGAACGCTCGGCTGAGGTGTTGGTTTGAAATCCTTTCGCCTGTGTTTAGTTTACGCTGCAGGACCTGGTTTTTTCTCAGCTGTAAAGTTGGTGGTTGGAGCAAAGATCCTGGAGTTCATTGGCTGTTTGTTATCGTTTTTGGTCAGTTTCTGTTTTGGTTCAGGGTAGGGCTTTGCAAAAATAATCTGATTGCAATTATTATTTCCTATATTGCAGTTGTGATTTTTTTTGTGCTTTTATTTATAAGTCCCCATCTTATATATTGTTAAACAAACTCATTGTAGAACATGAACAGTTACATTAATTACAGCACAACAACAACAACCCACTACCACTACAACTGGGACTAATATATGTACATTTTACTTACTTTCACCTTTTTTTTGCCACTTTTGGACCATTTTTTGATACATTCTAACTATTTCTAATGTTCACTCCCAATTTACTTCCCAATTTTTGACGCTTTTCACTAATTTTTGACACTTTTGGACCAGTTTTTGCACCAAACTGACTTTTTTTTCCAAGTTTAATCCAAAGTTTCTTGCCATTTTTTGGTAATTTACCCATTTTTAGCCACTTTTCACTGTTTTT
This sequence comes from Thalassoma bifasciatum, assembly GCA_008086565.1. NCBI lineage: Eukaryota > Metazoa > Chordata > Actinopteri > Labriformes > Labridae > Thalassoma > Thalassoma bifasciatum. The sequence continues at coordinate 32,935 of RPOG01000787.1, read as the reverse complement.
TGTCACTTTTTTCCCCCTCTACTGCTACTTTTTGAATTTCTCAAAGTTTCCCCCCAAAGTTTTCTAGTCGATTTTTGTTGCTTTTTAACCATTTTAGTCATTTTTCACTCTTTTTTGCTACTTTTGAACCTTTTTTTGCTACTTTTTGAGTATTTCCAGGTTGTATTGCAATCTAAATACCAATTTTTGTTGCTTTTTTGCCAGTTTTTACCACCTTAAACTTAGTTTTATTTCTCCTTTTTGCTGTTTTTGCCCTTTTCTCCACTTGTATAGTTTCTTTTGTAAAGGTAGTTTCTAACAGTTTGTCTCTTTGGTTGAGTAACTCTGGTGTAGAACAGAAAACATCTGCTGCAAAAACTGTATCTGATATTCTGACACATTTAGGTTATAGACATATTGCACTGTGCAGTCACAATATACAGTACAGTTTAGAGATAAAAGTCAAAATTTGTCAATAAAAAGACAAAAATTTGGGCTTAAAAAGGAAAAGTTTTCAGATAAAAAGACAGAACCTGCAGATAAATAGTGAAAATTGGTGGAAAAAGTTGAATATTTTTGCTTTTTCTCTCAAAATTTTGAATCTGTGCGTACAAGAACAAAAAGGAATCATCTCTACTTTTTCTTCCTAGAGATTTCTGAACAAAAAAAAAGAAACAGATTTTATCATGACGTTCAAAGTCTACTCTAAATATTTTTTTTTTATCTAGATATCTTTGATTCTATATTCAGAACCATTATTGTGCATCAACTCTTGTCTTTTCTCCACTGTTTTATAACTGGAGTTTAGTTCTGTAACCTCTTATGTGTTTTTTGAACTCTTAATATTCATTTGGCAAACTTTTGTTTTATGCTTGATGCATTTCTTTAAACAGGTCGGTCGTAAAAGTTCTTGAGTTTCTGTTTCCTTTTCAAGGTTCATTTCTTTTGTGCACAAGTAGAATGTCAATTATTGTAAATGGAAATTAAAAATACAGTGGCATTATTTTATGCTTGAACCTTTTTAAATAAAACATTCTTTGCAAATAAAAAGAATTTTAAAGCTGTTGAGAAATGTAAAAAACTTTTGTCCCGTAATTTTCACCTTGTCAAATGTCAGGGTGGTGCAACCGTAACATTAGACTTTTATTTTAAAGTGAAGAGAATAAAACAGGAAACAGGAAACTGCATCAGCCAGAGGAGCCCAAATGACATTTGTGACCAAGTGGAAAAGTTTGTAGATTTCTCTGAAATACTGATAAAAAAAGGTTTTTTCACTTCATTGGTGACTGGAACAATTTCCATGTCAGGTGGTACAACCAATGTAATAATGTGAAATGTTATTTTAACATCAAATTATTGTTCTTATTCACAAATAAAACAGATAAAACACACAAAATGAAAATGTATGAGTCACTACAGACACTTCAGAGATACTTGCCAATAATTTCACACAGAAAAAATAACAGGAACATATAAATATATTTCATATATTTGGTTGCACCACCTGACATTTTTGGGTGCTCAAATTAAAAATACTAAAAAATAATGAAGCTCAAAACTTTGAAATGTTGGTCAACTACTGAAATCTGTTAGAAAACATAATTCTTCACTCAGAAATATGTTTTTTATCCACTTTCAAAGAACTTGACCCTAATTATAATGATGCAGAAACTTTTCCCTCCATCAGTCGCCTTAGAGTCGGTTCAGTCCCGTTGCTTCGTTTCCTGTCAAACGTTCAGGTGGTTTTTTAAGCGTCTCTGCCTTGGATGTGATCAGTCAGTGACGCCTGGAGCCCTTTGCAGAGATGTTTTGGTGTTATTTTTCCTCCCAAAGACAGCAGCTGTGTGGAGTATCAGGAGATGAATACACGCTGAAGGATTCAGTCCAATACTCCAGATCTGAGATTTCCATTTGTGACACGCTCGCACAGACGGGCGGCGAAACTCAACCACTTCCCCACAAGGCCAAACCATAAAAGCACGAGCCTTTCTCTGTAAAGAGACGTAAATATAGTAAAAATATATAAAGATACAAATCTCTCTGAGTGCAGTGTGATCACGCTGGGATCTTTTTTCATCCTGGGACTTTGACGCCTCGCTGTAACGCTTCACCTTCGAGGTACGATGGCGGTGTTTAAGCCTCAGAGCGAGTTTCTAAGAGCAGATTTCTTTCCCACAATGCCTCAGTGCAGTGAGAAATCACACAGCAGACAAACACTGTGTCACTGAGTTGATGTAAGAGAACAAAGAGGTCGTGATAAAAGAGCTCAGTTACAGCAGAGTCTCAGTGATTACCCATCAGTCCATCCGTCTCAATTGTCCAATGATTGCTGGTCTTTTTTCTCTGCACTCTGAGCCTCCATTCTTCCATTTCCTGCTGTTGTTGCATGTAATTTTTCCAGGCTCTTATATATTGTGTTTGAAGTCTGTCATATCATGCTTCAGCATCAAAGCACTGACAGTTTTCTGCAGAAGTTGAAGAGGCTGATACTGAGCTTTAGCTGCTGATACTGGAGCAGATGTCGACTGAAATTTACACTTTTGTCGACTCAAAACTGTGAAAATCATAACGCAGACTCATGTGCTGCCCTGTGTCTGCTTTTATAGGGTGACCATATTCAAAAAAAAGAAAAGAAAAGACCCCAAACTCGGCCAAAACTCCTGCAAAAATACCCAAAGATCCTCAAAATTTTTTATAAGGGAAAGAAAAAGAATGTATAAATCTAATTTCCCCTGTTACAAATCTAGAAAATTAAAAAGTGGCTTTGTTGAGATTTCTTTTTTCTTTTGCACTTGTAGTCAAAATTTTGTGAAATGGTCAAAATTTCAACAATTTTCTCCGAACTTTGACTATTTATCTTGAAACTTCGATTTTTTTAAGCTCAAATTTTTGACTTTTTTTTCTCAAAACTATTATTTTTTTTAGCTCAAAATGTTGATTTTGTTTCTCAAAATTGTTTTATACTTTTAAGCTCAAAGTGTTGACTTTGTTTCTCAAAACTTTAATTTTTTTCTAGCTCAAAATGTTTTTTATTTCAAAACTTTGGGGGGTTTTGAAGCTCAAAATGTTAGTTTTTTATCTCTATTTTTTTTTTTCTTGCTCAAAATGTTAGTTTTTTATCTCAAAACCTTTGATTTTTTTTAAAGCTCAAAATGTTGATTTTGTATCCAGAAACTTTGATTTTGTTTTAGCTCAAAATTTCAACTTTTCATCTTAAAACTTTGATATTTTGGCAGAAAACGTTGATTTTTGTATCCAAAATGTTGATTTTTAGCTCAATATTTTGAGTTTTTATCCCAAAACTTCTTTTTTGTTTAAAGCTCAAATGTTGATTTTGTATCTACAAAACCAAAACCTTTTTATTTTTTTTAGCTCAAAAGTTTGAGTTTTTATCCCACAACTTTTATTTTTTGGCTCAAAATTTTGACTTTTTATCTCAAATTTTGACACATTGTCAATTTTCTGTAGAACAACCTGAGAAAAACACAAAAGTTCAAAAGATTTTAGAGACTACAACTTGAGTTGAAACATAAATACGTTATTTTCAGTCAGTATTTTAAATCAGTCTCTTTTAGTGAACGGTGAACAGGTTTGTAGAGAATCAGTCGTCTTGTTTCTTCTGCGTTTATCTCCAGTAAAGCAGTGAAGCCTTCACATTGAGAGAAGATCAGACAGGATTATGATCTTCCCGGGGTTTGATTGTACAGATACAGCCTTCTTTTTGTTCCTGTTCTGCAGCTCTGCAATTATTTACAGAAACCTACAGTGACTTTCACCACCACTGTGTCAGCAGAGCAGTTCTATTCTACACAAACGGCTGCAGGTTTTTGTGCATGGTTGTTGAATGTTTGTAGAATCAGGAACTCAAGTCTTTCCGGAGTTTTTAGAAACTTTCTTTGCTGGTGTGCAAATTGTAGACCAGGCATATTGGATATGACGCAGACTTTGAGCTTCTTTTGTAACCGCTATAAGACGTGAGTTGAGCTGCGCCTCTGATTGGACAAACTCTTGATCCTCATATCTTCTGAATCACTAAGTTAGAAAAAAGTTTACCCGCTGTACAGACTTTTCCAAACGCAAAATCAATGTTTCAGTTAATGTCTGGTAAGTTACAGGCACAGACAGCTTCAGGAGGAACTGAAAGATATCAAACAATATAATCGAAGATATGATCATGTCCAAGACTTGTTGTTTTATCCTGGACAAACCTTAAACTCTGGTCTGTTGGTGAAAGTCTGAACCCATAAGTTTCTGTGATTCCAACCCAACCAGAAACTTTGAAGAGCTTCTGTAGAACAGTCTGGAGCAGCATGTTTCTACACTAAGTGAGAAAATCTGTCTCAGAGAGGTGGTGGCTCTTAAAGCTCGACAGACTGGACACTTTGGACTTTTTCACACATGAACTTCTGGAAATTTTGAGTCAGTTTTCAGTAGAGCTGAACGATTTGCAAAAATAATCTGGTTGCGATTATAACTTCCTATATTGCAATTGTGGTTTTTTTGTGCTTTTATTTATGTCCCCATCTTATATGTTGTTAAACAAACTCATTGTAGAACATGAACAGTTACATTAATTACAGCACAACAACAACAACCCACTACCACTACAACTGGGACTGATTTTTACACGTTTTAACCACTTTTACCTTCTTTTATCACACTATTGGAACATTTTTCGATACATTCTAACTATTTTTAAGGTTCACTCCCAATTTACTTGCCAATTTTTGACACTTTTCACTCATTTTTGACACTTTTGGACCATTTTTTTGCACCAAACTGACTTTTTTTTCCAAGTTTAATCCAAAGTTTCTTGCCATTTTTTTTTAAATGTACCAATTTTTAGCCACTTTTCACTGTTTTTTGTCACTTTTTCCCCTCTACTGCTACTTTTTGACTTTCTCAAAGTTTCCCCCCCAAATTTTTCTAGTCGATTTTTGTTGCTTTTTAACCATTTTAGTCATTTGTCACTCTTTTTTGCTACTTTTGGACCATTTTTCTACTTTTTGAGTATTTCCAGGTTGTATCCCAATCTAAATACCAATTTTTGTTGCTTTTTTTGCCATTTTTTACCACCTCAAACTTAGTTTTATTTCTCCTTTTTGCTGTTTTTGTCTCTTTTCTTTACTTGCACAGTTTCTTTTGTAAAGGTAGTTTTTAACAGTTTTGTTTTGGCCCATTATTGACACTTTTTACTCTTTTTCTGCCACTTTTCGACCATTTATTCTGCAACAAACTGACTATTCTCCAAGTTAAATCCCAACTTTATTGCTGTTTTTATTGACTTTGGACATTTTTTAACACTTTTCACTATTTTTTGTCTTTAATTTTTGCCACTTCTGATGTCTTTTTGAGTTCCCTCCAAATTTTTCTTGCTTATTTTTGTCACTTGTTGGTAATTTTCTTAACTTTTCACTCTTTTTTTGCCACTTTGGAAAGATTTTTTGCTACTTTTTGAGTATTAACAAGTTTTATTTCAATTGAAATGCCAACTTTTGTTGCTTTTTTGGCCATTTCTACGACCTCAAACTAAGTTTTATTGCTACTCTTTGCTGTTTTTGCCTCTTTTGTAAAGGTAGTTTTTAACAGTTTGTCTCTTTGGTTGAGTAACTCTGGTGTAGAACAGAAAACATCTGCTGCAAAAACTATATCTGATATTTTGACACATTGAAATATAGAAATATTTCACTGTCTGTTTAATTGAGTATTGCAACAGGAAATATTGTGATTTAATCTAATTTGGGGTTAATTACTCAGCCCTAGTTTTCAGGAGCTGCTTTTTCACACGTCATTGACGGTTTTCTACATTTTCTATAAAGTCTACATGTAAACAGATGGAGACGTGAATTCTCCTGGTTTTATTCATACTATAATGAGTCACTTTTGCAGTTTCACACCTGTTGTGTGACATATACGTCATCACTTTCGTGCAATCTCATGCTCAGTCGTCCAGGTTTTTTTTTCTGCTGCGTTTTCACATCAGCAAACACAGACTTCAGACATTCGACTGTTTGCATTCACTCTGAATGATTTGCAAAACTAATCTAATTGCAGATCTTTGTCCCTGTAATGTAATTGCAATTTGTTTGTGCTATTGTTTTTAGGACATGAACATTGACACAATTATGAAAAGACAACATCCCATGACGTTTCTTTTTCCCACCACTTTTTGTTCTGATTAATTTTTAAGTTTTCTCCCAACTTTCTCGCCATTTACTGTCAACTATGGCTATTTTTTAATCAATTTTCACTATTTTTTCTCAGTTTTCCCCTGCTTTTGGTACCTTCTCTAGTTTTCTCCCAGTTTTCTTGCCAATTTTTTGTTTATTTTTGTCCATTTTAGTCACTTTTCACTCTTTCTTCTCACCACTTTTGGACCATTCTTTGTCATTTTCTGAGTATTTTTCAAGTTTTCTCCAAAATTTCTTGGCAATTTTTGCTGCTCCTCGACCATTTTTGGCACCTTAAAGTTATTTTTATTGCTGTTTTTGCCACTTTTCACCACTTTGATTGTTCCTCTTGCAAAGGTCGTTTTCAAAAGTTTCGCTATTTGGTTGTAAAGCATAAAAAATTTTCAGAAAAAGAAGTTTATCTGGAACTCTGATTCTGGTTAAATAATTATTTCACTGTCTGTGATTAGAATATTGCAACAGGTCATATTGTGATTTAATGTAATTTGTGATCAGTAGGGCTGAACAATTGATCATTTTCTGATCAAAATCACAAATCAAGATATCGTGATCATGTGATCGCCAAAGCTGTGATTTTTTTTATATCCTGACTGATCCAGGATTTGTTGTGTCAGCTGTTTTTAGAGGTAAAACTGTTAGAAAATATCCTTTTTTCCTTGGTCTAGGACTTTAAAAATTGTACGTGCACATTTTTTTTTTAAATTTTGAATCTTTATCTCAAAATTTCTTTCTCAAAAATGACTTTTCATCTCACAACTTCGCCTTTCTAGCTCAAAATTTTGTCTCTTAATCTCATAACTGAGTTTTTGACTCAAATTTTTGACTTTAATATCTCAACACTTTGACTTTTTGTTTCTCAAATTTGACTTTTTGTCTCATAACTGCAACTATTTATATAAAAACTTTGTCTCTTAATCTGATAACTTCGACTTTTCAGCTCAAGTTTTGTCTTTTTATCTCAGAATTTTGACAAATATATCCAATTTTTCTGACTGTATTATCTTGAGATATTGACCTTTTATCTCTTAAGTTTTTCTTTCAGCTCAAAACTTGTCTTTCTGTTTAAAAAGTTGTCCTATTATCTCAATATATAAACCTTTTTTTTTTAATTTCAACTTTAAATTCTTCAAAGTTTTGACCATTAAATCAAATATTAACTGTAATCTTTTAAAATTTTGATTTTAATATCTTTGAATTTGTCCTTTTATCTCAAAATATTGACTTTTTAATGTAAAATTTAGAAACAATTCTTATCTTCAGTTTTCATCCTTACATTCAAGTGATAACTTTTGATGATTCAATGGTTTGATGTAATTTTCTGTCAAGTTTGTAAATGTTACTGTACATTGTGAAAACTTCACTGAAGCTAAATTCGAAGAAAATTGTGAATCAAATTGAATCAAATCAAATTTTCAGCTCAGGTTTTGTCTTTTTATCTCAGAATTTTGACAAATATATCAATTTTTTCTGACTGTATTATCTTGAGATATTGACCCATTATCTCTCAAGTTTTTCTTTCAGCTCAAAACTTGACTTGCTGTTTAAAAAGTTGTCCTATTATCTCAATATATAACCCTTTTTTTTTAAATTTCAACTTTAAATTCCTCAAAGTTTTGACCATTAAATCAAATATTAACTGTAATCTTTTCAAATTTTGATTTTAATATCTTTAAATTTGTCCTTTTATCTCAAAATATTGACTTTTTAATGTAAAATTTAGAAACAATTCTTATCTTCAGTTTTCATCCTTACATTCAAGTGATAACTTTTGATGATTCAATGGTTTGATGTAATTTTCTGTCAAGTTTGTAAATGTTACTGTACATTGTGAAAACTTCACTGAAGCTAAATTCGAAGAAAATTGTGAATCAAATTGAATCAAATCAAATTTTCAGCTCAAGTTTTGTCTTTTTATCTCAGAATTTTGACAAATATATCAATTTTTTCTGACTGTATTATCTTGAGATATTGACCTTTTATCTCTTAAGTTTTTCTTTCAGCTCAAAACTTGACTTTCTGTTTAAAGAAATGTCCTATTATCTCAATATATAACCCTTTTTTTTTCAAATTTCAACTTTAAATTCCTCAAAGTTTTGACCATTAAATCAAATATTAACTGTAATCTTTTAAAATGTTGATTTTAATATCTTTAAATTTGTCCTCTTATCTCAAAATATTGACTTTTTAATGCAAAATTGTTGATAAAGACATTTAGAAACAATTCTTATCTTCAGTTTTCATCCTTACATTCAAGTGAAATCGCAATATCTGACAGAAAAATCGCAATTAGATCTTTTTCTAAAATCGTGAGGTGTTTTTTTTTACGCTCCAAGATGTTTTTTCAGACTCGAGGTTATCCATTTCAACATTGTGTCATTTTAAATTTCATGTAAAGAATCATCAAACGTTGAATTAAGAAGTGATTTTCTGTTATTATGAAACATCTTTTCAGAGGAGCTGAACATTTCTGATGAAGTCTGCCATTAATAATTTGGAAAGCATCATTTTATGTAACACTAACATGATACAAACAGTACAACATCATCCTATCATCGCTGCACAAAATGAGCAACTGTTGAATAATTTCCCAGCCCTGGAAGATATTTCAAGAGCAGCAACATGTCTTTTTTGGAAGCAGAATATCAACAGTAACAGGAAATGGTTTCACTCCCTCGGAGTCACAGACTGAAGGAGGCTTTCAGCAGCCAACGTTTGGCTCCGGCATCTCTGCAAACATTCAGAGAGAAATCTGTTGATAAAGAGACAAACAGCAGTTTTGCCGCTGACAGAAGCCTCAGCAGCAGAACAACAAGCAGCCACTAGACATGCTGTGGACTCTCACTTGTTTTCGAGTGGAAGAACTCGCTCTCTTGCTCTTACTATCTTTATCACCGTTGCACTCTCCACCTACACATGGAGCCGAGAGCCGAATCCAACAAGTTTGAGCCTGTTCTCTGAGTGGACGGCGTTCTTGGAAATGGAGGAGATCAGCAGCTGAAGTATCAGAAGATGAACATTCAAAGCACTTCTTCTTCATCAAATCACAAAATATTAACTTTATACTCCTCCATATCAACACTAACAGATCCTGCCAATCTGCAAAAATCACAGTGAACGTTTGAAATGTGTTGGTTTTAGTTTCTCGCTGACCGTTAAACCTGCTGCATGAATTTCCTCTCATTTAACCGAAACCTTCGCCGCAGAGGTTCGGCTCCTATTTGGCATTAAATCCTGAAAGTGTTGGATGGTGTCGAGTTCAGGGTTTTGTTCTCACCAAAATCAGAAATGGTTTTATCTGTGATGCTGGCTGAATGCTGGGAAGTTGTGAAGAAACACAGAGAACACGACTTAGGCTGAAACTTTCTTACAGAGCCTTGTTTATGGTGCATTAAAGAAGAGGGTAAAGTGCTTTTTTAGGGTTTGTCCTTATTAGAGGAATGTTTTACAGCAAAACAAATCTCTGTTTTAAAGAAAACCTTTATTTTAGCCTCTGTCATTTAAGCTGCTGTCTCTTTAAGACTCCTCCTCCTCCTTTGACTGTCTTAAAATTTTGGCATTTTTTGGTTCCATTATATCAAAATATGGACATCTAAGGTCATAAATTCATCTTTTTATCTCAGAAAATAACTTTCAAGCGCAAATCTACGACCCTTATCTCAATTTTAGTCTTTTTATCCAACAATTTGACTCAATACGATGACTTTTTGTTGCAATATTATATATTTATATACTTAAACTTGATAATTTGGCGATGATATCTCAAGATTTTGCCTTAAGTATCTAAAAGTATTGTCTTTTTATCTCACGATCTTGACTTTTTAGCTTAAAAAGCTTGACTTTCCATCTTAAAATTTCAGCATTTTTATCTCAAACATCTTACATTAAATTTCAACTTTGTCTTTTTAATCTCTTACCTTTGACTTTTTAGCTCAAAATGTTGTGCTTTTATTTCAAGAATTCAACTTTTTCTCCCAGGATTTTGACTTCATCTCAATTCTTTAATTTCATTATGTCAAAATATTAACTTCTAAGGTCATAAACGTGGCTTTTTAACTCAGAATTTAACTTTTAAACACAAAACTATGACTCTTCTATCCAACAATTTGACTTAATATGATGACTTTATATTTATATATTATATACTTATATACCATTTTTCTCTTAATTATGACTTTTCATCTTATACCTTTTGATTTTTCATTTCAACTTTGACTTCAGCTCAAAATGTTGTGTTTTTATCTCATGATTTCAACTTTTTCTCCCAGGATTTTGACTTCATTTTGTCAAAATATCAACTTCTAAGGTTGTATATATGACTTTTTATCTCAGAAAATAACTTTTAATCACAAAACTATGACCCTTTTATCCAACAATTTGACTTAATATGATGACTTTATATTTATATATTATATACTTATATACCATTTTTCTCTTGATTATGACTTTTCATCTTATACCTTTTGATTTTTCATTTCAACTTTGACTTTTTAGCTCATAACTTTGACTTTTCAGCTCAAAATGTTGTGTTTTAATCTCATGATTAACTTTTTCTACCAGGATTTTGACTTCATTATGTCAAAATATCAACTTCTAAGGTCGTATATGACTTTTCATCTCAGAAAATAACTTTTAAGCACAAGACTATGACCCTTTTATCAGACATTTTGACTTAATATGATTACTTTATATTGAAATATGCTACAATTATTCTTAAACTTAATCATTTGAATTTGATATCCCATGATTTTGACTTTTTAGCTCAAAATCTTTGACTTTCTGTCTTAAAATTTTGGAATTTTTGATTCCATTATGTCAAAATATGGACTTCTAAGGTCATAAATGCAACTTTTTAATCTCAGAAAATAACTTTTAAGCACACAACTATGACCCTTATCTCAATTTTAGTCTTTTTATCCAACGATTTGACTCAATATGATGACTTTTTGTTGAAATATTATATATTTATATACTTAAACTTGATAATTTGGCTATGATATCTCAAGATTTTGCCTTAAGTATCTAAAAATATTGTCTTTTTATCTCACGATCTTGACTTTTTAGCTTAAAAAGTTTGACTTTCCATCTTAAAATTTTAGCATTTTTTTTCTCTAAATTATGACTTTTATCTCAAACCTCTTACATTTCATTTCAACTTTGTCTTTTTAATCTCATAACTTTGACTTTTTAGCTCAAAATGTTGTGTTTTTAGCTCATGATTTCATCTTTTTCTCCCAGGATTTTGACTTCATCTCAATGTTTTAATTCCATTACGTCAAAATATGGACTTCATAGCTCATAAATGTGACTTTTTATCTCAGAAAATAACTTTTAAACACAAAACTATGACCCTTTTATCCAACAATTTGACTTAATATGATGACTTTATATGGAACTATTATACAGTTATACTTAAACTGAATAATTTGAATTTGATATCCCATGATTTTGACTTAGGTTTCGCAAAATATTGACTTTTTATCTCATGATTTTGACTTTTTAGCTTAAACATTTTGACTTTCTGTCTTAAAATTTGAGCATTTTTTGATTCCATTATGTCAAGATATGGACTTCTAAGGTCATAAATTCATCTTTTTATCTCAGAAAATAACTTTCGAGCACAAACTATGACCCTTATCTCAATTTTAGTCTTTTTATCCAACAATTTGACTCAATATGATGACTTTTTGTTGAAATATTATGTATTTATATACTTAACTCTCAATTATTCGTTTTAATCTCATACCTTTAAATTTTTCATTTCAAATTTGACGTTTGAAGCACAAAAATATGACCATCTCAATTTTCGGACTTTTTATCCGACAATTAGACTTGATATGATGACTTGATATTTATATATTATATACTTCTATACTTAAACTCAATGATTTGGCTATGATATCTCAAGATTTTGTCTTAATTATCTCAAAATTTTGACTTTCTGTCTCGAAATGTTGGCATGTTTTTGTTAATTATGCCTTTTTATCTCATACCTTTGACTTTTAAGCTCAAAATGTCAAGTTTTTATCTCAAGAATTCAACTTTTTCTCCCAGGATTTTGATTCTATTATCTCAAAATATTGACTTCTAAGCTCATAAGTGTGACTTTTTAATTACAAAATTTAAGTTTCAAGCACAAAAATATGACCTTTACCTCAAATGTTTGTCTTTTTATCCAACACTTTGACTCAATATGATGACTTTTTGTTGAAATATTATATATTAATATACTTAAACTTGATAATTTGGCTATGATATCTCAAGATTTTGCCTTAAGTATCTGAGAATATTGTCTTTTTATCTCATGATCTTGACTTTTTAGCTTAAAAAGTTTGACTTTCCATCTTAAAATTTCAGCATTTTTATCTCAAACCTCTTACATTTCATTTCAACTTTGTCTTTTTAATCTCATAACTTTGACTTTTTAGCTCAAAATGTTGTGTTTTTATCTCATGATTTTGACTTTCTGTCTTAAATTTTTGGCATTTTTTTGATTCCATTATGTTAAAGTATGGACTTCTAAGGTCATAAATGTGACTTTTAATCTCAGAAAAAAACCTCTAAGCACAAAAGTATGAGCCTTATCTCAATTTTAGACTTTTATCCAAAAATTTGACTTCATATGTGCCTCAAAAAGTCAGGTTTGCTATGTCAGAAAGAATAATACCCCCTCTTTAAAGTTCCCCTCACTCAAACTAGATTGCAGGAATACAAAAGGACAAAAAAGACACACACAAAGGGAACATCTACAGTCAAACATGAAAATAGATTATAACAAAAACAGAAGAGAAAACTTAACCAAAGCAACTCTTGACAGGAACGAGTTTGTGCGGCGTTGCTGTTGACACCGGGAGTCGTGGCCTCTCTTTTTGGATTGGTTGTTAAAGGTCTGGTTCTCTCAAAGCTGGAGCGTTTTCAGCAGAGAGAAAGCAGAGCACAGTGACAGCAAACACCTTTTCCTGAGGGCGTATTTGAGCTCAGGACTCTGAGCGTTGGGAAAAGCTGAACTGCGTTGGTTTTGTGTTGAAAATAGTTGCTGCAAACAGACGCAGAGTCTCACAGTTTCATTTCACGCTTGTGTTGGAATAAAACAGGTAAAGTGGTTTCATACAGATTCACAGGTGGAGATTAGAAACGAGGGATCCCCTTCTTTTGTGGACATGTGGCTCCGTCTGTGTGTTTCCAGAATAGTTTGTGGAGGAGGGGAGGGGAGGGGGGGGCTTATGCTGCCTGTCAGCTCTGCAGAGAGAAAAACCTGAAGAGAGAGAAGCATCATTAGGAGCCGAGTTAACGAGCAGGGAGTGAAAACACTAATAAACAGCAGTTGTTGCAGCTGACGGAGACACACACGCTTACGACGCTTTACAGCACACGCTCTTAATTAGGACAGCGTGTGGGCGTGTGGTCATCTGATAATATCATGTGTCAGTTCCCTCTGTCACCGAGTGTGTGTGTGTGTGTGTGCACATATGTGTGTGTGTACTACAGATTATCCTGAGAAAACATGTTGCAGCCTTGAGAATTGGAGGAAGTGTGAAAAAAAAGCTGAAGCACCAAAATCTCCCAACCATGAGGGGAAACAACATTTCTCCACATTCAGCCCTAAAACATCACTTTTTATTCAGATTTAGAGAAAAAAATTACATATATTTGTCAAACATTATATAAAAATGTTAAATCTTTTATCTAACTGTCCTGATTCCAAGTATTTAGCTGGGTCAATGACAAAAAGAGGGTCAAAAATGTATTTTTAAAAGTTCTTTGAAAATGGATAAAAACATATTTCTGAGAGAAGAATTATGTTTTCTAACAGATTTCAGTCGTTGACCAACATTTCAAAGTTTTTAGGTTCATTATTTTTTAGTATTTTTAATTTGAGCACCCAAAAATGTCAGGTGGTGCAACCAAATATATGAAAATATATTTATATGTTCCTGTTATTTTTTCTGTGTGAAATTATTGGCAAGTATCTCTCAAGTGTCTGTAGTGACTCATACATTTTCATTTTGTGTGTTTCATTTCTTTTATTTGTGAATAAGATAAATAATTTGATGTTAAAATAACATTTCACANAAGCATAAAATAATGCCACTGTATTTTTAATTTCCATTTACAATAACTGACATTCAATTTTTAGAGTTTAATTACTGTGGATACTTGTCAGGACGGTTGCACCACCTGACATTTTGGGGGTTTGAGGAACCAAAACACAAAAAAACATGTTATATTTTAATAGTTTAAAGATGTGTTCAAATAACACAGGTTTCATAGAATAAAGAAATACATGTGATGAAATACTCAATTCATGATGGAAGTAAATATTGCACTCAGATACAAACAAAGGGACGTCACGTCATTGACCCAGCTACGTTTCTAAACGTTTAGTTTACATTCTAAATGTTTAGCTGAAACTTAATATTTATCTTAGATTCTAAATGTTTATCCAATATTTCTAAAAATTTGGCTTTGATGTTTAATTATCTCTTTATCTATTATTTAGTCAACATTTCTAAATCTTGAGCAAAATGTCTGAATATTAAGTCAAGATTTCTAAATCCTGAGGTTCAATTTCTCAATACTTCACTAAGATTTCTAAATATTTTGCCAACAGTTCCAAATATTTAGTCATCATTTCTAAATCTTGAGCGATATGTCTGAATATTTAGTCAAGATTTCTAAATCCTGAGGTACAATTTCCAAATATTTCACTAAAATTTTAAACATTCACTAAGATTTCTAAATAAGTCAAGATTGCCAAATGTTGTGGTACAATTTCAGAATATTTCACTCAGATATTTTAAATAGTTTGCCAAGAGGTCTAATTATTTAGTTAACATTTCTAAATATAAAGTCAAGATTTCTAAATCCTGATATACAATTTCCAAATATTTCACTAAGATTTCTAAATATTACGTCGAGATTGCAGGATTAAAATATATTTTAATGAGATTTTTTAAATTTTTTCCCAAGATTTCTAACCATTTGCTCAAGATTTCTAAGTCCTGAGGTACAATTTCTACATTTTTCACGAAGATTTCTTACTTTATCGCCAACATTTCTAAATATTTAGTCAATATTTCTAAAGCTTGAGCAAAGATTTTCTAAATACTTAGTCCAGATTATTAAATATTAAGTCAAGATTCCTAAGTCCTGAGGTACGATTTCTAAATATTTCACTACGACTTTTAAATACATGGCAAAAGTTTCTAAATATGAAGACAAGATTTCTAAACTTTGAGGTTCGATTTCTAAATATTTAGCTAATATGTAAATCCACACTCCCGCACGTTGGAAACACAAAAGTTGGAGGAAGCGATCTTGTTAAGCCGGATTTTATTGCAAATATTTAGATATCAAAGTTCAATATTTAGCACTTAAAGTTTATTTCCATTTTTTCATTTATGAACAGCAAAGACAGAAAAGAAAAGTAACATGAAAAAGAAAAAACAGATACAAGACAAGAAACATCAAAAACGTTGCCAGGTCTGAAATGTTCACAATTGCCAAGGAGTTTAACAGTCATAGGTTTTTGTACTGCATTTTCATAAGTTGATGTTCTGATGAAATGTTAAATGTTACTGTTTTCGCAAGTTGAAATGAGGAGCAGACACCCTCCACATCAATTATTCCAAAATAAAGTGTCAATCTTTCCCATCTTGAAATATACAAATCTCTTCTTAATCTTAATAAAAGTCATTTTTTCCATTTCATGAATTTCTTTTATAATTTCTATCCAATTTTGTATTGTGGGTGCTTCCGCCTCAAAGTTCAATATTTAAAAATCTTAGAAATCTTATATTTCAGGGCTAAATGTGGAGAAATGTTATTTGTTGTGTGTGAAACTTTATAATCAGTGTCTCATACCCATCATCCTCTCTGAGCGGACTTTTCTCTGGACAAAGAGCCTGAATAAAAGAGGAAAATGTTGTAAAGGAAGTTATTAGCTAGAGGAGATTGTGAACCAGTGTAGGAGAAGCCAGAGAAACTGGGCAGAAACGAGAAAGACAGTGGAGTTTGACTTAAACGTAAGGACATTAGAGTGGAGGACGAGGATATTAGAAAAGTGAGAGAGACGTCCAAATTGAGGTAGGTGGAAAGTAAAGATTGTAAAGGAAAAAAAAAAAAACTTTCTTTTTTTCTCTTTNAAGAGCCTGAATAAAAGAGGAAAATGTTCATTTCCTTCAATAATCGATCTCCTCTAACACTTGGTCACATCCTCTTCGGTCTCTTTGACCCGTCTTTGCTCTTTCTGTCACCTCAAACTGAATTTGCATTCCTGTAATCTCACCTCCTGCTCCTATAATCTTTTCACTCTCTCTGCAGGTTTAACTCCATCCACCTTTCATTTCTAACATTTCCTTTTTTTTTTTTTCTTTCTTTTTTTCTCTTTTTTCTTCTATTCTTTTCTTTCTTTCTTCTTCTTCTTTTTTTATCTCTCAGATTTCTAGCATTAAGACCAGTCAATGTGCATTCATAACCTACTTAAGACTATTTAAAGTAGGTTTACACTCAGATTTCTAGCAATAAGACCAGTCAAGTTCATCCACAAATTCTTTTGACTGTTTAAAGTAGGCTAAAGCTGAGATTTCTCTCATAAAGACCAGTCAAAGTGCATTCATAACCTTCTTTAGACTTTTTAAAGTAGGTTTAAAAATAGATTTCTTGCAATAAGACCAGTCAAAGTGTATTCACAACCTAGTTCAAACTGGTTAAAGCAGGCAACGTGAGATTTCTAGCATTAAGACCAGTCAAATGCATTCACAACTTCTTTAGACTGTTTAAGTAGGATAAAGGTGCGATTTCAGGTATATATACCAGTCAAAGTGCATTCATAACCTACTTTAGACTTTTTAAAGTAGGTTTAAACTTAGTTTTCTTGCAATTAGACCAGTCAAAGTGCATTCATAACCTACTTCAAACTGTTTGAAGTAGGTTTAAACTCAGATTTCTAGCATAAAGACCAGTCAAAGTGAATTCACAACTGCTTTTGACTCTTTACAATAGGTCTAAACTCAGATTTCTAGCAATAAGACCAGTCAAAGTGCATTCATCACTTGCTTTTGACTGTTTTTTTTTTATGTTTTTTTTTCATTTCCAACATTTCCAACATTTCCATCTCCATATCCTCTCTTCTTTCTAAACTTCTGAATCCTCTCTCCTCCTCATTACATTCATTGTCTCCTCTCTTTTCTCTTTTCTTTGCCCCGTCGTGCTCCACCGCCCTGAGCTCTGCACACACTCAAACTCTGACACGATTTCCCCTTCAGCATCGTATCCTCATAAGTATTCAACGTCACGTGCTGCAATTACTGTCAGCGCTGACATGTTATGAATTACATTAAAGCAGAGAGCTATCCAAGTATTCAGAGCGGAGATTAAAGAGGTTCGTTCATGGACAGTTTTACTGAAGCAAATCTCTCTGCTGCTCGGAAATAAATCAGGTGAAAAGTGCAAAAAGCTGCAGTTCCTCAAGTGTCCACTCGAGGCTGTCTGATTAACCCGTCATCTGAAAGTTCTTAATTTTCCTCGTCTGTAACTTTTTAATATTCTGTCTGTACTGAGCAACAACCTGATACTTATAACAACAGATCTGTTTACTTTTCTTTTTTCTTTGTCTGTTCTATCAGGGTTAAATGTTTTTTTATACACACAAATCTATAGGTTTATAAAGTTACTAACACTACAAATAAAAACAACATTCCTCCACATTTAACCCTAAAACATCACTTTTTATGCAGATTTAGAGAAATATTTGTGAAACGTATTTGTCAAATATTATATATAAATGTTGTGTATACTAAATGTTTAAAAACGCAGCTAAATATTTAGAATCAGGACATGTATGTTGAACATTTGACTTGCTTTTTTCCTCAAAGTCTTGACTTTTTTGAATGTACATTTACACCTTTCCCGTAACAATTTTGACTTTTTAGGCAGTTATGGTATTTTTTTACATCAGATTTTTGACTTTTTATCCATAAATTTCTCACTTTTTTTGCAGAATTTTGTTTGTATTTCCAAATTTTGACACTTTATCACAGAATTCGTGCTGTTTATCTCAGCATTTCAACATTCAGTCTCTGATTTTTAACTTTTTTCTCAAAATCTAGATATTGCATATCAATTACCTCCTTTTTTTCTTAGAATTTTGCCTTATATCAGGAAATGTTGACTTTTTATCTCAGAAATTTGACTATTAGTCCATAAATTATGACTGAAACCGACATTTTTTTTACCTCTTTCTCATAGTCTTGACTCTTCTAAATGTACATTTATACCTTTTCCATCACAATTTTGACTTTTTATTTCAAAATTTCTACTTTTTCTTAGAATTTTGAATTTTTATGCAGTTGTGTTTTTTTTGGATCAGATTTTTTTAATTTTTATCACTCTCAATATTTAGCTGAACTAAATATTTATCCAAAATTTCTAAATAATTTTCCAATATTTCTAAATATTTAGCTTTGATATCTAAATATTTTGCACACGTATTTGAAATGTTTTTGTTTTAATGTTTAAGAGTTACCCTGGCTACCAGAACGTCATTTTCCTAAATGATCAGTGTTTTTACCAGCTACATAAGAACGATAATAAAATCTCTCAAAATATCTTAGTTTGTATAAAATTTGAAAAAATATTTTCACCTGTAGGCCGCCATTGTTGTTTACACCGCAATAACGTTTGGGTAGTGATGTCATATGGTTGCACCGGGCTGGATCTCATACAGGATCATATAAGTCCTGGAGCGGACTTCAGTGGTTTCCAGAGGAAGTTTTGTGGGTTTGTGTTGGAAAATAGTCGGCACAGCATTTGGCTTTAGTCTCCGAAATATTACTGGGTGTGGACAGTCGAGAAAGTAGTCGTACCCCCGGCTAAATGCAGCAAATGCTTCTGGGGAGAAGTGGCCAGAACATAGCCGCGGCTCCATGGGAAGTTGTTTACGCCCACAAGCCATTTCCCACAACTTCCTTCTTTTCTTGTCTTTTGGGAAGCTGTGCAGACTAACATCAGTCTCCTTGTTTCCTCTGGACTGAAAAGTGCAGTGACTTAGATCTCATCATTTTGACTTTTTATCTCAAATTATTGACTTGTATCCCAAATTGGGCTCTTAATCTCAAAATTCTGACTTTTTCCCATGATTTTGACGTTTTTATCCCCCCAAACAATCAGCATTTTGTCTCTAAATTTCAACTTTTTCATCTTAAATTATTGACATTTATCTCATATTAAAAACTTCTTTATCCTAAATTATTGACCACTTATCTTATAATTTTGACCTTCTTTTTTTAATCTCCAATTTTTGACTTTTAACTCAAAATTTTGACTTTTTATCTTACGATTTTGTGTTTTTTTTTCCCCAAAAACTTGACATTTTGTCTCAGAATTTCAACTTTGATATCTCAGGTTATTGACCTTTCTCCCAAAAGCAGCCACATGTGGCATTATTATGTTTTTTTTCCCTCCTCAAACCTCGTGACTTACGGCGACTAGTAGTGAGGAAACGGCCAAATCCAGATGCTCGGCACCAAGCAACCAATCTACATCATCAACCCAGAATGCATTGCTGCAGTAAAACAATGGCTGTGCCCGAAGGATAGAAATTATGTTTTAAACTGTATTTTTTTTAAAGAAAAACCAATTCGTTATGTTTTTTAACAACAAATTCTAGTTTGAGACAAACATTTAAGCATATTCATGTTTATTAGTCCTTACAGTCGGGGTTCCCTTTAAGTGTTTTTTTGTTTTTTAGGCCAATACTGAGTCAAACTTTGAGATAAAAAAGTCAAAATACAAGGAACGAAGTCAAAACTTTATGAAAGGGTCAAAATTTTTAAACCACAAAGTCAAATGACTGAGATGGAAAGTTGAAATTTTGAAAGTCAGTGAAAATTCTGTGATAAATGAAAATATTTGGTCAATATAAATATCCAAAACATCAAATTAAACAGGATAACGAGTCAAAGTTGGAGATATAAAGTCAAAATTACAAAGAATAAAGTCAAACACTTGAGCACGAGTTTAAATTTATGGAAGAAAAGTTAAAATTTTGAGCTGTAAAGTCAAAGTCATGAGATGAAAAGTCCACATTTTGGGATTTAAAGTGAAAAATTTGAGTCACATTTCAAGATAAAATCAAATTTTCAAGTCATAAATTCAATATTTAGATATAGATTCTTATAGATTTCTGGGAGGAACCAGTTCTCGATACCCATCCCTGTCAGATGTGTAACACTCATGGGTCTGAAATGACTTCATCTTCCTTTTGGTGGCTTTTCTTGACTTTTCCACGTGTATTTAAGACAAAAATCATGTCTGCGTTTGCAACTTGATTCTCCTGATTATAATCACCCTTTAATTATTGACTATTTGTCCTTGGCAGCCACCATACTTTTGTTTTTTAGATCGAATCTACAGTTTACAGAGCGTAAATTTGAGTCAGAACCTTCAGGCTCTCGTTGGACGAATCATCGTACTCCAACACAAACAGTCAATGAGAATATTTTGTTGTGTGTCTGCTTTTAAAATTCTGCTGTAAAGTCAAAGAAGTGAAGGAAACACAAAGGAGCATCCATTATTTAGCATTCATTGACCTCTTGTGGGAGAATTTTAGTCATTTGTCTGTCTCACACCAGGCTGGAATAAAAACACCAACTCGACTGTGTGGTTTTCAAAAAAAGAAAAGACTTGATGGAGGAAGTTTTGGTCAGATCAGTGTGTGAAGGTCGTCGTAAACAAACCTCTGTGTTTCTTCGCCTGGACTTTTTTTCCATATTGATCCCTGATTGATTTCCTTTCTCCTGATTGTTCCTTCCTTCTTTCTGTCTTTGTGCTCTCCTGATTCTTCAAACCTGCTGATGTTCCTCAGCTGAAAGCGGCTCACCACGCTGCTTCTCCCCAACCCCCCCACCTACCGCTTACTATTGTGTTATACACAACCATTTGTCTCCATGACAACCAGGGGAGAACAGGAAAAGAATCGGTGCGGGGGCGGTGATGGTGGTGATGGCAGTAGTGGTTGTGATGGTGGGTGGAAGAATGATAATGAGGGATAAATTGGGACAAAGTTTCCTGTTTTTTTATTGGTTACCTGGAATCATATCACCCTGACCTCATCAATGAAAATGAAGCTCAAAAGTAAAAGAGCAACAAACGCCCTCAGCTTTGGATCAATATTAAAAAAAAAACATGCATTTTCCTGTGCAGCTTTCTGTTCTACGTGGTGAAAATCAAAGGAGAAGTACAGCAGAGCGGCTGTGAGATGATGGGGGAGAAGAAATCAAACGACAAAACAAGGCTGGACGATACTCATGAAACACACATAATACCATTCAGATCATCTTTGGTTTATGGTTTAAATTTCTGCAATCAAACACAAGCACATTTACAGTTGTGCTCAAAAGTTTACATACCCCTGATTTATGATGACAACAGAAACTTCCAGAATGACCCTGATGAAAAGTTTCCCTCCCCCAGTTCTTAACAGCGTGTATTTCCCCCTTTAACATCAGTGACAGCTTGTTCAGAAAACACGAGCAACACCTACTCCCAGAAATAAAAGAGTCTACCATTTTGACTGGTAAGAAGAACCGTTTTTCGGAGGTCAAGGACATTTAAGAACCAGACAGAACGTACTTGACGTCCAAACTCTAGAGGGGTCTCACCGAGTTACTATAACTCCAGTCCTCTGACTCTACGCCACTCCAGAACCTTCACTTTAAATTTTTAGATAAAAATGTTGTCAAGAAGTGATTTTTTTGCAATGTTTTCATGCTAAAAGTTGTTTTTTGTACCTAGTCTGAAGTCTAAACTTGTGCAGTTCCCCAAGTGTCCACTGGAGGCTGTCTCCAAAAGTGAGTCAATTCCCATAGACCCCCATGTTAAAACATCAAGCAGCGGAAATGAACCAGGCTACTGCCTGGAATATAATCATTCTTTGTCTGTAGAGCTACTTTTCTGTTGCAAATTGATTTTACAAAAGCAAATTTTTGTATGACTGGGTTAAATTAAGGCTTAAAGTGATGCATGACAAGGGGCGGGAAGAGATATTTTCTTGTAACTATTGGATCAGTATTCTGTCTGGTGACTTACTGGATAAAAAGATGACCCCAAAGCCTGACATCCAGTTACAGTTGTGCTCATAAGTTTATATACCCTGGCAGAATTTATGATTTCCCTTTTTTAACATTAATGACAGCTTGAAGTCTTTTATGCGCGTTGTGGATGAGGGTCTTTATCTTCTCAGATGGTAAAACTGACCATTCTTCTTGGCAAAAAGCCTCCAGTTCCTGTTAATTCTCGAGACTGAGATGGCCACTCCAGAACCTTCACTTTATTCTGCTGTAGCCAATGGCAGGTCCACTTGTCCTTGTGTTTTGGATCATTGTCATGTGTGAACGTCCAAGTACGTCTCATGTGCAGCTTCTGGGCTGATGAGTGTAAATTTTCCTCCAGTATTTTCTCTATTGTACGACGTAAGTAGGAAGTAAGTAGTCTTTGGACCAAGTTTCCTGAGCCTTTGTAGCTCACACATCCCCAAAACATCAGTGATCCACCTCCGTGTTTCACAGTAGGAATGGTGGACCTTTCATCATAGGCCTTGTTGACTCCTCTCCAAATGGAACAATGTTTATGGTTGTGGACAAAAAGTTCACTTTTGCTTTCATCATCATTGTAACTTATATTGAAGCTGAGACTGACCAATAACAGGTGCACTGCAAAAACTGAAATCTGAGGAAGTCATTATGTCTTATTTTTGGTAAAAATTGTCTTATTATTCTTGATATGAGCTACATTCAACTGATAAGTCCAGGATAATGTCTTATTTCAAGTTCTTTAAGGACAAAAACGAGGCTTGAATTGCCTGTAATAAGTCAAAAAAAATCTGCCAATGGGAGAAGAAAAAGTTTCTTGTTTAGGACATCTTTCTAAGTTCAAGAAACTTTATTTTTCTTATCCTATTGGCAGATTTTTTTGACTTGTTACAAGCAATTCAGACCTCATTTTTGTCCTTAAATGAGACAATTTTTACTACAAATAAGGCATAATGACTTCTGCAGGGTGAACAATTATGCCTTTTTATTTATCTTCACAACAGAGACTTGGAGTGCAGCTTCTTTGAAAGCTGAGTCTGACTAGAAACAGATGAATAAATGTGCTTTAAGTGGATATAATGAGTCCAGGAACGATTGCAGACATTTCTTTCTTTGTGTTTGACCTGAACGTCTTCTCTTCTCGAGTTTCTCATTCAACTATAAACAGAATAGCAGGAGAGAAGAAGAAAGTCTTCACTCTTAGAGGTAGATTCCTTAATCAATACTTCACTCTTCTGTCTGTAAAGTTGTCTGATGTTTAGACATATTGCTTGTCACACGAGCACTGATTGGTTCTGAGTTTCAGCCTTTTACATTTCCCTCATACAGCTTCAGATTTTTCCCGCTTGGTTCTGCGTCTCAGTTTGTAGGTCAGAGTGAAAGTGACGTCTTCATCTGTCACTCTGTCACTCTTCACCGACGTGTTACTCCATCACATCCAGTCGAGCTGCTCGAGGATGAGTTTGTGTTCCTCTGGGAGACGCTGGCCTGTCATAGATTTGTCACACATTGCTGCTCTCAGTGTGGGAGATCCTGAAAGCGAGTGGGACACCGAGCAAGCTGTCACCACGTAAGACACGTCCCCTCCTCTTCCACCCTCACAGGAAACATCACAGTGTAGACACTTTATACTACAACTGAACTCTAAGAATGAGCCTGAAGCTTTTGTTGATGATATCTTCAACTGTAATCGTAGAAGGAATAATCTCCCTTTCAGAACCATTATTTTGAATCCTTTTGTTCCTGTTAGTCGAAATGACTCACACTTTTACAGAAAGGTTGGATTTTTCTTCAGTTGATGCTTCAGTTGGCAGCTGCAGTCATCATCCTTGGCCACGCGTCCACCTATTGTGTTCACGTCCACTCAGAGTTATTGTTATTGTTGTTGTTACCACAGAGGGACTAAGATTGGTATTGAGAGAGTCTTCGATCATCACAGGGAAGATCTCTGCAGAGTTGGAGCTGTTTTCAGAAAAGCAGGATCCCAAAGATTCTCAATGGGGTTAAGGTCTGGACTCTGAAAGAGACGTCTCATGCTCCCTGAACCACTCGTTCACTATTTGAGCCACATGAATCCTGACGTTGTCATCTTAGAATATGCCCGTGTCATTAGAGAAGAAATAACCTGGTCATTCAGTATATTCAGGTAGTCAGCTGACCTCATTCTTTGCTGAACCTGAGCAACTGCAGCAATTCCAGATCATAACACTGCCCCCACAGGCTTGTACAGTAGGCACTAGGCATGATGGGTAAGGCCTCTCTTCTTACCCTGATGCGCCCATCACTCTGGAACAGGGTAAATCTGGACTCATCAGACCACATGACCTTCTTCCATTGCTCCAGAGTCCAATCTTTATGCTCCCTAACAAACTGAAGCCTTTTTTTCCGGTTAGCCTCACTGATAAGTGGTTTTCTTAAAGCTACACAGCTGTTCAGTCCCAATCCCTTGAGTTGCCTTCGCATTGTGCGTGTGGAAATGCTCTTACTTTCACTATTAAACATAGCCCTGAGTTCTACTGTTGTTTTTCTTCAGTTTGATTTGGCCAAACGTTACACATTTCTCCTCCACTATCCTTCCAGTTTTTAATAAAGCGTTGGACAATTCTTAACCCAATTTTAGTGGTTTCTGCATCAATCTCCTTAGATGTTTTCTCTGCTTGATGCCAATGATTTGACCCTTCTCAAACAGACTAACATCTTTTGTGTGTGATGTGTCTTTCCACATGGTTATTTAGGAAATGAGAAGCAGCTCATTGCACCAGTTGGGGTTAAATAACTTGTTTCCAGCTGAAAGATAATCGCCCATGCAGTAATTATCCAATAGGAGGCTCGTACCTATTTGCTTAGTTAAATCCAGGTGGAGACTTTGTTTTTGGCCAGGCAGTGTAGTAAAGGTAGCAAAAAATGGTCCAAAAGTAGCAAAGGAGAGTGAAAAGTGACTAAATTGTGTGAGGTGGTAAAAATTGCCATAAAAAAAACCCAACAAAAATTGGCATTTAAATCGGGACAAATCTGTAAATACTCAAGAAGAAGCAAAAAATGGTCCAAAAGCAGCAAAAACAAAAAGTGAAAGTGACTAAATTGTTTGAGGCAGTAAAAAATTTCCAATGGAACAACAAAAATTGGCATTTAATGGGATCAAACCTGGAAATACTCAAAAAGCAGCAAAAACATAGTCCAAAAGTGGCCAAAAAAAAGAGTAAAAATGTACTTAAATGGCCAAGAAGCAAAACAAACTTTGTGAGAAAAATTCAGAGGAAACTTTAAAAGTTCAGAAAGTAGTGAAAATGTTGAAAAAAGTAACAAAAAATATTGAAAAGTGGTAAAAGTGGCCAAAGTCAACATGAATGGGCAGAAAGATGGGATTAAACTTGGAAAAAAGTCATTTTGTATTAATAAAAATGGTCCAGAAGTGGCAAAAAAGAGTGAAAAGTGACTTAAATGGTCAATAAGCAACAAAAATTTGCAACAAAAATTTGGAGGAAATTTGACAAGTAATCATAAAATTGCAAAATGTTGAAAAGAGTTATGTAAAACAATGAAAAGTGGTAAAAAAAATGGCCAAAGTCAACAAAAATGGCAAGAATGTTGGGATGAAACTTGGAAAATAGTCATTTCTTTTCAAAAAATGGTCCAAAAGCGGCAAAAAAGAGTGAAAAGTCATAACTAAAATGGCCAAAAAGCAGCAAAAATGAGCATAAAAAAAAATTAGAGGAAACTTAAAAAAAAATAATGAGTTGCAAAAATGTTGAAAAAAGAAACAAAAAGTGGTAAAAAGTAGCCTAAGTGAACAAATACGGCAAGAAAGTCGGGATTAAACCTGGAAAATACGTGGTTTATTACAAAAAATACGTCCAAAAGTGGCAAAAATGGGCAAGAAAATTGGGAGTGAACCTAGAAAAGGGAGAGATGGTGTCAAAAATGTTTAAAAAGTGGCAGTAAAAGAAGGTAAAAGTGGTTAAAATGTGTAAAAATCAGTCCCAGTTGTAGTGGTAGTGGGTTGTTGTTGTTGTGCTGTAATTAATGTAACTGTTCATGTTCGACTATGAGTTTGTTTAAAAACAGAGAAGATGGGAACCTAGAAATAATCGCACCCAAAAAATCGCAATATAGGAAATGATAATTAAAATTAGATTATTTTTGCAAATTGTTCAGCCCTGCTCTCTATTGTCCCCATGTTTCTTGTAGCTTTGACCTTTGACTCTCAGCTGTTTCCTCTAACGTGTCTATTAAGGTCAACTAATGTAAAACAGGCAGTTATTGATGTATTAAAGCTGTGACGATGACAGTTTCAAGTTTCTTCTTGTTTCTCTGATAGAAAAAAACCTTAATCTGTCAGCGACAAAAACAAGAGCTTTTCGTGGACACTTTGATTTGGGCATTATTGATCAGAGGCTTACAGCATCCCGTTTGATTCATCCTCCATCCCCCTCACAGGAAACATCCGATTCTCCTCCATGAAACAGAACAAGAGAGAGAAAAAGAGAGAGAGAGAGATTACATTTATTGACTCACAGTTTGCTCAAAGTTAGCGTTTTTATCAGGGAGAAACAGTCGAGAATATATTGTATATTAATGGAAAATGTTGAAAAATTCAGGAGGCTCCTTCCTGAGGAAAACATCCTCGTTAGAGACTCCCCTGTGCCTTCCCCTGGATACGCTGCGTTTTTATTTATGTGGAGAAAAGGTCAAGTGTGGAGGGAGGCAGCAGAGCTGCAGTCGCCAGCTCCGCTTTAATAATACACCTGCTCTTCATCACTCCACCTCTCACTCACTCACTCACTCGCTTCCTCCTGAATATTTGTTCTCCAGGAATCACAGCAGGCTTATATAACGCTGCTGGGTTTCCCTTGAGGTGTGTATGTGTGTGTGAGTGTGTGTGTGTGTGTGTGTGCTGCTGTTAACGTGTGTGTGTTGAGTGAGAAAAAACCCAGAGTCTTTTCACACCGATGGTCCTGAAGCGTACTGTAAACCCTGTAACACCCCGAGAGCTCTGCAGCCTGCAGGAACACGACAGCATGGAGAGTGATCTGGGTCACTGACAGCGTGATAACCCCCCCGGCCTGCTCAGGAGGAAACCTCACTACTGCCCCCTGGTGGACGCTTAGGGAACATGCTGCAAATCATACAGCAGGTTCTTCACTTTCAGGGGGGACTGAAGGAAATTCAGCCTCCATTTGAAAAAAGTTTTCAGAGATTTAAAATAATCAAAAAAGTAGCAAAAATGTTGAAAAGATTATCCACAAGTGGTAAAAATAACTTAAGTGAACAAATACAGCAAGAAAGTTGGGATTAAACTTGGAAAATAGTCATTTTGTTTCAAAAAATGACCCAAAAGCGGCAAAAAAGAGTGAAAAGTGACCAAAATGGCCAAAAAAGCAACAAAAATATGCAAGAAAAATTTGGAGGAAATTTGACAAATTATCAAAAAGTAGCAAAAATGTTGAAAATAGTAACGTTTAACAGTGAAAAGTGGTTAAAAAAAATGGCCAAAGTCAACAAAAATGGCCAGAGACATGGGATTAAACTTGGAAAATAGTCATTTTGTTTCAAAAAATGGTTCAAAAGTGGCAAAAAAGAGTGAAAAGTAACTTAAATGGACAAAAAGGAATTAAAATTTGCAAGAAAATGTTTAGAGAAAACATTAAAAATTATCAAAAAGTAGCAAAAATGTTGAAAAGATTATCGACAAGGGGTAAAAATAACTTAAGTGAACAAATACAGCAAGGAAGTTGGGATTAAACTTGGAAAATAGTCATTTTGTTTCAAAAAATGGTCCAAAAGTGGCAAAAAAAAATTAAAAGAGACTAAAATGGCCAAAAAGCAACAAAAATTTGCAAGAAAATTTTGGAGGATACTCTTAAAAAAAAATAATGAATTGCAAAAATGTTGAAAAAAGAAACAAAAAGTGGTAATAAAAAAAAGAGTCGGGAATTGGGGGTAAACTTGGAAACTGTCAGAAAGTTGCAAAACTTTTCAGAGGCTTCACATTTCCCTTTAAAACATATATTTTCTAATTAATCGTATGTAATATTCTTATTTTCTGAGACACTAAAATTGGGGTTTTTCATTATCTATAAGACATAATAATCAACATTTCAAGAATTAAAAGGCTTTAAATAATTCACTATGTTTATAATAAGTCTATATAATATCTGGGTGTCACTTTCTGAAATGAATGACCAAAAATATTTAACTTTTTTCTATGATACTCTAATTTCTGAGATGTTCCTGTGTTTATGCAAAGAGAGTTTCTTTTATGGATTTTTTTTTTAAAGATCTGACTTTACCTCCCTCATGTTTGTGTTTTTCTTATTCAAAACTAGAATTTAAGATATTTACATTGTCCCCTTTAACATAGCAATTATATCAACAACACAGAAGATGGGGAACCTAAAAATAATGGCATAATGAAACAAATTTCATTACTGGGAAAAATAATTAATTCGATTAGTTTTGCAAACTGACAATAAAAACACAAAATGTGCTGATTAATGCTGCATAAACATTCATTTGCAAAGATTTCTTACTTCACATTTTGAATTATTAAAAAACAAAAGTTAATTTTAGTCCCATTAGAAAGTCGTTTTATTGAAAATTTGAATAAATAAACAATATTAAGGAAACTTTTGATGCTAAATGCTTTGCAGGACTAAACCCTGACACCACAGTTCAGCAGCGATGACAGAATAAAGTGTGAAACACAGATTTAAAACAGTCACAGAATCTTCTGACCTGGTTCCTGCAGCGTTTGGTTCCACAGCCGCGAGGCTTTGACCGTAAACGCTGCGTCACCCCGAGTTTTCAGCCTCAGAGCCTCAGACGAGGTTTGAGCTGCGACACCTCGGGCTGGAGTCTGGGTTCTGTTTGACCCCGACAGATTTAGAGATTATCAGTTAAAGTGGACGCAGACGCTTTTCAACTTTCAACAATGGAAGCATGAAGAGATGAAGGCGTGTTCGTAATCTCTCTGTCTTTTTATAAAAACACATCCTTTGTGTGTGATTTTTGTCAGCGGATTCAGAAACACTGCTCTGGTTTGGCTGTCTCACCCTCTGAGGATAAAAGTGATAAACTCATAACAATGGTTCAGAAAGTGAGAGGAAATAAAATCTGAGGATTCTGGTATATATTTGTTTTTTTTTTCCCATGGTGCACAGAGAGGAGATCAGACAACTAAAGAGGTCAAAACTCCAGAAACACTTAAGAGTAAAGAGAACAACTTTATTCTAAACCAACCAGTTTGTAAAAGACTGAATTTTTGTCCCCTTCTCATATTAAGACAATGTTCTCACAAAGCTATGACTTTATTCCTATTTATTTACAATTTTATTCAAAAAAGAATCATGAAACTCTGGGTCAAGGATCACGACTAAGAAAACAAGAGGAAATATGGGAGATTTATCTCATAAATTCACAAGAATAAAGTCATAGGTATACCAGAATAAAGTCAAAAATCTACTAGAATAAACTCAAAGATACAGGAAAATAAAGTTGAAAATGTACATGAATAAAGTCTTAAATTTTGTGGCATAAAGTCTAAGATTCAAGAGAAGAAAGTCGTAGATTTACAAAAATAAAGTCATAAGTTTTCTAGAAAAAAGTCATAGATTTACAAATATAAAGTCATTGACAAAACAGTCCTAAATATACAAGAATAAAGTCGTAGATTTTTCTAAGGATGACGTCTTAGATATTATAGAAAAAAGTCATTCATGTATGACAATAAAGTCATAAATTTTGGATAATAAAATCATAGATAAAACAAAAGAAAGTCAAAAATGAAGGATCATTAAGTCATAAATTTAGGAGAAGATACAGTCTAGATTTACAAGAACAAAGTCGTAGATTTAAAAAAAAAAATAAAGTCATAGATTTAAGAAAATAAAGTCATAGATTTTAGAGAATAAAGTCATAGATTTAAGAGAATAAAGTCATAGATTTTAGAGAAAAAAGTCATAGATAAAACAAAAAAAAATTAAAAAATGAAGGACAATTAAGTCAAAAATTTAGGAGAACATACAGTCATAGATCCTAGAGAATAAAGTCATATATTTAAGAGAATAAAGTCATAGATTTAAGAGAATAAAGTCATAGATTTAAGAGAATAAAGTGGTAGATTTTAGAGAATAAAGTCATAGATTTTAGAGAATAAAGTCATAGATTTTAGAGAATAAAGTCATAGATTTAAAAGAAAAAGTCATAGATTTAAGAAAATAAAGTCATAGATTTAAGAGAATAAAGTGGTAGATTTTAGAGAATAAAGTCATAGATTTAAGAGAATAAAGTCATAGATTTTAGAGAATAAAGTCATAGATTTAAGAGAATAAAGTCATAGATTTCAGAAAATAAAGGTATGGATTTTAGAGAAAAAAGTCAAAGATTAAAGAAAATAAAGTCAAAGATTTAAGAGAATAAAGTCATAGATATTAGACTCTTAAATATACAAGAATTAAGATTTTTTTTTCAGCAGTATAGTCATAGTTTTCCAAGGATAAAGTCATAGATTTCTGAAAATAAATGCATGAATTTATGAAGATCAAGTCATAGATTGTCGAAAAAAACTTGTTATTTTAGTTTATGTTTTGTTAACCAGAAGAGTAGCAGTTGTATTATTATGAAAATAAAAAAAGAGAAGCATTTTGTGAAGTTATACCTTAGTTATGTCTTCTGGCAGCTGCTTCACTTTCCTCAAAAAAAAAAAAAAAAAAAAAAAAAAAAAAAAAAAAAAAAAAAAAAAAAAAAAAAAAAAAAAAAAAAAAAAAAAAAAAAAAAAAAAAAAAAAAAAAAAAAAAAAAAAAAAAAAAAAAAAAAAAAAAAAAAAAAAAAAAAAAAACTGCTTCTCTTCTTATCATCGTGCTGTAGACTTTAAGTTTATTCATGTAAATCTATGAGTTTATTCCCATACGTTTATTACTTTTGTCATATCAGGTGCTTCTGTTTTTCAAAGTGGCCTCAATGATTCATACTCGTTGGTTAAATACATGTTCTTTACACTAAAGCTGCAAAATATTTCAATTTTTAATGAATCATTTTGAATTTTTCTGGATGTGTGCTTCAGTATTTCTTCAAAGTTAACAGAGCACTGGACAACTTTAACCCTTTCTGCTCCAACATGTGAACTGACACGTGCACATGAAGGATGTTGTGAATCTTGGCTCAAACATGTGAATGTGTGTGTGTGTGTGTGTGTGTGTGTGTTTGAGATGGATTACATGACTCTTGACATCAGATTTATAAACCTATGAGTGCTGCATGTGTGAAGGAGCAAAGGAAGGAGCTCATGTTATTGTAATGAGGCGTCAACTTTTATTGTCCTGTGGAGAAACAGCAAAGACCAGTGCATGAATAATTATCAGGAAAACGTAAGAAAAAACAGCCAGTAGCTTCTTGTAAAGAGTCACTGATGTAAATTTTGTCCTTTACTGCTCTCTAATTGTTTCCTCTCCCTGTAAAAACTCACTCTCTGACGCTCTCTGACGCTCTCTGATGGTCTCGTCTCTCTGCAGGTGGCCATTATCGCCGGAAACTTCGAGCTCGCTGAACTCATTAAGAACCACAAAGAGTCTGATATAGGTAAGCACCCCTCTTTTCTTCTCCTCACACCTTTTCTTCTACCGCCCGGCGTGTTTTCCTGAACCTCCCCTGGGATCTGTTTCAAATCCCTCTGGTGGTTTGATCCCTCTAAATGACCTCACGCTATAATCCCCTCTGCGGGATTACCAGAGCGTCGCCGAGAGGATGAAAGTTTATGTTTACACTCGGGCGATTAGGCCCAGAGAAAATGATCAATGCCTGAGCCAGCGGGAGATTTGGTTTGGTGGGAACCGATTGGTGGGTTTCCAGATGTGTGGAGTGATCGATGTGAGTCTGCAGGAAAAGATTTGAGGCGCTGAGAGATTTTGCTTTTGATTATTATTGTTTTTATCCAGCGTGATGCTCAGTTTTAGTGCATACAGGGGATATTTAACCAGAAATATGACTTAATCACTTAGTTTCAGACACACCCTGAAGAAATAAAGCAGAAACTTTCACTTCTCAAAGCACCAATAAGGGACTCTGCAGCTTTGGTATCAGAGTGAGATTACGCTGGCGTTAGTGTGGATCCATGAATCAAATCGAACATTCTGGGGTCAAAGGTCAATGATATGACACCTACTTTTTCTGTTCGACGGAATTTTTCCATTTAAAGATAACTCAAGTGACAAAGAAAGACAATATGTACAAACCCCAAATCTATTGTAGTTGGGAAGTTGTGTAAAATGGAAATAAAAACAGAAAACAATGATTTGCAAATCCTCTTCAACCAATATTCAATTGAATACAAGATATTTAATGTTCAAACTGATAAACTTTATTGTTTTTGTGCAAATATTGGCTCATTTTGAAATAGATGCCTGCAACATGCTTCTAAAAATCTTGGACAGGTTCATGTTTCCACTGTGAACTGAGGACACTAATTGTTGAAGCTTTGGAGCTGGAATTCTTTCACACATTGTCAATGGGAGACAGGTCTAGTAGCTGCACTCTTCTACTACGGAGCCACGCTGTTGTAACAGGAGCAGAATGTGTCTTGGTTTCATTGTCTTGCTGAAATAATCAGGGACGTCCCTGAAAAAGACAAAGTGTCTTGGATGGCAGCAGATGTTGCTCCAAAACCTGTTTGTACCTTTCAGC
>RPOG01000786.1:182735-235177 GCA_008086565.1 Thalassoma bifasciatum | reverse complement strand
AATGACATTTGTGACCAAGTGGAAAAGTTTGTAGATTTCTCTGAAATACTGATAAAAAAGGTTTTTTCACTTCATTGGTGACTGGAACAATTTCCATGTCAGGTGGTACAACCAATGTAATAATGTGAAATGTTATTTTAACATCAAATTATTGATCTTATTCACAAATAAAAGAAATGAAACACAAAATGAAAATGTAGGAGTCACTACAGACACTTGAGAGATACTTGCCAATAATTTCACACAGAAAAAATAACAGGAACATCTAAATATATTTTCATATATTTGGTTGCTCCACCTGACATTTTTGGGTGCTCGAATTAAAAATACTAAAAAATAATGAACCTAAAATCTTTGAAATGTTGGTCAACTACTGAAATCTGTAAGAAAACTTAATTCTTCTCTCAGAAATATGTTTTTAGACCCTCTTTCTGTCATTGACCCATATACAAACAAACTCACCTCCAGGACAAAGATAAAAGTGAAGACTACAGACATGGTGGCGAGAGGAAACGTGACCTGGTCGTCCACATCCCACTGAAGAAAACAGATTCACACACATGTGATGAGATAATCAGATAAAAGATGCAGTAAGACTGATAATAAACACAAAATGATGCTTCACCTTGACTGACAGCAGCACTGACTGAGCCAACACCAGCACAGCGATGCCTCGTTTGAAGAAAGGATGCTGAGTGATGTCGTACATCTTTGCCCTGAATCCTCCGTTTTCTGTCAGAAAGGAGGAAAATTAAAGTTGATTTACAAACACACGAAAACCAGGTTTCACTAACAAAACCAGATATTTATTGTTCGAACTGGTGAACTTTATTGTTTCCCTGCAACTATTCACTTATTTTGAATTTGGGTATAAAAGGAGCATCATCCCCAAAAGGCTCAGTCCTTCACAAGCAAAGATGGGGCCAGGTTCACCACTTTGTCAACAACTGCGTGAGCAAATAGTCCAACAGTTTAAGAACAATGTTTCTCAACTTTGTCCAACTGCAGGAATTGATGGATTTCATCATCTACAGACCATAATATCATCAAAAGATTCAGAGAATCTGGAGAAATCTCTGCACGTAAGCAGCAAGGCCCAAAACCAACATTGAATGGCCGTGACCTTTGACCCCTCAGGCGGCGCTGCAGTAAAAACCCACATCATTGTGTAAAGGATATTAGCACGTGGGCTCAGGAACACTTCAGAAAACCATTGTCAGTTAACACAGTTCATCACTACATCTACAAGTGACAGTTCAAACTCTACCATGCAAAGACAAAGTCAGACATCAACAACACACACAAACGCTGCAGAACTCTTTTTGGAAATCATGGACGTGGTGTCCTCAGGGCCAAACATTATGAAGAACAAAATACAACAACAGAGACTTTGGGACTGTTGATCAACTGAAGTTGTTCATCAACAAGAATGTGAAAGAATTCCAGCTCCAAAGCTTCAACAATTAGTTTCCTCACTTCACAAACACTGAACCAGGGCTGTTAAAGGAAAAATGATGAAACATGAACCTGTCCAAGCTTTTTTAGGAACGTGCTGCATCAAATTCAAAATAAGTGAATAGTTGAAGAAATGTGATGTTTGCTGCAGGAGTCAGTTTGCTCTGTGGTAGTTCACTTCAGCGTCCTGCAGATGGCGCTCATGGACTGTTTGGATGGTCAGTGAGTGAGGAAGGACTCTAATATGATTCAGGTTTTCACTTATGAGCACATTCAAACACCTTTCTGTTATAATAATTAAAAGAGCAAATGAGATTCTGACTGATCACTGATTTAAAGCTGAGTCTTTTTCTCCAGGACGAGAATCGATCTCAGACATGAGGTGAAACCTTTTCTTCTCTACTTTATGATTCTTTACTCTGTTTGAAACCTTTTCTTTTTCCACTAAGAAACAAAAAATTTTATTCATCATGCAGTTTGAGTCCACACTTTATCAAATGTGAATGAATTCCTGCTCTAGTTGAGAATTATTGTGATGTTTTTGCTTCAAAGCATCAACTTTTCTCCCTGATGATAACGTAACATGTTTCCCTGTGATTAACCGTGACCGCTGACCACAGAGACGTGTTTGGAGCGCGGCGCTGTAATGAACTGCCAGCAGTGAGTGAGTGGCGCCAGCGCCGCCGGCCTTTGGATGTGGATCAAAGTCAGGTTGATTCTGCTTCTGTCAGCGGCTCTGCTGACTAAAAGTGAAGACATTGATTTTCTGCTAGTTCTCAGCTCTAACTGTACTAACGGGCGATTTCCCACAATGCCTCTGAGGCGCTCAGGACTATTCTCACGGCTCTAATCAGAGAAGGAGGAGCAGCGCTGTAACTGTTCAGAGAAAGATGATCGATGGTAGGAATGGGCAATTAACTGCAAATCAGATTAAATCACAATCAGCCGTGACAATATTCTAATATCAAACAGTGAAATATTTCTATAACCTGAAATGTGTCAAAATATCAGCTTCAGTTTTTTCAGCAGACGTTTTCTGTTCTACACCAGAGTTACTCAACCAAAGAGACAAACTGTTAAAAACTACCTTTACAAAAGAAACTATACAAGTGGAGAAAAGAGGAAAAAACAGCAAAGAGGAGAAATCAAACTTAGTTTGAGGTGGTAAAAATTGCCAAAAAGCCACAAAAATTGGCATTTTAATTGAGATAAAGCCTGGAAATACTCAAAAAGTAGCACAGAATAGATAAAAAATGGCAAAAAAAAGAGTATAAAGTGACTAAAATGGCCAAAAAGCAACAAAAATTGTCATTTTTTGTTTTGTTTTGCTTCTACTCCATTCTCATATGGAAACTGATTGCATAAAATTACACTTGTTTAACTTATTACTGTAACTGAAATAAAAACATTCATTCATTTAAATTGAGATAAAGCCTGGAAATGATCAAAAAGTGGCAAAAAAAAGGTCCAAAATGGCAAAATAAAAAGAGTGAAAATTGACTAAAATGGACAAAAAGCAACAAAAGTTAGAAAGAAAAATGTTGGAGGAAACTTAAAGAATTCAGAAAGTAGCAAAAATGATGAAAAGCAGTGATGAGAAACAGATTAAGTCAACAAAAAATGCAAGAAAGTTGAGATTAAATTTGGTAAATAGTTTTTTTGTTGCAAAAAATGATCAAAAAGTGGCAAAAAACTGTGAAAAAGGTTAAAAATTGGCAAGAAAATTGGGAGTGAACCTGGAAAATAGTGAGAAAGTATCAAAAACATGTTTCAAAAGTGTGAAAAAAGAAGGTAAAAGTGTTTAAAATGTGTAAAAATCAGTCCCAGTTGTAGTGGTAGTGGGTTGTTGTTGTTGTGCTGTAATTAATGAAACTGTTCATGTTCTACAATGAGTTTGTTCAAAAACAGAGAAGATGGGAACCTGGAAATAATCGCACTAAAAAATTGAAATAGCAATACAGGAAATAATATTTGGAATTAAATTATGTTAGAGAATGGTTGAGCCCTGATGGATGGTCATTCGTTCCTCTGGAGTCTGAATGTTCACCTCAGCTGTGACGCAGAGCCACGATTATTTCTGTGAATTAATTCCCTGCAGAACGACGACAACAACAACGACGACGACGACGACGACATGCGTGATTCACACACTGACTCATCTGTGTTTTCTCTGCTCGATTCAGCTTTTTCATTAAAACTGCGACTCGTCATAAAAAGATCATGTTCAGACCCTGAAGGCAACAGGATGAAAAACATGCACTTTCAAATATGGATGAATCATCTGAAGAACAACTTTACTACACACTGATGCACCCACACACTCACACTCACACACACACACACGGACTAAAACGTGACTTTACTACGCTGCAGCTTCTCTGAAACTGAGGTTATTTTCTCAAGAACAGTTTCAGCTTATTACGACTGTGGTTTTTTAATATTATGAATCTCCTCACTGGAATAAAAACACACATTTCTCTGCAGATTGAGAAGAATGTTTTTCCAAAATAATAAATAGAAGACATGAGTGAATTTGTGAGCTGCAGGAAAAGTTTTAAATCTGTGAAACTTGTTTGTGTCATTGGTGCTGGGGTCACCTGGGCGTGGAGGCAGGTGGAGAGGTTGAGCTATTTTCAGTCGACTCTTCAGATCCTCCCACCTCCTCTGGTCCACGGTGAGGAGTGCGGTTCCCTGGAGACGCGTTTAACAACACATTTAAACACTACAAGTTTGGTTTTAAGCACTAAACTTGAAATCACGTGGTTTAAATAATAACTCTGCTCCGTTCTCACCTTGTTCTCGTTGAAGTTTGCGATCACGACCCCGACAAATAACGTGAGTCCAATCATGCATCCAAGAAACACGAAGACGTGGATGTAGATCCCATGAATCTGCAGATAAAGAAAGTTATTCAAACTGAAATATAAGCAAGTCATTATGTCTTATTTTCAGCAAAATTATTTCATTAGTCTTGATATGAGCCACATTCATCCGACGAGTCTAAAAAAATGTCTTATTTCAAGCTATTTAAACACAGAAATGAGGTCTGAATTGCTTGTAACAAGTCAAAAAAAAAAAAAAAAGGAATCTGCCAGTGGAGTAAAAAAAAAGAGTTTCTTGTATCAAGATATTATTCTAATTTCAAGAAACCTAATGGGAGAATTTTCTATGACCCCAACTGCAGATTTTTTTGACTTATTACACTGCAAAAACTGAAATCTAAGCAAGTCATTTTTTCTTATTTGTAGTAAAAATTGTCTTATTGTTCTTAACCCTCATATTGTCTTCAGATTTACTCTGCACCGTCTGCTCTGACTGTTTATAAAGTATAAGGTGTAAAATTTCCTCCTTTTTTTTTGTTTCTCCTTTTAGATGGGATGTTTCCAACATATTCACATATATTAAACAATGACTTCTGTAGTATATAGTATGATAGACCTTATTTACATAAAAGTATACCTCTTCTTCAAGTAGAAAAAAAATAAATTTGTTTTTTTTTTTCACACTTTTGTTATTATCAGAGCTTCATATGTTGATGTGATATCACAAACAGGTTTATGTCAGCGTTTAGGCAGGAGATTGTTTTGAAATCATTTCAGTTTCTTTAACAGCAGCAAGATGCTTTACATTCTATAAAACACATTATTTGACAAAAATAGTTGTGACCAATTTTACATGCAAATATCAAAGCATGGAACCATCTGTGTAATTTTCAATAGTTTCTATGAAGGAAAAACAAAGCTATAACCAAATAACTTTTGAGATTGGATCAAATTAAACCAAAGAACTGAAATCTAAGCAAGTCATTATGTCTTATTTTTAACTTTACTATTCTTGATTTGAGCCACATTTACTAGACAAGGTCATAAAAATGTCTTATTTCAAGTTTTTTAAAGACAAAAATGAGGCATCAATTGCTTGTAACAAGTAAAAACAAATCTGCCAATGGGATAAGATCAAAGATTCTTGTTTTAAAACATCTTTCTAATTTCAAGAAACTTCCCGGGTGAACTCGTCTGATCCCATTGGCAGATTTTTTTGACTTGTTACAAGCAATTTACACCTCATTTTTGTCTTAAAAAACTTGAAATAAGACATTTTTATGACCTGGTCTGGTGAATGTGGCTCAAATTAATAAAAAGAAGACACAAAGACCGGCTCAGTTTTCAGTTTTTGCAGTGCAGAAACACTCTTTCATTGAGTAAGGAGGGCTTCAGTAGGAAATGTTTATTACC
Source organism: Thalassoma bifasciatum (assembly GCA_008086565.1). NCBI lineage: Eukaryota > Metazoa > Chordata > Actinopteri > Labriformes > Labridae > Thalassoma > Thalassoma bifasciatum. The sequence goes on along the minus strand of RPOG01000786.1, from coordinate 229,487 downwards.
GGTCCAACGCGGTGAATTATGACGTCCCTCACTTCCACCCAGCCTTTGAGCGACAGCACTTCAAACAGAGCCAACATGGCGTTTCCCACATTGTCGAAGTTGAAGTTACGAGGGTTGGCCCTGAGGACGGAGAACAGGAGCATAAATCTACGGCTGCAGGAAAGAAACTGTGACTCAGGCTGTAATAAAAAGAAGATTATTTACCAAACTCTGGGCACCCAGAAACCTGGTTTCTTCTCCCCCGGCTTCAGCTTCAGGTTCAGGTTTTTAGAAACGCTGACGTTTATCCGGAATATTCCGTGACACTCGTCCTACCGGGGAAAGGTTGATGATAAATCACAGAGAGGGAAACAGAAACAGAACAGAACAGTTACATTAATTATAGCACAACAACAACAACCCACTACCACTACAACTGGGACTGATTTTTACACATTTTAACCACTTTTATCTTCTTTTTTCACACTTTTGGAACATTTTTTTTGATACTTTCTCACTATTTTCCAGGTTCACTCATAATATTCTTGCCGATTTTGCCCATTATTTACCTTTTTCACTCTTTTATGCCACTTTTTGATCATTTTTTGCAACGAACAAACTATTTCCCAAATTTAATCTCAACTTTCTTGCAATTGTTGTTGACTTTATCTGTTTCTCATCACTTTTATCACCATTTTTGCAATTTCCTGATTTGTTTAAAGTTTCCTCCAAAACGTTCTTGCTAATTTTTGTCGCTTTTTGGCCATTTTAGTCACTTTTCACTCCTTCTTTGACAGTTTTGGACCATTTTTTTAATACCTTCTCACTGTTTTCCAGGTTCACTCACAATTTTCTTGCTTACTTTTGTTGCCTTTTGGCCATTTTAGTCTCTTTTCACTCTTTTTTTTGCCATTTTTTTTGCCATTTTTTTGCCATTTTTTTGCCATTTTTTTTGCTACTTTTGGAGAACTTTCAGGTTTTATCCCCATTTAAACGCCATTTTTTGTTGCTTTTTTGGCAATTTTTACAACCTCAAACTAAGTTTTATTGCTCCTCTTTGTTGTTTTTTCCTCTTTTCTCCACTTGTATAGTTTCTTTTGTAAAGGTAGTTTTTAACAGTTTGAGTAACTCTGGTGTAGAACAGAAAACATCTGCTGTAAAAAATGTAATCTAATTGCGTTACATTGCTCAGCCTTATAAACAACATGATGATGATAAAAATGCACAAATGAAGACTGAGCCAAAAAGAGCAGAGATGATCCCTGCAGGCTCCCGTACAATAGAAAAGCTTCTTCTGCACAAAGTGAGAGCAGTTGAGCAGCTTCAGTTAGAAAAGTGAGATTAAAAGGATCCACTCCAGTATTGATTTGTCTGGGGGGAACCCTTGAACTGATTCAGCCTCTGTTTCTCTGCAGGGAGCGTGCAGCGATGGAGGGGGGGGGGGGGTAGTTTTAGTGAGGAGGTTATCTTTTTACCCGTCTGAGGATGTGGGGGTCGTTGCACTTGGCGAGCTTTCCGGCGAACAGTTGAACTCCGAAGCTGGCGAAGACCAACATCAGAGTCAGGAGCAGAATGGAAACCTGTGAAAGGAATCAGTCAGGAGTTTAAATGAATCCACATAATCTGAGTTTAGAGATTATAGAGAGAGACCTGAGCTCAGAAACCAGCATAAACTCCTGCTCACAGAACTTTGGACACTTTTCCCTGCAATTTTCTTGCCAATTTTTGCTGCTTGTTGACCACTGTTGCCTCCTTAGACTTAGTTTTAATGCTACTTCTCACTGCTTTTTTTTCACTTTTGATCACTTAGATCAGGGGTTCCCAAAGTGGGGGTCGGGACCCCCAGGGGGGTCGCGAGACACTGGAGGGGGGTCGCGAGATGATTTCAGTTTAGAGGGAATATCCACAGCTATCCCAGACCACAACTAAGGTACTAACGCCGTTTGGCTCAACATACCTGTGTGAAAAGACTTTCTTGGCCCTGACATTTATTAAAAATAAATATATATCTTGTATGAACGTGGGGGATGATCTCCGAGTGTCTGTCTCCAAAATTAAACCCAGAATGAACTTGCTGTGCTCCATAGTGCCCATCCATTTCATTAGTGAGATAAACACTGAAACATTTATCCCAAAAAGTTAACTTTCACTGCAGAAATGTTCACGTTTACTCAGAGCTACAGTTTATGATTATTACTTAAACTGAATTATTCTTGTTCTAATGTGGAAATGAAAGTATTGAACCAAAATTGAGTTTGCACACGACTGCAACAATGTTCGTTCACAAATTACAGAGAAATAACTTTGACATATTCTGCTTTTCTTTTATATTAAACTGTTACATGTAAAATCATAACTGTTGTCCTTTTTGTGTCGTCATGTTTGGATACCATTATTAGTGCATGTGTCCTACGTGCACGTTTTCTTATGCTTCAGTCACCTCTGGGGACAGTGGGGGTCACTTGTCTCTGCCGCCTTTGTTTTGGGGGTCACAGGCTGAAAAGTTTGGGAACCCCTGACTTAGATTAATTATTTTGCAAAGGTAGTTTTCAAAAGTTCGTCTCTTTGGTTGAGTAACTTTGGTGTAGAGCAGAAAACATCCACGGCAAAAATTGTGTCTGGTTTTCTGACACATTTCAAGTTAAAGAAATATTGCATCGTCTGGGATTAGAAAATTGCAGCAGGCTGTAAATTTAATGCGATTTAATCTAATTCACAACAAATTGCTCAGCTCTGCATCCAAACAACCTATGCTACTTTTTCTGACTCTTTCCTGCTCATTCAGAGCTCAACAGAGAAACAAATGTGATAAAAAAAATTCATGTTCATGTAAATTCCCGTCTCTGCCTCAGGCGTCTGTTAACATCGACCAACATGTTTCATATTTTCATTGTTAATCCCTCCCTCTGCTCTGGTGCCTTTAATTAACAAGCAGTTTATCTCACTGTCTGAAATATAAACAACATCTTGGAGCTTTAAACTTTGCACACTTGGACTCACAGCTAAGTAAAATCTGAAATTCTTTATTCGTGAGTCTGTGCTGATGAAACTAACCAGGAAAATCTCCTTGAAGCCTTTGAGGACCTCCCGCACCACCTTCCTCATCTGGGGAACCAGCTTGAAGATCCTGAGCGGACGCAGGCAGCGCAGCATCATCAGCAGCTGAGCCCCAGACTCAGGAGGGACGTCAGGAGGGAGCCAGCACAGGAAGATCAGACTCACCTGGAGCAGAGAGTCGCACAAACATCCACACGTTCAGAGACACGTTCAGAGGAGGATGAAGACTCCTCACTCACATCATGTGTCATTTTTAATAACCAAACAACAGAGCAGAGTTTGCAGTGACACCAGGATGAATTTCTAACTTGTTGTTCTGCAGAAAAACTCCCTCACAGCCTCCGTGGACTCTTCACAGTTACGTCTTGAAATGAAAGTCACAGATGAAATGAAAACAGGAGCCATGACTCTGGTTTCTCCTGTTATTACCTCTGCTGCATCAGTGTCTGTTTCTCCTACTCTCTTACTTTTTATATCTTTTACATCTTGGTGAGAAATTTCTCCAGAAACAACAGAATCCTAAGTTTGTGAACTCATTTAATTTTGTCGTTTCGTAATACAGATTTTTTCTTTGCAGCTCTGAAATGGTGAAACTCAGCCGGACTTCAGCAGTTTGAGGATGTGATGTTGCTGAATTATTAGTCTTGCAAATCATTACACTTTAATCCTGAAAATCATGTTATGATGCTCACAAAATGGTATTTTCAATGTTTTTAATATGTGACTCTGCAAATTTTGCTATAAGGCTAATGAAATGCAACTTTCACCTGAGATAACTTCAAGAAAATCAGTGACAGAAAATGATGTGAGCGGATATTTATCCACAATCACACTGAGCTGGAGTCTAAACTGATGCAGAAGAGACCAACTGCTCATGGGTTGGTTTGTTTTCGTTTTTAAGCATTACCCAACATAAATTGTTCCACTGTTTCTACCACTGAGGGAATTTTACAGCAGAGTTTATTAGCTGTCGTTGTGTTTTGTCCTCGTGCTTTAATCTGAGCGTCAGTTTTCTCACCAGGTAGATGAAAATGTCCATGACCCCCCCGAAGTCTCTGATAACGGCCGTGGGGGTGAAGAACAAACCGTCTGCCATGATCTTCAGGTTGAGCTCGATGCTCATGAAGATCACGAACACGTATTCTCCGATCTGAAACAGAGGACACTGGCATCAGCAACAACTCTCCCATCATGCATCTGCTCTCACAATGCGTTAACACTCGAACCACCAAGGCCGACGTTTTTGACTGCTTTCAAAATTTCATCAATGGGATCCTGACTTTTCCTAAATGTGTGTACACTTTATTCTAACATTGTTTTATTATTAAAACTAGGGATGAACCATCTTCTCTGTTTTTAAACAAACTCATTGTAGAACATGAACAGTTACGTTAATTACAGCACAACAACAACAACCCACTACCACTACAACTGGGACTGATTTTTACACATTTTAACCACTTTTACCTTCTTTTTTCACACTTCTGAAACATTTTTAAATACTTTCTCACTATTTTCTAGGTTCTCTCCCAGTTTTCTTGCCATTTTTTGCCCTTTTCACTCTTTTTTGCCACTTTTGGATCATATTTTGCAACAAATTGACTATTTTCCAAGTTTAATTCCAACTTTATTGCCATGTATGTTGACTTAGGCCATTTATGCCACTTTTCACTCTTTTTTCGTCACTTATTTCACCATTGTTGCTACTTCCTGAATTTCTTTAAGTTTCACCCCAAATTTTCTTGCCGATATTTGTTGCTTTTGGCCATTTTAGTCACTTTGCACTCTTTTTTGTCACTTTTTGAAGTTTTCTTAGCATTTTCCGGGTTTTGACACAATTTTTTGTTGCTTTTTGCCCATTTTAGTCACTTTGCACTTTCTTTTTGTCACTTTTTGACCATTTTTTTGAAAATTTCCTAGCATTTTCCAGGTTTTGACCCAATTTTTTGTTGCTTTTTGGCCATTTTAGTCACTTTGCACTCTTTTTTGTCACTTTTTGAAGTTTTCTTAGCATTTTCAGGGTTTTGACACAATTTTTTGTTGCTTTTTGCCCATTTTAGTCACTTTGCACTCTTTTTTGTCACTTTTAGACCGTTGTTTTGAAAATTTCTTAGCATTTTCCAGATTTTAACCCAATTGTTTGTTGCTTTTTGGCCATTTTAGTCACTTTGCACTCTTTTTTGTCACTTTTTGAAGTTTTCTTAGCATTTTCCGGGTTTTGACCCAATTTTTTGTCGCACTTTGCCCATTTTAGTCACTTTGCACTCAATTCTGTCACTTTTTGACCATTGTTTTGAAATTTTCTTAGCATTTTCCAGGTTTTGACCCAATCTTTTGTTGCATTTTGCCCATTTCAGTCACTTTGCACTCTTTTTTGTCACTTTTTGACCATTTTTTGAAAATTCTTAGCATTTCCCAGGTTTTGACCCAATTTTCTTGCCAATTTTTGTTGCTTTTTTGACATTTTTTCCATCTGCCTCCTTTTCCTGTTCTAGCCTCTTTTTACCACTTAGAGTGTTTCTTTTGTAAAGGTAGTTTTTAACAGTTTGTCTCTTTGGTTGAGTAACTCCGGTGTAGAGCAGGTTATAGTAATATTGCACTGTCTGTGATCAGAATGTTGCAACAGGACGAATTGCGATTTAATCTAATTTGGGATTCAATGCCCAGCCCTGACTGCTTTGGTGGTTCTAGTAGTTGCAGAATTCTGTTAAACTGAGTGTTAAAGTGTTTAAATACCTGCAGAGTGGGGACATGCATGACCCTGGTGAAAGGAGACTCAAACATCATGGAGATGCAGGAGCAGATGGTGACGACGATCATGACCCAGTCCAGGTAGGTGACCAGACCCAGGAGATCACTGCAGAGACACCGGGACATCGGACTTAAATCTACAGACTGGGTTTGGTGTTAGGAAAGAGATTTGGTTTGTAAAGCAGCTCAAACTGAAGGAGGACGTGAGCGGACAGGTGAGAGAAGAGGGAGTGAATTAAAGAGTGTGAACAGAACAATCTTTCCTCCAGCAGACCGTCAGTAAAAACCTCTCCAGGTTCTGATACAAAAGGACTTTTTCTCACTTTCATAATCAGCTCTGTGCTCGGCTGAATTACAATCAGGTTGGATAACAGCTGAGATCTGTTTTTGAAGGAGCACAACAGGCATTTAAATTTGTCCTGAGAGCGAATGAGGATTTCACTCATGTAGAACCAACGGGTCGATGCAGAGAGAAGAATCAATAATTCATCACACTCACTACAGCTGGTGGTACTTGGTGTTCTTCACTGCGCCTGTTATCGGGTCTGTTTTGGATCTGAGGAGAAACATAAATAAAGTATCATCCACTGAAAACGAGCCGGACGTTTGCGTGGACGACACTCGGACGGATCTTACGCGTTGAAGCGAGCGCGGACGATCATCCTGCAGAAGTTCCTAAAGCGATGCTCGCGGCCCACGATGAAGAGCGGTTTGTCAAAGTACGGGTGGTTTTCTCTCAGCTCCTCCTCCTGAACTTTTCTGATCAGGCAAAGACACAGAGATGAGGCAGAGACTGAACTTTTCCTGCTTCTCAAACTCACTGATCTGCAGTAAACGTGTGATAACAAACCTTTTCATCTCTGCTTGCTCCTTCTTCTCTTGGATCATCTTGATTTCACTGTCCTCTCTTTGAGCGTTACGATAGCGGACTGTGCTGGAATGCTGAAGAAAGAGATGAAAACATGAAGTCAGTATGAGATAAGTCTGAAATCATACATTTCTGTGCTGACACTTCTCTAATACCTGTACATTCAGCTGATATCTTAGTTAATATTGCATTTAATTTTTCATTTTCTGAAAATCAGGGATATGTTAATGCAAATTTTTGTGTAAATATATATCTCCCTATTCCATTTTTCTATTGTTTGTATATTGAGTTGTATCTGAATCATATTGTTCCATTAACTCGAACAGTGGCTGTTGGAACAACATAATTTCTCAGTTTGGGATCACTTAAGTATTTCTATTCTATTCTATTCTTATTCTCTTATATGGCCGCCGTATCTCAGGTTTGAAAGTGAGTTGTAAAAGGTTGAGAACCACTGATCTAGATTCACATTAACACAGAGAAATAAAAACAACTAAATTCAAATCATTACATGAGTCTCAACACTAAACTAACAGGTCAATGTTTTCATGATATTAAACCTTTCAAGAAGAAACTGTCTTCTTAAAATGTTATCTTTAACATACTGTTTTCCTTTTAACTTCCTTAAAGTTAACCTATCTGATTTTCATATGCTTTTATTTTGAAAGGATGACTCTTAAAAAGTAGGGGAGAGCATAAGCTTAAGGCCATTTAAGTTCACTCTCTCTCTGTCTTTCTGTTTCCTGTAGATTAGGAACAGAAAAAGCAGCTTCCTTTAAAAAATGAAGCTCATGCAGAAGTAAAATCATCATAAAGCTTCATTAAGACCTGATGCTTCATTCCCCCCTCTCTGATCTGAGTTCTTCCTTTAATCCAGTAGGTCTCAGTCCTGTGAGGTTTTGCTGAATCTCAGCAGTGAAACACTTGAACATGTTTGACTTTTCTCTCTGAGTCTGAGCTGCTTTTCTCCAGGAACATTTTTCAGATTTTTCTGTCCTTGTTCTTACATCCTGAGTGAGCGTCTCCAGAGATTTCCCTCTGCTGATCCTCTGACTGGTGGATCCATGTCTCAGGGATCTGTGGAGACAAAGAGCAGGTGGGTACGGATCTGCAGGTGCTGCAGGATAAGGCTGAACCAGTCACAAAAAACCCTAAAAGTGGTTATTTTCAGATTTCCTCTCTAATGTGTTGTTTACATCAGTTGCTGTATTGAAAGGGATTATTATCTTATCATTACTCTCATTTCAAATGAGAAAAAAACTCATACATATGGGAGAAAAGCAGGATTTTTGTTAATAACGGAAAAAAATCCACAAAAGAAACTGTTTGCATAAGCAGATACTCCTGAAATAAATTAGAACATCATGAAAAAGTTCAATATTTTTGGTCCTTGATTGCAGAAAGTGAAACTCAGATGTTATATAGACTCATATGTCTCTATAAATATTGATAATTAAGGCTTACAGAAAATGAAAAGTGTCTCGGAAAATACAAATATTTCAAAAGATCAATAAAAAAGAGATTTGAAACAGAAACGTCAGGACTGAAAATATATTCATGTAATGCACTCAATACTATTTTGAAACACCTTTTTGCCCATTTGAGTCACTTTTTACTCCTTTTTTGCCATTTAATGAACACTTTGTGATACTTTCTGACTATTTTCCAAGTTCTGTCCAAATATTTCTGCCAACTTCTTCTTCTTTCTGGCCCTTTTGTTCCACCATAAACTTAATTTCATTGCTACTTCATGCTGTTTCTGACACTTCTCTCTACTTCTATAGTTTCTCTGTCAAAGGTAGTTTTCAACAGTTTGAGTAACTCTGGTGTGGAGCAGAAAACATCCACTGTAAAAACTGTATCTGGTTTTCTGACACGTTTCAGGTTAAATAAATATTTCAGTGTCTGATTTTAATTTCCCAGCTCTGCTGCAGGTGCAGGTGGATTTAACCTCTTTGTGTTGTGTTGTCAAACCTGCGCTCCTGCCGTATGTGATGCTGCACGCTGAGTATGGAGCGCTCTTTGGCCGGTTGACCCTCGAAGGATCCGCTCAGCATCCGCTGTCTGGTACAAGCTCTGAAACACAAACACACACAAACAGGTTTTTACTCTTTATGATCAACAGGAGGAGAAATATGTGACGGTAACAGAACTGGATCTGCTCCATGTTTATGGAGAGAGACTGTCAGGATCCAATCATTCCATCAGGTAAAGTGTGTGTGTGTATGTGTGTGTGTGTGTGACTAACAGCAGCTTCATGTACCAGAACAGGACGAATGACACAGTGAGCTGCAGCAGTGTGTGTGTGTGTGTGTGTGTGTACTTAAATCATTAGAGAGACCCTGAGTGATAAGTTGTTTATTGGCAGCAGCATGCATGAGTGCCTGAGTGCCTGAGTGTGTGTGTGTGTGTGTGAGCCTAATTGTGTGTTTGTGGGGAAGACAGCGAGCCAGACAGAACGTGTTATGACTGCTGATGTGCTGTCTATCTTCCAGAGCGACTGAATAAGAGGTGGAGGGGGGAGGGGGGCGGATTGGACATGGCGCCGGCGAGCTAATCTACACTTAGTGCCAGCTCTGCCGCGCTGAACAGCAAATTATCCATTTACCTCGCCGTGACAGTAAATGAGTCTGAAGTAGCTCTGTAAATGTGTGTGTGTGTGTGTGTGTGTGAGAAATTAACAACAGCAGAGCTACATGTAACATGCACACACGTTATTACTTTCTCCCACACAAAGAGCTGTGTGTGTTCATGACTCTGATGCTGCGTATTAAACACACGGAGCTCAGATCTCTGAGGACGCTGTCCATCCAGATTCTTATGATGTTCTGATTAAAAATAAAAGACACAAACAGAGTCACACGTGTCCACACATCAGGGTTTAAATCTGGGTAAACTTCACAGGAGAAGTGACAAACTAGCTCAAGTTTGGGGTTTGAAATACGCGTTACTTTCATAAATAAATTAGATTAAATCGTTAAAATGATTTTACAGTTTAGCCCTGACTGAAGTGTGCAGTTCAGGAGGCTCTGCAGTTTAGCGCAGAGATCAACGCTGCCACTCAATGCCACTGAACACCTCTCAACACCGCTTAGCGCCACTCAACGCCACTTAACACCTCTCAGTGACTCCCAACCATAGACTGTATAATGAGTGGACGTAACCACGTTCGGCTCAAACTGAAGCCTCCAGCAGATGCCCCGCCCCCTGGTGTCTGGCTGCAGTATAGGTCATAAGCCCCGCCCCCTGGTGTCTGGCTGCAGTATAGGTCATAAGCCCCGCCCCCTGGTGTCTGGCTGCAGTATAGGTCATAAGCCCCGCCCCCTGGTGTCTGGCCACAGTATAGGTCATAAGCCCCGCCCCCTGGTGTCTGGCTGCAGTATAGGTCATAAGCCCTGCCTCCCCATGTATTCAAGATATGAGCCGGGACAACTTAACAAAATTACGATACCTGGTAGAAACGTTTCTCTCATCCTTACTCTAAGGTGGTATGATGATGTCATCTGGCTGCATGGTGTTCAGGTGTTTTTTTTTCTTAGAAGTTAGTTTCTCATTAGTTATTGGACGTTAAAAACCGTGATATAAGTTTCGTTTTACGATAGTTGACAGCTGCCGTTCGTGAGTAGTTTTTATCGGGGATATAAGAAACTTCAGGAAAGAGCCAAAAGGAGACTAAACCTTCTGAAGAAGAAGAAATAAATATTTTTATTTCTCTTTTTTACTTGGCTCCACCGGAAATTCTCTACTGCGCAGACTCTGGCTGCACAATGGCGGCTAGAGAAACNGAGGACCTCCCGCACCACCTTCCTCATCTGGGGAACCAGCTTGAAGATCCTGAGCGGACGCAGGCAGCGCAGCATCATCAGCAGCTGAGCCCCAGACTCAGGAGGGACGTCAGGAGGGAGCCAGCACAGGAAGATCAGACTCACCTGGAGCAGAGAGTCGCACAAACATCCACACGTTCAGAGACACGTTCAGAGGAGGATGAAGACTCCTCACTCACATCATGTGTCATTTTTAATAACCAAACAACAGAGCAGAGTTTGCAGTGACACCAGGATGAATTTCTAACTTGTTGTTCTGCAGAAAAACTCCCTCACAGCCTCCGTGGACTCTTCACAGTTACGTCTTGAAATGAAAGTCACAGATGAAATGAAAACAGGAGCAATGACTCTGGTTTCTCCTGTTATTACCTCTGCTGCATCAGTGTCCGTTTCTCCTACTCTCTTACTTTTTATATCTTTTACATCTTGGTGAGAAATTTCTCCAGAAATAACAGACTCTTCAGTTTGTGAACTCATTTAATTTTGTCGTTTCGTAATACAGATTTTTTCTCTGCAGCGCTGAAATGGTGAAACTCAGCCGGACTTCAGCAGTTTGAGGATGTGATGGTGCTGAATTATTAGTCTTGCAAATCATTACACTTTAATCCTGAAAATCATGTTATGATGCTCACAAAATGATATTTTCAATGTTTATAATATGTGACTCTGGAAATTATGCTATAAGGCTAATGAAATGCAACTTTCACCTGAGATAACTTCAAGAAAATCAGTGACAGAAAATGATGTGAGCGGATATTTATCCACAATCACACTGAGCTGGAGTCTAAACTGATGCAGAAGAGACCAACTGCTCATGGGTTGGTTTGTTTTCGTTTTTAAGCATTACCCAACATAAATTGTTCCACTGTTTCTACCACTGAGGGAATTTTACAGCAGAGTTTATTAGCTGTCGTTGTGTTTTGTCCTCGTGCTTTAATCTGAGCGTCAGTTTTCTCACCAGGTAGATGAAAATGTCCATGACCCCCCCGAAGTCTCTGATAACGGCCGTGGGGGTGAAGAACAAACCGTCTGCCATGATCTTCAGGTTGAGCTCGATGCTCATGAAGATCACAAACACGTATTCTCCGATCTGAAACAGAGGACACGGACATCAGCAACAACTCTCCCATCATGCATCTGCTCTCACGGTGCGTTAACACTCGAACCACCAAGGCCGACGTTTTTGACTGCTTTCAAAATTTCATCAATGGGATCCTGACTTTTCCTGAATGTGTGAACACTTTATTCTAACATTGTTTTATCATTAAAACTGGGGATGAACCATCTTCTGTGTTTTTAAACAAACTCATAGTAGAACATGAACAGTTTCATTAATTACAGCACAACAACAACAACCCACTACCACTACAACTGGGACTGATTTTTACACATTTAAACCACTTTTACCTTCTTTTTTTTCCACTTCTGAAACATTTTTTAAAATACTTTCTCACTATTTTCTAGGTTCTCTCCCAATTTTCTTGCCATTTTTTGCCCTTTTCACTCTTTTTTTGCCACTTTTGGATCATATTTTGCAACAAATTGACTATTTTCCAAGTTTAATTCCAACTTTATTGCCATGTATGTTGACTTAGGCCATTTATGCCACTTTTCACTGTTTTTCGTCACTTATTTCACCGTTTTTGCTACTTCCTGAATTTCTTTAAGTTTCACCCCAAATTTTCTTGTCGATATTTGTTGCTTTTTGGCCATTTCAGTCACTTTGCACTTTCTTTTTTGTCACCTTTTGACCATTTTTTGGAAATTTCTTAGCATTTTCCAGGTTGTGACCCAATTTCTTGTCGCTTTTTGGCCATTTAAGTCACTTTGCACTCTTTTTTGTAACTTTTTGACAATTTTTTTGAAATTTTCTTAGCATTTTCCAGGTTTTGACCCAATTTTCTTGCTTATTTTTGTTGCTTTTTGGACATTTTTTCCATCTGCTTCCTTTTGCTGTTTTTGCCTCTTTTTTACCACTTAGAGTGTTTCTTTTGTAAAGGTAGTTTTTAACAGTTTGTCTCTTTGGTTGAGTAACTCTGGTGTAGAGCAGGTTATAGAAATATTGCACTGTCTGTGATCAGAATAGTGCAACAGTACGAATTGCGATTTACTCTTATTTGGGATTCAATGCCCAGCCCTGACTTCTTTGGTTGTTCTAGTAGTTGCAGAATCCTGTTAAACTGAGTGTTAAAGTGTTTAAATACCTGCAGAGTGGGGACATGCATGACCCTGGTGAAGGGAGACTCAAACATCATGGAGATGCAGGAGCAGATGGTGACGACGATCATGACCCAGTCCAGGTAGGTGACCAGACCCAGGAGATCACTGCAGAGACACCGGGACATCAGACTTAAATCTACAGACTGGGTTTGGTGTTAGGAAAGAGATTTGGTTTGTAAAGCAGCTCAAACTAAAGGAGGACGTGAGCGGACAGGTGAGAGAAGAGGGAGTGAATTAAAGAGTGTGAACAGAACAATCTTTCCTCCAGCAGACCGTCAGTAAAAACCTCTCCAGGTTCTGATACAAAAGGACTTTTTCTCACTTTCATAATCAGCTCTGTGCTCGGCTGAATTACAATCAGGTTGGATAACAGCTGAGATCTGTTTTTGAAGGAGCACAACAGGCATTTAAATTTGTCCTGAGAGCGAATGAGGATTTCACTCATGTAGAACCAACGGGTCGATGCAGAGAGAAGAATCAATAATTCATCACACTCACTACAGCTGGTGGTACTTGGTGTTCTTCACTGCGCCTGTTATCGGGTCTGTTTTGGATCTGAGGAGAAACACAAATAAAGTATCATCCACTGAAAACGAGCCGGACGTTTGCGTGGACGACACTCGGACGGGTCTTACGCGTTGAAGCGTGCGCGAACGATCATCCTGCAGAAGTTCCTGAAGCGATGCTCGCGGCCCACGATGAAGAGCGGTTTGTCAAAGTACGGGTGGTTTTCTCTCAGCTCCTCCTCCTGAACTTTTCTGATCAGGCAAAAACACAGAGAGATGAGGCAGAGACTGAACTTTTCCTGCTTCTCAAACTCACTGATCTGCAGTAAACGTGTGATAATAAATAACAAACCTTTTCATCTCTGCTTGCTCCTTCTTCTCTTGGATCATCTTGATTTCACTGTCCTCTCTCTGAGCGTTACGATAGCGGACTGTGCTGGAATGCTGAAGAAAGAGATGAAAACATGAAGTCATTATGGGACGAGTCTTAAATCATATATTTCTGTGCTGACACTTCTCTAATACCTGTACATTCAGCTGATATCTTAGTTAATATTGCATTCAATTTTTCATTTTCTGAAAATCAGGGATATGTTAATGCAAATTTTTGTGTAAATATATATCTCCCTATTCCACTTTTCTATTGTTTGTATATTGAGTTGTATCTGAATCATATTGTTCCATTAACTCGAACAATGGCTGTTGGAACAACATAATTTCTCAGTTTGGGATCACTTAAGTATTTCTATTCTATTCTATTTTTTTTCTCTTATATGGCCGCCGTATCTCAGGTTTGAAAGTGAGCCCTGAGTTGTAAAAGGTTGAGAACCACTGATCTAGATTCACATTAACACAGAGAAATAAAAACAACTAAATTCAAATCATTACATGAGTCACAACACTAAACTAACAGGTCAATGTTTTCATGATATTAAACCTTTCAAGAAGAAACTGTCTTCTTAAAATGTTATCTTTAACATACTGTTTTCCTTTTAACGTCCTTAAAGTTAACCTATCTGATTTTCATATGCTTTTATTTTGAAAGGATAACTCTTAAAAAGTAGGGGAGAGCATAAGCTTAAGGCCATTTAAGTTCACTCTCTCTCTGTCTTTCTGTTTCCTGTAGATTAGGAACAGAAAAAGCAGCATCCTTTGAAAAATGAAGCTCATGCAGAAGTAAAATCATCATAAAGCTTCATTAAGACCTGATGCTTCATTTCCCCCCCGCTCTGATCTGAGTTCTTCCTTAAATCCAGCAGGTCTCAGTCCTGTGAGGTTTTGCTGAATCTCAGCAGTGAAACACTTGAACATGTTTGACTTTTCTCTCTGAGTCTGAGCTGCTTTTCTCCAGGAACATTTTTCAGATTTTTCTGTCCTTGTTCTTACATCCTGAGTGAGCGTCTCCAGAGATTTCCCTCTGCTGATCCTCTGACTGGTGGATCCATGTCTCAGGGATCTGTGGAGACAAAGAGCAGGTGGGTACGGATCTGCAGGTGCTGCAGGATAAGGCTGAACCAGTCACAAAAAACCCTAAAAGTGGTTATTTTCAGATTTCCTATCTAATGTGTTGTTTACATCAGCTGCTGTATTGAAAAGGATTATTATCTAATCATTACTCTCATTTCAAATGAGAAAAAAACTCATACACATGGGAGAAAAGCAGGATTTTTGTTAATAACGGAAAAAAAAATCCACAAAAGAAACTGTTTGCATAAGCAGATACTCCTGAAATAAATTAGAACATCATGAAAAAGTTCAATATTTTTGGTCCTTGATTGCAGAAAGTGAAACTCAGATGTTATATAGACTCATATGTCTCTATAAATATTGATAATTAAGGCTTACAGAAAATGAAAAGTGTCTCGGAAAATAAAAATATTACAAAAGATCAATAAAAAGGAGATTTTAAACAGAAATGTCAGGACTGAAAATATATTCATGTCATGCACTCAATACTATTTTGAAACACCTTTTTGCCCATTTGAGTCACTTTTTACTCCTTTTTTGCCATTTAATGAACACTTTGTGATACTTTCTGACTATTTTCCAAGTTCTGCCCAAATATTTCTGCCAACTTCTTCTTCTTTTTGGCCCTTTTTTTCCACCATAAACGTAATTTTATTGCTACCTCATGCTGTTTCTGACACTTCTCTCTACTTGTATAGTTTCTCTGTCAAAGGTAGTTTTCAACAGTTTGAGTAACTCTGGTGTAGGACAGAAAACATCCACTGTAATAACTGTATCTGGTTTTCTGACACGTTTCAGGTTAAATAAATATTTCAGTGTCTGATTTTAATTTCCCAGCTCTGCTGCAGGTGCAGGTGGATTTAACCTCTTTGTGTTGTGTTGTCAAACCTGCGCTCCTGCCGTATGTGATGCTGCACGCTGAGTATGGAGCGCTCTTTGGCCGGTTGACCCTCGAAGGATCCGCTCAGCATCCGCTGTCTGGTACAAGCTCTGAAACACAAACACACACAAACAGGTTTTTACTCTTTATGATCAACAGGAGGAGAAATATGTGATGGTAACAGAGCTGGATCTGCTCCATGTTTATGGAGCGCGACTGTCAGGATCCAATCATTCCATCAGGTAAAGTGTGTGTGTGTGTGTGTGTGTGACTAACAGCAGCTTCATGTACCAGAACAGGACGAATGACACAGTGAGCTGCAGCAGTGTGTGTGTGTGTGTGTGTACTTAAATCATTAGAGAGACCCTGAGTGATAAGTTGTTTATTGGCAGCAGCATGCATGAGTGCCTGAGTGTGTGTGTGTGTGTGTGTGTGAGCCTAATTGTGTGTTTGTGTGGAAGACAGCGAGCCAGACAGAACGTGTTATGACTGCTGATGTGCTGTCTATCTTCCAGAGCGACTGAATAAGAGGTGGAGGGGGGAGGGGGGGGGCGGATTGGACATGGCGCCGGCGAGCTAATCTACACTTAGTGCCAGCTCTGCCGCGCTGAACAGCAAATTATCCATTTACCTCGCCGTGACAGTAAATGAGTCTGAAGTGGCTCTGTAAATGTGTGTGTGTGTGTGTGAGAGAAATTAACAACAGCAGAGCTACATGTAACATGCACACACGTTATTACTTTCTCCCACACAAAGAGCTGTGTGTGTTCATGACTCTGATGCTGCGTATTAAACACACGGAGCTCAGATCTCTGAAGACGCTGTGCATCCAGAATCTTATGATGTTCTGATTAAAAATAAAAGACACAAACAGAGTCACACGTGTCCACACATCAGGGTTTAAATCTGGGTAAACTTCACAGGAGAAGTGACAAACGAGCTCAAGTTTGGGGTTTGAAATACACGTTACTTTTATAAATAAATTAGTTTAAATCGTTAGAATGATTTTACAGTTTAGCCCTGACTGAAGTGTGCAGTTCAGGAGGCTCTGCAGTTTAGCGCAGAGATCAACGCTGCCACTCAATGCCAATGAACACCTCTCAACACCGCTTAGCGCCATTCAACGCCACTTAACACCTCTCAGTGACTCCCAAACATAGACTGTATAATGAGTGGACGTAACCACGTTCGGCTCAAACTGAAGCCTCCAGCAGATGCCCCGCCCCCTGGTGTCTGGCTGCAGTATAGGTCATAAGCCCCGCCCCCTGGTGTCTGGCTGCAGTATAGGTCATAAGCCCCGCCTCCCCATGTATTCCAGATATGAGCCGGGAAAACTTTAAAAAATTACGATACCTGGTAGAAACGTTTCTCTCATCTTTACTCTAAGGTGGTATGATGATGTCATCTGGCTGCATGGTGTTCAGGTGTTTTTTTTTCTGAGAAGTTAGTTTCTCATTAGTTATTGGACGTTAAAAACCGNGCCCCGCCCCCTGGTGTCTGGCTGCAGTATAGGTCATAAGCCCCGCCCCCTGGTGTCTGGCTGCAGTATAGGTCATAAGCCCCGCCTCCCCATGTATTCCAGATATGAGCCGGGAAAACTTTAAAAAATTACGATACCTGGTAGAAACGTTTCTCTCATCTTTACTCTAAGGTAGTATGATGATGTCATCTGGCTGCATGGTGTTCAGGTGTTTTTTTTTCGGAGAAGTTAGTTTCTCATTAGTTATTGGACGTTAAAAACCGCGATATAAGTTTCGTTATACGATAGTTGACAGCTGCCGTTGGTGAGTAGTTTTTATCGGGGATATAAGAAACTTCAGGAAAGAGCCAAAAGGAGACTAAACCTTCTGAAGAAGAAGAAATAAATATTTTTATTTCTCTTTTTTACTTGGCTCCACCTGAAATTCTCTACTGCGCAGACTCTGGCTGCACAATGGCGGCTAGAGAAACGGGGTTTTTTGGCTTCAAAATCGTTGAACGGTGACAGGCGGAGCCACGCTGTCCATTCTATATACAGTCAATGCTCTCAATGCTATTCTACCTGGCTCAACGCCACTCAATGTAGGCCTGCCATTGGCTGAGTTGAAGTCAAGGGCGGAGCTCAACGCCACTCAGATGGGTATAAGACTCGAAAAGCTTCTTCTTCTTCCTGCTTCTATTTCAGACTCATGAAATGTTTATTTATTGGTTGTATGGTGTGATAATATTGTTCACCCCTGAATTGATTTGTTTTTGTTTACTTTTCTGTTTTCGTCTAATATAAATGAAAAAAAATGTTAAGTATTCACAGCTCTGAGAAAAGAAAATCAAACAGATTTCCATTGTTGGGATTTCAATGCTGATTGACTCTTAAAGTTGTTTGTAATGAGAGTGAGCGTGATTGGTTTATGGAACGTTGAGATGGGTGGAGTCAAACGTTAGCCCCGCCCTGATCCGCAGACTTCAGCTTCTCAGTTTTCCCGCTCATCTCAGAGACTTCACCAACTCAAGTGTTGTTGTTTTTTCTCACCGCAGGATTTTATTGATGGTAGTTTCTTTCTCCAGCAGGTTTCGGGCTCGGATGCTGAATATCGACCGGCGGAGCTGAAAGAGCCGACAGAGAGAGTCCATTAGTAACTTTATTAAAGACAACATAAACCTTTTTATTGTCAGAAAACACTCCTGTGCTGAGGAATCAGTTTGTGGAGAAGGATAAGCAGAGCACAAAGCACCTTTTGGTCGATGTACTTGTTGTCTTCGATGGCCGAGCGTTTGGAGTGGTCACAGGAGGAGGATGAAGCGGAGGGAAGACGCCGGAACAAACAGCTGGTGTCCTGCTGCTGACGATCGATGAACTGCTTCATGAAGCTCTCCCTGGAGGACGCCACCAAAAAAAAAACACACAGTGAATGAAAATGCACCAGTTTCTGCAGAAATAAACCACGAGCGGAGAGAAATGAGAAGTGCTCATAATTGTTTTACAACTCTAAAATATCTTGGTGCATAAACTTGCTGCAAAATCTGTCAGGGGAGGCCTTTGGTGCAGTGGCCCAGCAGATGGGCTGCAGAGGAGGGGGAGTCTGGGGGAGGGAAGCACCTCAATGTGCACTAATCAGCAACTCAATGATTAAACTGATTATGGCTCTACTTTGTTGTTCTCCTTCTAAAAACAGCAGAATTGAATCAGAGTTTTCTAAAAAAGTGTTTTTCTTTAGAGAGTCTGTTTCCATGTTGTTGCAAATGGTGATGATTCATTTGTTCCTTATCCTTCCAAAATAACCTTTTACCAAAATATCTTTCACTTGTTTGTTCTGATGGACGAAAACTTCAATTCCAATGAAGTTGGGACGTTGTGTAAAACATAAATAAAAACAGAATACAATGATTTGCAAATCCTGTTTGACCCATATTCAGCCGAACACACAACAAAGACGAGATTCACTCATTTTGAATTTGATGCTGCAGCAGGTTCCTAACAAGCTTGGACAGTTTCATGTTTCCCACTGTTTTACATCAACTGTCCTTTGAACCAGTGGTTCCCAAAGTGGGGGCGGGACCCTTTGGGGGGTCGCGAGACATTGATAGGGGGTCATGGAATGTGTCCCAAAATCGAAAACTATGAAAAATTCATGAACATTTTATCCATTATTGTGAGAATAAAAGCAAAAATTGGGGTGTAAGATAATTTAAAATTATGCAAACAGAAAATGTTTTATCTGTTTATCACATTTCTTTGTTCAAGTTTGATGCCGTGAACTCAGCATACTGCACATTGGTCGGTAAATTTTCTATCGATCAGGTAAATTAAGTATCCTCAGGAGGGTTTTGTTGGTTTTTGTCTGTTTTTGGATTTTCCCATTAGTGTCGTACCACAGCAGGGGGTCACCAGTCCCTAACGCTGCTATTTTGGGGGTCACAGGCGGAAAAGTTTGGGAACCTCTGCTTTGAACAACACACAATAAGAGTTTGTGAACTGAGGACACAAGCCAGTCTGGTAGCTGCACTCTTCTACTACGGAGCCACGCTGTTGTAACAGGAGCAGAATGTGTCTTGGTTTCATTGTCTTGCTGAAATAATCAGGGACGTCCCTGAAAAAGACAAAGTGTCTTGGATGGCAGCAGATGTTGCTCCAAAACCTGTTTGTACCTTTCAGCATTAATGCTGCCTTCACTGATACTGGGACAGTTACCCATGATGCCATGGTGGCGGCGTTTGTGTGTGTTGTTGATGTGTGACTTTGTCTTTGCATGGTAGAGTTTGAACTGTCACTTGTAGATGTAGTGATGAACTGTGTTAACTGACAATGGTTTTCTGAAGTGTTCCTGAGCCCACGTGCTAATATCCTTTACACAATGATGTGGGTTTTTAATGCAGCGCCGCCTGAGGGGTCAAAGGTCACGGCCATTCAATGTTGGTTTTGGGCCTTGCTGCTTACGTGCAGAGATTTCTCCAGATTCTCTGAATCTTTTGATGATATTATGGNTTTTTTTTCTGAGAAGTTAGTTTCTCATTAGTTATTGGACGTTAAAAACCGTGATATAAGTTTCGTTTTACGATAGTTGACAGCTGCCGTTCGTGAGTAGTTTTTATCGGGGATATAAGAAACTTCAGGAAAGAGCCAAAAGGAGACTAAACCTTCTGAAGAAGAAGAAATAAATATTTTTATTTCTCTTTTTTACTTGGCTCCACCGGAAATTCTCTACTGCGCAGACTCTGGCTGCACAATGGCGGCTAGAGAAACAGGGTTTTTTGGCTTCAAAATCGTAGAACGGTGACAGGCGGAGCCACGCTGTTTATTCTATATACAGTCAATGCTCTCAACGCTTTTCTACCTGGCTCAACATCGCTCAACGCCACTCAGTGTAGGCGTGCCATTGGCTGAGTTGGAGTCAAGGGCAGAGCTCAACGCCACTCAGATGGGTATAAGACTCGAAAAGCTTCTTCTTCTTCCTGCTTCTATTTCAGACTCATGATTTATTTATTGGTTGTATGGTGTGAAAATATTGTTCACCCCTGAATTGATTTGTTTTTGTTTACTTTTCTGTTTTCGTCCAATATAAATGAAAAAAAATGTTAAGTATTCACAGCTCTGAGAGAAGACAATCAAACAGATTTCCATTGTTGGGATTTCAATGCTGATTGACTCTTAAAGTTGTTTGTAATGAGAGTGAGCGTGATTGGTTTATGGAACGTTGAGATGGGTGGAGTCAAACGTTAGACCCGCCCTGATCCGCAGATTTCAGCTTCTCAGTTTTCCCGCTCATCTCAGAGACTTCACCAACTCAAGTGTTGTTGTTTTTTCTCACCGCAGGATTTTATTGATGGTAGTTTCTTTCTCCAGCAGGTTTCGGGCTCGGATGCTGAATATCGACCGGCGGAGCTGAAAGAGCCGACAGAGAGAGTCCATTAGTAACTTTATTAAAGACAACATAAACCTTTTTATTGTCAGAAAACACTCCTGTGCTGAGGAATCAGTTTGTGGAGAAGGATAAGCAGAGCACAAAGCACCTTTTGGTCGATGTACTTGTTGTCTTCGATGGCCGAGCGTTTGGAGTGGTCACAGGAGGAGGATGAAGCTGAGGGAAGACGCCGGAACAAACAGCTGGTGTCCTGCTGCTGACGATCGATGAACTGCTTCATGAAGCTCTCCCTGGGGGACGCCACCAAAAAAAAAACACACAGTGAATGAAAATGCACCAGTTTCTGCAGAAATAAACCACGAGCGGAGAGAAATGAGAAGTGCTCATAATTGTTTTACAACTCTAAAATATCTTGGTGCATAAACTTGCTGCAAAATCTGTCAGGGGAGGCCTTTGGTGCAGTGGCCCAGCAGATGGGCTGCAGAGGAGGGGGAGTCTGGGGGAGGGAAGCACCTCAATGTGCACTAATCAGCAACTCAATGATTAAACTGATTATGGCTCTACTTTGTTGTTCTCCTTCTAAAAACAGCAGAATTGAATCAGAGTTTTCTAAAAAAAGTGTTTTTCTTTAGAGAGTCTGTTTCCATGTTGTTGCAAATGGTGATGATTCATTTGTTCCTTATCCTTCCAAAATAACCTTTTACCAAAATATCTTTCACTTGTTTTTTCTGATGGACGAAAACTTCAATTCCAATGAAGTTGGGACGTTGTGTAAAACATAAATAAAAACAGAATACAATGATTTGCAAATCCTGTTTGACCCATATTCAGCTGAACACACAACAAAGACGAGATTCACTCATTTTGAATTTGATGCTGCAGCAGGTTCCTAAAAAGCTTGGACAGTTTCATGTTTCCCACTGTTTTACATCAACTGTCCTTTGAACCAGTGGTTCCCAAAGTGGGGTCGGGACCCTTTGGGGGGTCGCGAGACATTGATAGGGGGTCATGGAATGTGTCCCAAAATCGAAAACTATGAACAATTCATGAACATTTTATCCATTATTGTGAGAATAAAAGCAAAAATTGGGGTGTAAGATAATTTAAAATTATGCAAACAGAGAATGTTTTATCTGTTTATCACATTTCTTTGTTCAAGTTTGATGCCGTGAACTCAGCAAACTGCACATTGGTCGGTAAATTTTCTATCGATCAGTTAAATTAAGTATCCTCAGGGAGGGTTTTGTTTGTTTTTGTCTGTTTTTGGATTGTTCCATTAGTGTTGTACCACAGCAGGGGGTCACCAGTCCTTAACGCTGCTATTTTGGGGGTCACAGGCGGAAAAGTTTGGGAACCTCTGCTTTGAACAACACTCAATAAGAGTTTGTGAACTGAGGACACAAGCCAGTCTGGTAGCTGCACTCTTCTACTACGGAGCCACGCTGTTGTAACAGGAGCAGAATGTGTCTTGGTTTCATTGTCTTGCTGAAATAATCAGGGACGTCCCTGAAAAAGACAAAGTGTCTTGGATGCAGCAGATGTTGCTCCAAAACCTGTTTGTACCTTTCAGCACCACGTCCCTGATTTCAAAAAAGAGTTCTGCAGCATTTGTGTGTGTTGTTGATGTGTGACTTTGTCTTTGCATGGTAGAGTTTGAACTGTCACTTGTAGATGTAGTGATGAACTGTGTTAACTGACAATGGTTTTCTGAAGTGTTCCTGAGCCCACGTGCTAATATCCTTTACACAATGATGTGGGTTTTTAATGCAGCGCCGCCTGAGGGGTCAAAGGTCACGGCCATTCAATGTTGGTTTTGGGCCTTGCTGCTTACGTGCAGAGATTTCTCCAGATTCTCTGAATCTTTTGATGATATTATGGTCTGTAGATGATGAAATCCATCANGCAGGTATTCTCTTTCTGGGTGCCTGGAGATAACCCATGATGCATTGCAGATTAAGGGCTGGAGAGTGAGCTGCGGTGGGAGTGATGGTGAGTGGCAGCTTATCATGCAGAGCAGAGAACCGCTGTGAAACATATTGACTGGGCTGGATGAACGTTACGGCGTCGGAGCGTCTGCAAACCCCGCTGCTGTCGGTGTTTGTGTCTACGAAGGAGACGAGCAGCTTCTCGTGTCGCGGGGAAAACAAGCAGGAGATGAAGAGACCTGACAAAGCAGGGGATGGAAATCTGTCCATCCATTTTCTTTCTCAAACAGACTGAAATAACGGAGCGTCTCCTTCGCTCTGAGTGGGCTGAGTGCTGAGTGGCGTGCTGTGAAGACAGAATTATGCAGCAGTATTTGCTTGCCTCTGCTTTCTGTCTATATTCTAAATCCCAAGATAGACCTCGAGATGGAGAGATGAGGAGATGGAGGGAAACAGAGCATGAAGCTGAAACAAGCAGGAGGCAGACGGAGGGAAATGTATGGAGAAATAAGCAGGAGACAAAGCGAGAGAGAGAACAAACAGACGGAGGATTGGTCAGCTCTCTCTCTCTCTGTGGCTGAAACTTGCAGAAAGTGCTGCAGTCATCTCATACAGTAACTTTACAGTTAGTAGCTGAAATCCCCTGCAAGCAAAACACACGCAAACAAAAAATCTACAAACGAGCGTGCACTCACACACACTCACACACACTCACACACACACAGCAGAATTAATAAAAGCTCTACTGCTCCCAAAGGTCCTAATCAATTGGGCCAACTCAGCGAGATGTGCAGTTAAAGCTTTGAGGCTCCGCGGCCTTTTCTGTGGCAGCGTCTTATTACAGCAGAACTTTCTGGGACATCTTTGTCCTTCGGTGCTTGTCTTCTCAAAAATGCCTGCTCCTCTCTGTCATTTTTATTCTGAATAGAGTAAAGTACATCCTTGATTGTAATACCATGAGAATGTTGTATTACGCACTGGTGCTGCCATATTTGACTGACTGCATCGAGGTGTGGGGAAACAGGTATAAGGGTCAATGAGGTGACGTCTCTTTTTTTGTGTCTGAGTGCAATATTTCCTTCCATCATGAATTGAGTATTTCATCACATGTATTTCTTTATTCTATGAAACCTGTGTTATTTGAGCACATCTTTAAACTATTAAAATATAACATGTTTTTTTGTGTTTTGGTTCCTCAAACCCCCAAAATCTCAGGTGGTGCAACCGTCCTGACAAGTATCCACAGTAATTAAACTCTAAAAATTGAATGTCAGTTATTGTAAATGGAAATTAAAAATACAGTGGCATTATTTTATGCTTGAACCTTTTTAAATAAAAGGACTTAATTCAAAGCAGATCTAACCAACCGTGAACCAAGAAGAGATCCAGCAGCAGAAAAAGCGTCTCCTCCGTGCGGTTTTATCTGAGAAAGGTTTGCGAAGGTTCACCATAAATCACTATTATCTGCATGTGCTAACACGTCGGGCTTTCTGTCAGGTCGATGCAGAAGGATCGATGAAACGACGTGGACATGCAGAGCTCAGGAA
The DNA here is from genome assembly GCA_008086565.1 of Thalassoma bifasciatum. Classification (NCBI taxonomy): domain Eukaryota; kingdom Metazoa; phylum Chordata; class Actinopteri; order Labriformes; family Labridae; genus Thalassoma; species Thalassoma bifasciatum. The sequence goes on along the minus strand of RPOG01000786.1, from coordinate 205,124 downwards.
GAGAGCACTTACTAACAAAATCTATTCTCTATTGATTATCGGTTTGACACGTTACCGTATCATGGAAGAGGAATCGCTTTCTATGAGAAATACACAGGATTATCATTCACCGAGCACACAGAGGGAGACTGTGAACACACTGGTTTCTGAGGTGATACCAAACACAACAATGAAATAGAAATAAAGAAATGAGCTGTTGATGTCTGAGCTGTTTGAAAACGGATTATAATGTAGTTTCTTTAGACTTTATTGTCACAGGTGGACATTTAAGAAGCTACAGTTTGTTTATTTTGTGGCTGCTTAGTTCCCCACGAATCACTCAGAGCTTTGAGTCTCAGGATTTCAAAGCTTTCATCACGATTGTCCTTTTTCATTGAAGCTTTTTGAACGTGTGAAATAGAGGCACTTTAAGCGAGGCCTTCTCCAAGTTGATGCTCTATCGTCCTAAAAAAGATCTTGGTATGGGCTTAAATCTGTGCCATCAGAAACTGAATAACAGATCAAATCTAAAAAGCTCGATCCGGAATCAAATTTGATGTTTCAAAGCGGATTTTTTTTTTCCTTAACTCACTTGATTCCTAAGATTCAAAAATATTAAATTCAATTTGAATTCAGCGTGGCACAACCACTACGTCGTGTCCATCAGTGATTATTTTTAAAGTTTCATCCAAACTTCTTGCCATTTTAGTTCCCTTTGGCCATTTTTACCAATTGCTGCCGTTTTTGTCACTTTTTTGCTCCCTTGCTTCCCTGATTTTTCCAAAATTTTTGCTAACTTTTGTTGCCTTGGACTAAATTTGATTCATTTTTAAAGGGAACCCGACTGTAAGGACTAACAGGCATGAATCTGCTTAAATGTTTGTCTCAAACTAGAATATGTTGTTTAAAGACATAACAAATTGGTTTTTCTTTAAAAAAAAGAAAAATAAGAAGAATAAGTCTCTACCTGTCTGTCTCTACCTGTCTGTTTCTACCTGTCTGTCTCTACCTGTCTGTTTCTACCTGTCTGTCTCTACCTGTCTGTTTCTACCTGTCTCTACCTGTCTGTCTCTACCTGTCTGTCTCTACCTGTCTGTCTCTACCTGTTTCTACCTGTCTGTCTCTACCTGTTTCTACCTGTCTGTCTCTACCTGTTTCTACCTGTCTGTCTCTACCTGTCTGTCTCTACCTGTTTCTACCTGTCTGTTTCTTCCTGTCTGTCTCTACCAGTCTGTCTCTACCAGTCTGTCTCTACCTGTCTGTCTCTACCTGTTTCTACCTGTCTGTCTCTACCTGTCTGTTTCTACCTGTCTGTCTCTACCTGTCTGTTTCTACCTGTCTGTTTCTACCTGTCTGTCTCTACCTGTCTGTCTCTACCTGTCTGTTTCTACCTGTCTGTCTCTACCTGTCTGTTTCTACCTGTCTGTTTCTACCTGTCTGTTTCTACCTGTCTGTCTCTCAGTCTCCTCTTTCTGTCAGAGTCAGTGGTTCATAAACCAGAGCCCGTCCTGACACAGAGGAGATTTACTGTAACGCTGCTGTAACAATGGAGCTGAAACTAATGTGTTTTGCCTTGAGACCCGTTCAGGTGACCCGCTGCTGCTTCCCCCTCCATTCAGGCCAATTTCAGGCTCCACTGAACCTGGGGGGAGCTTTCTGTCTGGGATTTCCACAGATTTCCTGGAGGTAAAAAAAAGTTAATGCCGGCCATTAGCATTAGACCAGATTCAGTCATCGCCATAATTCAGCGGGAGGGAGGAGGGAGGAAGGGGGGGAGATAAAGTGGTCGGCAGTAAATGGTCTCAGACAAGCTGCTGAAGAGTCCAATGTGATGTGGAGTGAAAAGCAGCTGAGGTGGAAAGACGTTAAAATAAGTGAAGGAGAATCTTTAAAGCAGTGGTTCCCAACCGTTTATAACTCAGGGTCCACTTTAAATATCAAACATTTTCACAGCTGACCTCTGACCCGTGAATACAGAGGTCATATGACGCCTTCACAGGGCACTTTTATACATTTGTGCTCATATGTTCACATTCAAAAACTTTTCTTTCACTCATGGTTAGTTTATCTTTGAAATAAATAAAGTAGGGACTAACGTTAAATATAGCTGTGTTAAGTTTTAGGGGTTAAGTTATGGAATGAACTCAGTGATGAACTGTAGTTGTGTTAATCTCTGTTGAGTTACAAAAAACTATTTAAGGATTACAATGTGAAATGACAAAAAGGTGAAATGATTGAGGATGATAAAAATGTCGAGTAATTCTTGTTATGTTTTTTTTCTTATTTTTTGTACTGCTGATATTTTCGGTTATTTTATGGATTGTTCAGGATTCTGTAAGAATGAGCAAATACATGGTGCATATTCATCGTTTAGGATCTGATGAAAGCAAAAAAAATTAGTGGAATATTTTGATTTTTACATTATTCATCTGGAGCAAACAGTTTATGTAAAAGAGGCAAAAACAGCAAAGAGTAGCAATGAAACATAATTTTAAATTGCATTTAAATTGGGATAAAACCTGAAAATACTCAAAAAGTAGCAACAAATGGTCCAAAAGTGGGAAATAAAGAGTTAAAAGTGACTGAAATGGCAAAAAAACAACAAAAGGTTTGGAGGAAACTTTAAAAAAACTCAGAAAGTTGCACAAATGGTAAAAAAAAATAAAAGTGAAAAGTGGTAAAAAAAGGCCAAAGTCAACAAACACGGCAAGAAAGTTGGGATTAAACTTGGAAAATCGTCAGTTTGTTGCAAAAAAAAAAGATCTTAAAACGGCAACAAAGAGAGAAAAGTGTCAAAACTGGTCCAGATCAACAAAAATTGGCAAAAAGAAATTAGTAGTGAATCTTAAAAATAGTGAGAACGTATCAAAAAATGGTCCAACAGTGTGAAAACAGGAGTTTAAAATGAGAAAAATGTATAAAATCTGTCCCAGTTGTTGTGGTAGTGTGTTGTTGTTGTTGTTGTTGCTTTTCTGACATTAGCACCATCTCAAGTTCTTGTTTATGCACATTAATGTGTAATATTTGTATCCATTTTTCAGCAAAACCTGGCCAGAACTCTGCTATATTTTTTTGTTGATTGTATTTCTGTGTGCCTCGGTTTCATCCTACTCCTTTTTGGGATACAGAGTTTGTATTATAAATTATATATACTGCTACAAAATGACCCTGGTCAAAAGAATATATATAAAAATATTTGAACATGTTCAACCTTTGGGATACCAAACCTGCTGGTGAGAGCAAAAAAAATAACACTTTTCAATGACTGACATTTAAAAACCATTTGTCCAATTCTAAACCTGAAAAACCGGCGAAATTGTCGGATTCTCAAGTTTCCCAGGATACCTGAACGTGTCATGAGTGATGTGATGTCAATGATGTAAGTTAACAGAGCAGAAAAGACGAGAAAAGTTCATCAACGTCACCTTGATTCTCACGTCCTCTTTGAACATTTACAGAAAATTAACTGTTTGCTCCAGATGAAAAATGTAAAAATCAAAATATTCCACTTATTTTTTTTGCCTTCATCAGATCCTAAACGATGAATATGCACCATGTATTTGCTCTTCAGAAACATTTTGAGTTTTGCCTGAACCCATAGAGGAGTAGAACTTAGTTTCATAAGAGAAAAATGAGACCACAGTGAGTAAAAATGACAAGAAACTGTTTGGTATCTCAGCGGTTAAAATCCTTTTAAACATGACTGATTTTTAACATTCAAAACATTATTTTGGAGATGATTTGGCGGCCCAGTTGCAATACCTTTGCAGCCCACAAGGGGGTCACGATCCACAGTTTGGGAATCACTGCTTTAAAGAGACAAAACACATCTAGAAAAATACGACTTTTAAGATTTTCATATAAATGTTACAGCAGAAAACTGAAGACCAGATTAGTGTTCAGATTTTATTGCTCTCACATCGAGTTTTTCTTTCTGATAATGATCCACAGAAACATCCTGGTCATCTGAGAGTTTCCGAGCTGTTGACTCAGACTGTAAACGCTCGTTTTCATCTCTGTGATTCTGTTAAACTCTGCGATCAGCGCGGTGAAAGAGCCTCAGAGGCATGCTCAGGAAAAGTATGAATATCTGTGCGAGTAACGAACAGAACAACGAGCAACTGATGAGCAGCCGCCCACGTATCCGCCGCCCACGCACGCTCACCCGAGGGCCTGCGAGGACGACACTCACTCCACGCCGTTTTCCCATTCAGACATCAACGCTCGCCATTCAACAGCAGCTGATCATGAGTGAGGCTTTCTCTGTGTTTATAAGAAGGTTAATGTGAAGAAAAGTGTTCTAATATGACAGAGAAACAGATGTGGTCGCTGTCACACGTGCTCTGCTCTCTGGTCGGGCTCTCGTGGCCCTGAGCGAGCGGCGCCGTAACACCCAGGGGTGTCAGAGCTGAGAGCGAGGCGGCGGGGTCACCCTCTCCTCTCATTAGCTGGGTAATGAGCCGTGCTATAGAGCTGCTGTAAAGACACACAGGCTGTAAACCTCTGCACCCAGAAACCACTGCACACACACTCATATCACACTCCACCACACACAGCGCTGAGTGTGTGTGTGTGTGTGTGAGAGAACTGTGTGTGTGCAGGTCTGCTACTGTCAGGACGTCTGGAGTCGCCTGGTTAAGGTTTTTGCCTCACGGGAACGGCAGCTCGGTCTGAAAAATATGGTTTCTTTCTCAGGTTGGGCAATTAATCGCAAAGTAGATTAAACAACAATGTGTCCTGTTGCAATATTCTAACGTCAGACAGTGAAATATTTCTACAACCTGAAATATGACAAAATATCAGCTACAGTTTTTGCAGCAGATGTTTTCTGTTCTACACCAGAGTTACTCAACCAAAGAGACAAACTGTTAACAACTAACTTTACAAAAAAAACTATACAAGTGGAGAAAAGAGGCAAAAACAGCAAAGGGGAGAAATAAAACTTAGCTTGAGGTGGTACAAATTGCCAAAAAGCCACAAAAATTGGCATTTTAATTGAGATAAAGCCTGGAAATACTCTAAAAGTAGCACAGAATAGGCAAAAAATGGCGAAAAAAAGAGTATAAAGTGACTAAAATGGCCAAAAAGCAACAAAAATTGACATTTTTTGTTTTGTTTTGCTTCTACTCCATTCTCATATGGAAACTGATTGCATAAAATTACACTTTTTTAACTGATTACTGTAACTGAAATAAAAACATTCATTCAGTTAAATTGAGACAAAGCCTGGAAATACTCAAAAAGTGGCAAAAAAATAAAGATCCAAAATGGCAAAATAAAAAGAGTGAAAATTGACTAAAATGGACAAAAAGCAACAAAAGTTATCAAGAAAAATGTTGGAGGAAACTTTAAAGAATTCAGAAAGTAGCAAAAATGATGAAAAACCAAAGAGACAAACTGTTAAAAACTACCTTTACAAAAGAAACTATACAAGTGGAGAAAAGAGGCAAAAACAGCAAAGAGTAGCAATTAAACATAGAAAATTTAACGTAAATTTAACCCTATTTTGGACTTTTATGAGTTTTTCATCGTTGTTTACCAGATTTTCACCCTTTTTTTCTCAATTTTCACTGACTTTACCGTTTTTTTGTTGTTTTCCAAACCTCCTTTGAAATTTTTTTACTCAGAAAGTCCCAAAAATGGTAAAAAAAAAGAAAAGTGAAAAGTGGTAAAAAAAAGGCCAAAGTCAACAAACATGGCAAGAAACTTGGAAAATCGTCAGTTTGTTGCAAAAAAAAAAAACATCTTAAAATGGCAACAAAGAGCGAAAAGTGTCAAAAATGGTCCAGATTAACAAAAATTGGCAAAAAAAATTAGTAGTGAACCTTAAAAATAGTGAGAACGTATCAAAAAATGGTCCAAAAGTGTGAAAAAAGGAGTTTAAAATGTGTAAAATGTATAAAATCTGTCCCAGTTGTTGTGGTAGTGTGTTGTTGTTGTTGCTTTTCTGACATTAGCACCATCTCAAATACTTGTTTATGCGCATTAATGTGTAATATTTGTATCCATTTTTCAGCAAAACCTGGCCAGAACTCCGCGATATTTTTTTGTTGATTGTATTTCTGTGTGGGTAACCTTATGAATAAATCATCTATTATTTTTCCACACACTCCTAAATGATGATGTTGACTCTGGGATGTTTCCTGGCTGTGGTTTTGTGAGCTGGTCGGTGGTTTGATGGTTTTATTTAGCAGCACAGCTGGAACGGTGTATGAACCTGACACAGCTGATGACCACATCCATTAAAAAGAGTGTGACGTCAGAGGGAAACGGTCTCTGTGTGAATATAACAAACATCAGAGACACGTTAAAGCTGCTCTGCTGTGTCACACGGTCGGACTCGCTCTTTAAACATCAAACCTAACCCTGAGTCTGAACGTATTTAATGTGAGTATCAGTGTAAAAGTAGAACCAGGAGAGAACCTGTTCTCCATGGTAGCAGGTGGTGTGAGCTTTTTACCTGCTTCAGCCAACATTAACTCTGCGTTTGGCAGCTGGCGGCCGCTAATTTGATTCCCTGAATGGCAGCACGCCTGGCTGGAAACCTTTGTTAGATGTCATTTCTTTCATTCCTCATGTCCCTGCCTGTCTCTCTGATACACACAAGCACCAAGGTTTACAAAGAAAATCAGAATAACACTCTGAATGAGTTTTGTTTTCTTGTCAAACACTTAGATTTCCCTTTTGACAGAATATTATGAAGCAGAATGTACAAAAAAAACTCGAATTTTTAAAGTTTCTGTGACAAATCATTGGTTTGTTTCTATTATGGCGCCCCCTGTTGACAAAGGGGTGCCTTATATTGCTTTGCTGATCTTTTTCTAAGCAACAAGTGTCGTCCAGAAGACCTCAAGTAGTCAACTGGTTGTGGTTACAAGCTTTTATAATTGCTTTCTAAGAATGCTGATTTTTTTGTTATTGCCTGAGCCTGATGACCATAAAGCCAGCTCTCTTTAAACCGTAGTTATTATTCTCTCTTATGCATTCACCATCTTTAAAGTCGTAATAAAACATGCCACAAAATTCAGTCATGTTGAAAAATTTACTAATCCAGTGTTTTCATGTTGAAATCTGCTCCACAGCGCCCCCTTGCAGGAAAATACACAGCCCCTCCCACTACTTAAAGCTACAGACCATAGACTGTATAATTAGTGGACGTAGAGACGTTGGGCTGTTTGACTTCGGAGGTCGTCTACGAGGCGGGGGACCACAGACCGACGTCATATCCAGTATTCGGGGCGGGGGACCACAGACCGACGTCATATCCAGTATTCGGGGCGGGGGACCACAGACCGACGTCATATCCAGTATTCGGGGCGGAGGGGTACATAAGGTCTATACTCGGCCCTTTTGAAATTTTTTAATGCTTACCACGTAGAAACGTTTCTCTCATCTTTACTCTAAGGTGGTATGATGATGTCATCTGGCTGCATGGTGTTCAGGTGTTTTTTTTTTTCTTAGAAGTTAGTTTCTCATTAGTTATTGGACGTTAAAAACCGTGATATAAGTTTCGTTTTACGATAGTTGACAGCTGCCGTTCGTGAGTAGTTTTTTTCGGGGATATAAGAAACTTCAGGAAAGAGCCAAAAGGAGACTAAACCTTCTGAAGAAGAAGAAATAAATATTTTTATTTCTCTTTTTTACTTGGCTCCACTGGAAATTCTTTACTGCGCAGACTCTGGCTGCACAATGGAGGCTAGAGAAACGGGGTTTTTGGCTTCAAAAACGTAGAACGGTGACAGGCGGAGCCACGCTGTTTATTCTATATACAGTCGATGGTTGAATCAGGATCAAATGCCCCCTACTGGTAACACTGGTAACAGCATTTGAATATTTCATGATCTCTTCTCATGTGCTGTTTCTGCTCTGGGACATTTAAATTTCCTGGGTTTCATTTTTGTTCCTGCTCGTGGTTACAAGCATTAGAGTTGCGTCATATAAACTCTCAGTCTTGTAGATTTTTGTAATTTATGTGGAGTTATGTGTCAGCATTCTGTTTTATAACCAGCTTTAAATTCCTCACTTGACTTGTAAACATTATATTGTCTTTTTTAATCAACGGTTTGTACTTTATACAAAACAACTTAAAGCTGCATTTACAGTCTTGTAGCACAAAAGTTTACAGTTTAATCAATGTCCAAGGTGAAAGATTCATTCTGAAATCTGTCTTGTTGAAAGGTTTTAAAAACCTCTTCACAGTGACGTCATGTGTTAATGCTCGATTTGGAGCATGACCAGGGCGAAAAGTGGCGTCCAATATGAAAGTGAAGGTGACATTTTAAGAGATAAGAACACATTGTGCTCCAACTCTCTGAGGGGCTGCCTCTTTTTTTTTTCCTCCTCTTTATTCGTCTTCCTCCTCTTTCTCCCCTCCACTAAATCCCTAAATAAGTCTGTGGTCCATTAAATCAGGTAAATGCAGGACAGGCTTTTAGTTTAATTCATAAATAATGAAATCCTCAGTAAGAAGCCAAACACAACTGCTCCGTGACTCATTCCATCAACACGACTTTGAAGAAACAGACGCAGGAAGATGCAGCGACACGTGTGTCAGCGACTGTTTGGGAGAATCAGGTTTTATTTGGTGAGAGGAGACAAAAATGTTTCCTCCATCTCTACCACCCTCCTCCTCCTTTTCCTCCTGCTCCTCGTTTGATCTCTCACCATCAACGCCACATCAGCTGACAAATATGGAGCACAAAGATAGACGCCACTGAACCGCCGACCACACGCTGTCAGTGCGGCGCGTCTCTCCACGAGCCCTTGACAGGCCTGACACACCGGGGGCAGCGATCTGATTACCTCAGTGTCACATGGCACCATCTGTCTGCGGCGTGTGGGAGTCCCCACCGTGTTTCCTTAAAGATGCTCCTGTTGTTACGGAGACCTCCCTCCAAAAAGCGTGGGTAATATATCGGAGAGCGGACATCAGAGTCATCCATCAGACTCTTTCATTGCACAATTGATGCGAACATAGACCTCTGCTGCACACAACACAGTCATTAACACACACACACGCTCCTCTGGTGGAGCCATAAATCCTTCAACAACAACAAAAGCTCATAATTCAGAGTTTACAGGAGCAGTTTGTGCACTAGATGGCAGTGTGGTTCGGAGGAAACGGCCTGAAACAAAGCAGCTCAGCTTTGTCATCTGCAGCTTTAAGCTTGTTCTCATAATGAGGGAATCCAACACTGAAAACAACAATTACCCTCCAGTGAGAGCAGGGAAATCCTTCTGTGAGGCCAGAGAGCTGAAGGATTCTGGGTAAATGAGAGCAGAGGACGAGGGCGGGACCAATGGTAACACCTTAAGAGGTTACAAAGGCTTTTAGCAATACAAAAAGACACCAACAGGCCACCGTACTACCCGCAATCCAGCATCAGGAAAGAAACATTTAACATACTAATTCAACTGCACAAGTTCTGCATTTAAAGACATGTTTATTCATATTCATTTGTACTTGGATAACAAATATAGATATTTTTACATGTGAAATACGCCCTGGAGGTGCAAACATTCATATATTTATGTATGCACGGCTTAGACATGGTCACAGACTCGTTTTGTACAGACCCACGCCTTCACATGACCCTTAAAGCTGCAGAGTTAGAGCCAGATTATGCACAAAAATGCAGAATCAATGAACGAGGAGATGATGCATCAGATTTACTGCAACGACTACACACACCAGCTTTTGTTGAACCTGAGTTCAGGTAAATGTCCTGTAGCTGACACCTGAAAAACACCTGCAGCAAAGAGAGAAACTGAAGCATTTATCAAGACGACGTTCATCATGTGTAACCCAGTATTTCTGCTCATATTTTTCCACCTGAGTGACGGATCTTTTATTGATCTTTGGCGAGAAAACAGGGTCAGATTTCAGGGATCTAAATCTTCATTTAGGATTTGACGAATCCTCATTTCTGACAGATCTGCTTTGGTAAATCAATCAGGTATCAGCTCCTATTTCAGGCTCACAACGAGGAATAAAACCTGACTTTAAGGCAGAAAAATAAGATTGTGCTTCTCACTTTTCTGTTCAGAAACTTTGTGGAGGAGAAAGGTCAAAGGTCAGAGTGTGAGGACTCAGAGCTGAGTGTGTAAATGTCTGTTTGTCTGATGCATCGTGGACACAGATTTTCGATGAAGGCGCCGTCTCCTCGCTCTGCGCCCGAGCTTTTAACTCGCACAGCTTCCTCCTCATGACTCATCACCTGGCCTCAGGTGCTGTTTGATTAGCACACACACACACACACACACACACACTGGGAAATGAAACGACAGTGTGTACACACAATGCATTAACAAATTTAACAGCACTCACATTTCATTTTCATACACACACACACACACACACACACACACACACACACACACACACACATTATCGTCATCATGGCTGCCCTTAGGGGTAAACACCTCTCACTCTGGCTCATATCTACGCCACAGGATAAACACTCTCCCTGCTCCTCCCCCGGCTCCTGCAGACGCCGCTCTGTGCGCGGCGGTGATTCGTCGGGGAAGGATGGGCCAACGCTCTCCCCCATCACAGAACCCACCCACCTGTGACACAACGGATACGGGGGGGGCAACAACAGCCAAGAGACAGACGCCTTTTTCACACCCGTGCAGCCATTGGCTCACTGTTGTTACCGCCGTCTGATGGAGAAACGTTTGACCGACGCACGTCAATATCTTCATAACCGAGCAGAAAAAGCTGTTGGTTTATAATCACTGCAAACTACAGAACTAACGATCAGTGAAGATTATCTCAGGAGATAAAACTGCTTTGGTTAGTTAGGTCATAACACACTGATAACAGTCGTACTGCTTCCTCAATGGAGAGAATAAATCAACTTCCTGTGTCCACTTCGGTTATTTTTCATGTCTCTGACCTTCATAAAGCTGCTGTGACCACACATGTGAGTTCATAAACTGTTGAATCTTAACTATGATCAACAGGACACTGCTCCGAGCTTCAACCTCATCAAACTGTAAAATGAAATTTTGCACATTTGTTACTCCCGAATTTTATTCTATGTCGATATTAAGGCTGAACAGTTCTCAAAAATAACTGAATTGCGATTATTTCCTATAATGCAATTCTGATCTTTTGTGCATTTATTTCTAGTTTCCCATCTACATTAATTACAGCACAACAACAACAACCCACTACCACTACAACTGGGACTGATTTTTACACATTTAACCACTTTTACCTTCTTTTTTCACACTTTTTGAGATTTGTTTTTGATACCTCATGACTATTTTATAGGTTCACTCCAAATTTTCTTGCCAATTTTTGTTGTTTTTGCCTATTTTTGACATTTTTCACTCCTTTCGTTACCACTTTTGAACCACTTTCTATGCAACCCACTAACTATTTTCCAAGTTTGATTCCAAATTTCTTGCAAATTTGTTGACTTTGGCCATTTTTTCCCCAATTTTCCCTGTTGTTCCATCACTTTTTCACCATTTCTGCTTCTTTTTAGTATCCTAAAAATTTTCTGGCAAATTTTTGTTGCCATTTTAGTCACTTTTCACTAATTTTTGCCACTTTTAGGCCAATTTTTTGCTACTTTTTGATCATAACCAGATTTTATCCAGAAATAAATAAGGCTTATATTGGGTCTAAAAAGATATTTTCTGCTCAAAAAAGACAAACACTTGCTTAAATTTCAGTTTTTCTGCATTTAATTTTATTTACGCTCTTGTTTTTTCTTAACTATTTGCACTCATAGGCAAAGAAAACCTCCTTGTGATGTAAAAACTACTTGACAATAAATCTGTTTCTGATCCTGATTCTAAAATATTGTTGTCAGAGTTGTTTCTATCAGTGAACTATTTCCTCTTACTCAGAGAAAAAAAAATGTTGTTGACGAACATTTATTGTCCTCATTTTCTCTGCAGAAAATGTTTTGAGTTTATTGTGAGCGCTCATGAGCAGCTCAGTTCTCCTGGTTTCACATCAGCTATGAGCACAAACACACCCTGGAGGCTGATGAGTGTGTGTGTGTGTGTGTGTGTGTGTGTGTGTGTGTGTGTGTGTGTTACCTCCTCCCTTCACTCGTATTTTCCTCGGCTGTCTACCTCTCTCTCGTCTCAGACTTCATTTCATTAAAAAATCTTGCAAACCTAATTTCTCCCAATAAATGAATTATCCTAATCAACGCTGATGAGAGGAGCATGCACCGGTACACACATTCATCTGTGCGCTCCCCACAAAGCTGCAAGTGTTTGTTTTCCTTAGATTTCTAGCTGCAAGACTAAAGTGACCCCATGGTTTTCATCCCAGGACAGCTTGTGATAGACAACAAGTGCTCCCTGCAGACGCTGGTCTTGTGTAATAGCTCTATTAGAGGGTCGTTTATTGGCTAACAGGCCTGTTACTCACTCCTACAGTAACCAATCACCTTACACTTCACAGGAAGCAGCTGTAGCCATTTAGATCATTGACGAGACCAAATTATTGCTGTGCGTCTTTATTCACATTCATGAAGAGGAACAATCTGTGACTGTAAACTATAATTTCCCGTTGCTATTGAACTTTTCCCTGAAGAGAGCAAAGTTGACTAAAAAGAGGACACTGAGCACTGATGAAGCTGGTTTTATTTGCATCGTGTTTGTTCACCTGAGACTAAAAACTCTCTAACTCCTACAAAGTTTTACCTAAAAAGCTCAAACAAGTGGGTCTACATCTACTCTTCCACATCTTCACTGCACCACCTACAAAATACAGACTGTACTTCGTAGAACTTCAGTCACTATATTTTCACAAAGTCGACGTAAATAGGACTACACCTGAAATCGGTGAATATTCTTGAACTGTAAAAGATTTTGATTTCTAAACTTAGAAAATTTGCTCCACAGTGACTACTTAAAAGACCGTGTGGTTCTTCGGTTATTAGGTTTGAAACATGGGATGGGATCACATGAAGGCGACACACACTCTCACACACACACACACACACACACACACACACACACNTTCACCCAGATGTAGATGAGAAGGTGTAGAAGTGACGTGGTGGATGTTTTATGTCTGACATGAAGCATCTTGAAGTCAGTGATATAAAAGTGTTTCAGCTGCATTTATCCTGATGTGGACTTTAGCCACTTATAAGAACTTGACATTTTCTAAAACTAAAGATTTGAATCTTTTAAACGAGGTGTCACTGATGAATTTTGACCGTGTGGTTCTTCGGTTATTAGGTTTGAAACATGGGATGGGATCACATGAAGGCGACACACACACACACACACACACACACACACACACACACACACACACACACACACACACACACACACACACACACACTGAGGCTGTTTTTAAGCCGTGACGTCTAAAATCCAAATCAAGACGAATGGTGTGTCGTGGTTGACAGATGCACGTCGTTCCCCTGAAAGACTGGACCGCAATCAGCATCCAAATGATGACAGATGTTTTTAGCTACATGCCTCATTGATGATGTCGTTATCAAATCAGCAGCATGGGCCCACACAGCGGGGTCCTACCACACACACACACCCAGAAACACACACACACACCTGGTTAGAGGGATGATGACAGCGAGGGCGCAGATACAGGTGGGGCAACAGGTGGAGATATAAAGCGGCTCTGATGACGGCGTGATGACGAGCAAAACGTGCTGCTTCAAACGGCCCCGGCGAGAACGATGTAAACGCCGTAATGTGAAAGTCAAAGAGTCTGAAACGTCCGTGGAGAATGTTTTTATGCCTCAGTCACAGCTGCTTTACGGTGACGACTCAAACATTCACTCTATTTTTAGCTGCCTGAGTTATGAGGTGATTCTACCTGCACACACACAGCCTCACAGGTGTGTGTGTGTGCGTGTGTGTGTGTGGTGTTTCAAACATTATGACTCACAGGTATTTCCCTGTGTGTGTGTGTACAGACACTGACGCTGCACTAAAACACTCGCTGCACTTTTTCAAACACTATTAATGCTGAGAATGAATCCCGAACACTGAGACTAAAGTTTCAGCTGAGTTTACAACAACAACACGGTTCAGTGTTTGAGTAAAAACACAATAAGTCAAACATGACGCCCTGGGGTCACCATAAAACACAGAGAGGAAACTATAGATTCATAAATGCAGCTAAATTAGGAAAAACCTGAACCTGCAGTCTTTCTAATGGCCAGGTAACACACTCACACACACACGCACACACACACACACACACACACACACACAACCACACAAATAGTTTTTATTCATATATTAAAAAAGCAGAGAAGGAATGATGAGGATAAACCCAACAATCCTTGGAGTTTCCCCGACCATCACTTTAATATTTTACAAAACAAGAATCTGCTCTGATGTTATTTCTGTAGCTTTAGCTCCTGTTTTAGCCTTTAGCTCCTGTTTTAGCGTTTAGCTCCTGTTTTAGCCATTAGCTCCTACTTTAGCCTTTAGCTCCTGTTTTAGCCTTTAGCTCCTGTTTTAGCATTAATCTTGTGTTTTAGCCTTTAGCTCCTGTTTTAGCATTAATCTTGTGTTTTAGCCTTAAGCTCCTGTTTTAGCATTAATCTTGTGTTTTAGTCTTTAGCTCCTGTTTTAGCATTTAGCTCCTGTTTTAGCCTTTAGCTCCTGTTTTAACCTTTAGCTCCTGTTTTAACCTTTAGCTCCTGTTTAAGCATTAATCTTGTGTTTTAGTCTTTAGCTCCTGTTTTAACCTTTAGCTCCTGTTTTAACCTTTAGCTCCTGTTTAAGCATTAATCTTGTGTTTTAGCATTTAGCTTCTGTTTTAGCCATAAGCTCCTGTTTTAGCCCTTAACTCCTGTTTTAGCCTTTAGCTCCTGTTTTAGCCTTTTGCGCCTGTTTTAGCCTTTAGCTCCTATTTTAGCCATTAGCTCCTGTTTTAGCCTTTAGCTCCTGTTTTAGCCTTTAGCTCCTATTTTAGCTTTTAGCTCCTGTTTTAGCATTAATCTTGTGTTTTAGTCTTTAGCTCCTGTTTCAGACTTTGTTTTTTTTATCTTTTAGCTCATATTCTGGGTTTTTGCTTTTATCTTAGCCTTAGCTCCTCTTTTAGCTTTGTGGCTGTGTTTCAGACTCTGACCTGTGTTCAAGCTTTTAGTTCTGCTTCAGCCTTTCTCACACAAAATGCAAATTAAAATGAGAAATGTGAAAATGCAATTTGTTTGCATGGTGTAGAAAAGTCCACAAACTTTACTGAAGGGCTGCATGGAGAGGGCACAGCTAAAATAAGTTACTAACAAAAAGAATAGAGCTATATGAATGAAAATTTAACAATAAAGTACAAAAATATCAGAAATCAAACAGAGTCAGTGGTAACACACTTTCATAATTCAGTATTTTTACTGTTACTACAAATAAGTTGAGTCTCAAAGTCACGGTTCTCGCCTCCTCGACTGCTAATATTCAGCATCAGCCCTGAAAAACTGTGTTGGTCTGTCTGTAATGTAAATCTGAGCAGACTCTCTGCAGGTCTCAGCTTGTTGCTCAGGTTATTTCCCTCCCACAGCCGAGTGATTGGACTCAGCGACTGTAAAATTGCCTGTTTTACAGGTGCTTCAATCACGGACACGCAGCCTGACTGTAAACAGAGCGGAGGTTGTGATCTCCCTCCTTAAAGACTGAGCTTCTGCAAACATTAAACATGACCATCATCTCTGTGAGACACATTTCAAATATATAAAAACACAAATATCTCGTGTGTGAGGGATGAGAAACACGAAGCTTGTGATGAATCATTTCTGCTCGCTGTGTTTTTCATGAATGTGACTTGTGTCGGTGACAAAAAAGAACCTGCAGAGAGAACAGTTCCTGCTGTTCCTGCTCCGCTCGCATCTTTGGTTCCAGAGTTTTGAGTTTGAGAGAAAATCAGTCAAACTTTGGAGTCTGACACGCGAAGCCCACGCGAGTTTCCCTCTCCCTCAGACAGATTTCATCCTTTCTTCTTCACAGTTGGTTGAACCAGCAGACAGTCGCTGTGTTCGAATTAATTGGAAATAATGGAAAAACAAATTGGAGCTGAATAAACGATTCAAAGAGTCTTTTCATGCAGATCAGAGGATTTTTGTCCTGGTGCTGTTTGAAGGCAAATGAGAGGTTTTTGTGGTTTGGTTGCAGACGCTCACGGTGGAATTTATTGTGCTATTATTTTTATGTCCCCAATCTTATCTGTTGTTAATATTAGTTTCTATATCAAAGGGGATGATAATTGTATTGATTATCATCGTTTTGAATAAGAAAAACTCATATTTAAGGGAAGAAAGTAAGATTTGATTCATGAAAATAAAAAAAAATAAAAAAATCCACATTACAAACTATATTTGCATAAATAGATGCTTCTTAAAAAATTAGTTAATCATGACAAAGTTAAATATTTTTGTCATTCATTTTGGACAGGTCAACTTAGATATTATATAAACTAATAACATCTGTAGTGAATTATTTCAGCCTTTATTTCTGTAAATGTTGATTGTTATGGTTTATAGATAATGAAAACAGAAAATCCATTGTCTCAGAAAACAAGAATATTACATAAGGTCAATAAAAAAGGAGATTTTAAACAAAATTTCCAACCATTTTCAACTAAATTTTGCTTCTTTTTCAGGCTGAAACACATTTTTATTGCAGCTTTTAGATAATTTTATTCTACTTTTACTTCACTTTTGCTTCCTTGCTATATTTTGTTGCTGTTGTTTTTCTTTTCTTTTTTTACCACTTTCACTGTTTTTTGTCACTTTTTCCTCATCGTTGCTACCTTCTGACTATTTACAATTTTTTAATCAGAATATTCTTGCCCATATTTGTTGGTTTGTGGTCACTTTTCTCTCTTTTTCACTACTTCTGCACCATTTTTCTGCTACTTTCTGAGTATTTGTCAAGTTTTCTCCCAATTTTTTTGCCAATCTTTGCTGCTTCTTGACCATTTTTTGCCACCTCACACTTATTTTCCTTGAAATTTATTTTTATTTTTGTCATTTTTCGCCAGTTAGATTGTTTGCCTTACAAGACTGAGGCTGTTTTCCAAACCTCCTCCTACTTCAGCTGAAATTCAGTTTGTAGTATCAGTTTGTGAAAACTTGGTAGATCTGTAGTAAACTACAAGTTCCCGGATGTTTCTACTGATCCGGCTTTTAAAGAGTCAGACATTGCCTGGTCAGATGGACCGCATGACAAAGGGTGTTACGTGCCGCGATTACCGCAAACAGTCAATGGGGGCGCTCAGGTTGAGGTGAATTACTGACACCTACTGGAATAAATCAGCTCAACTACAACACAACAACAAAAATGTGAAACGGTCCCAGAGATAAAAGTGAAGTAACAGGAAAGAAACAGCGGTAAATCTGCTCACTTCATCATGAAAGAGCTGTTTACTTTTACCAAATAGTATTTTCGGGGATTTAGTAAATAGTGAAAAATAAAATGTGATTGTCGGATGCACCCATTACTCCTGCGTCAAAAATGTGGTCGACCTTTTTATTTTTGAGTCAACCAAAGTCTAAATAAAAGTTATGTGCTAAACTTTTGGTGCAAGATTAAAAATCAAATATGGAGATTTTGCTGTAATAAACTTTTATACCTTTACAAATTTGATAAAATCAGGACTCTAATCTCTCCCTGAATTTGTTGTTTTTCTAATTTCATTTATTTATTTTCCTTTGTATCTCATTAACATCTAATTTAACTTATCTACTTTTATTGCTCCTGTAACTTCTCCACTGATTGATGTGGTGAATTAATGACTGAAATGTTCTCATGGATTTATTTATGATAAAGTTAACCATCAGCTCCACTTCCTGAAACAGAAATCCAGAGTAGTATACGACTAAATAGGTCCAACAAAACAGTCACACTACATGTGGAAGTAGTTTGTAGTAGGCGGTTTGGAAACAGCCTAAGTTTAAATAATTTGGCTCATTGGTTGAGTCCAGCCCTGGTTTGAAGTAGGTGACTCAAACACAAATCAAATCTCCTTTTTTCTCCCTGAAACTGTGAAGAATCGTTGATCTTCTTACCTGTTTGAGCTTCTTCAAGTCTTCATCCAGCTCCAGATTGTCCAGGATAACAGCCACAAAAAGACTGAGCAAGATCTGGAAGAAAACCAGAGGTTGAGGATCAGGACATGCTGATGTGATTACCTTAATATAAATAAGACTATTTGAAAAGTAGAAAGTCTGCAGGGTAATCAGATTAGCTCCTGGCTCTGTTCTGGAGAACTTCCTGTCTGTCTGGGGTGAAGCGTGAGTCATGTGAAGCTGTCGAAGCGTCTGACGGCTCCGTATCAGGAGTCCAAACTCTGAAATGTCAGCACTTCTTACGCCTGCGAGTCTGATTAACTGTGATTAGATGTACCACTCCAGAGAACAGCAGCGAGACGGGGAATGCATTAAGAAAACACTCAACGTTACCCTTTCACCACTTATTCAACCTACTCCAATCAGGAAACGTGAGTTTGAGAAGAAAAACCAATAAAGTGATGAAAGTGATGAAACTCACACCAGTTTTGACTCATTTGACTTCTGAATATGTGGAAGAGAAAGTAAAATCCTCACCAGCGTGGCAAACAGATGGTAGAGGATGAAGTAAATGGCGACTACGGGAGCCCACATGTGACCTACAGCCACCAGAGTCTGGTCCATGACATCCACCCAGCCCTCCTGGGTGAGGATCTGGAACATGGACATGAACGCCTGCGGGGAGAGAAAGAGCGGATAAAAAAAGAAGGTGAGAGACGCAGGAGGCCGGAGAGGGCAGCCGAGAAGACGAGGTAAAGAAAAACAGACGGGAGGAAATCACACGGAGAGAAAAGACGGATCTGACATTTGGAACGTGCTTTTTTCAGAGCGGAGCAAATATCACAGCGCTGATGTGCACACGGCGTCTGGAGGAGGTAACGGTGAGCGTGGAGCTGCGTTTTCCCCTGAGAGCAGCCTGAGACAGTTGTTAGCCCAAACATGGATGCAGAGGAGAGTTTAAGGAAGGTGACAGCAAACACAAGCACAGACACAAGATTTACTCCTCCATCAAACAGGTGCAAGTCTCTGTCAAAGCTCCACACGTCCGGAGTCTCTTCAACTGTCGGGGAAACAAAGCCAGAAACTTAACATCTGTTTAGGGCCTGAACCAAAACTTTTATGAACCTTAAGGATTATTATTATTTCTTGGAGTTCAGGTTTTGTTATCTGAAATAAAATAAAAAGGTTAGAAAAGGATGAGGAGCTGCGCAGATGTTTTGTTGAGAACACATTGTCCCCAAAAGACAGGAAAATGAGGACGATAAGGTGGACGATAAAGAAGAAAATTCTGGAATAAGTGCATAAATATCTGTTTTTTTATGTTTTTTATTTATAATGTTTGTTCATACATGTCTGTACTGGTTGTGTCCTACCAGTGCTCATCTACCAACTCCAACCTCACCAAGCAGAGCAAACGTAACCTGGCTCTTCATTTTATTGATAGACTCTCAGGTTTGAACAGATCACTGCAGAATAACTGCTGCAACTATTAAAGACTAGAGCATGCCATATTTGTATGTGACTGATTGCATTGTTCAGGAGAATTGCTTTGAATTAATAAATATATTATTCATAAAGCAACAGTTTGTGAGTGTTTTGGGCTATTTCTCAGTATATCCAGGTAAAGTGTTCTTTTCTGGGGAATTCAGAATATTTATTTAACTGAGTTAGAAGCGCAGAAAGACCCCTGACCCACGGAAAACCCCTAAAATTGGGGGGGGGGGACGACTGAAAATATTTCGCTGGAAGTGAGTCCGCTTTTCAGAGAAACAGCATATGGTCACCCTAACTAAACTAGGCTCCTGTAGGTGGGCACAGTTTGGAATTAGGAAAAAACACCTCAGCACATAAATAACATAATAATCAACTGCCTTAGTCTGAATTTCAAATTTTCTGTATCTTTCTATCAGCAGAAACATTAACTCATTGTTTGTTGTGTTAGAAATAAAAAGGAGCACCTTCTAAAAACAACCTAGCTCCCTGTCATTTCTCTAAATTCCCCCCCTTCCTCTCACTGTTGATGAACACATTTGTAGAAATAAAGCAGATAGAAAGGACGTCAGCAGCAGCAGCAGATCTGTGTGGTCTGCTCCTTTTTTCCTGGTAGAGGTCAGATGAAGGTGTAAGGACCAGTCAGCTGCAACTCTCAGGCCCCTGGAGTCCAATGGCACTCCTGCGCCTCCTCCTTAGTGTCTCACCTTCAGACAGCCTCCCCCTTCACAGCCCCTCCCATGCACGTCTCAGTCACTGCAGATAAAGATAAACCCAGCAACAGGTCTGTGTGTGTGTGTGTGTGTGTGTGTGCATACATGTGGCCATGTGAGGCACAAACAGACATGGAAATGAGGGAAAATAAGGGAGAAGGGTAACACAGCATACAAGTGGCATCTGTTCATGACTAAAGCTTCACACCCTGCAGAGCCAGGGAGCAGCTGAGCGATGGAGGGCGGAGGAGGAGGAGAGGAGGAGCAGAGGATGGAGAGACGTGGCTAATGAGAGCGAAAGGAGCTCGTGAGTCTTTAGAAATCAAAGGAGGAACCACATCTGTCCACCCATCCTGCAAATCTCCACCAACATCTGCACAGACGCCGCGGAGCCGTCTGGAGCCGCTGGCGTCCTTTCCGGCATTTTTATGAAGCTTATTTTAAAACTACCTGCATCCTCCAAACTTAATTACATTTCATTTGTCCCTGAGAGGAAATTACTAAACATCAGGGCGTAATTAGACAAGTGTGTTTGGAGCTGTTGAATTAAATGTTGGGAGGGTTTACGTGTCTGCTGTGCTCCATCTGTGCAGGTGGAAACAAAACAACTTTAAATGAAGGGATAAAGAAAACTACGACTAATGCAGAATGAAAGTATGAAGGGTTGGATGCATGGATATAAAACACTGTAACAGATAATGTGCAAAACAGCAAAGAGGAAGCACTTAAAAAGTTTTTTTTTTTGGTATTTCTTGTGTTTCCATTGTTTTTCCTGACAAAAATTAAAGCCACTTTCTGCAATTTTATGTCAGATTCCTTGAAAACCCAGATTTAATAAATAGGACTCATGGGTGTCATTCATAAGGGTTATAGCCGAGCATTTCAGCATCCAGCATTTGCTGGAAGGAAATGCAGCCCCCCACAAGTTATGTTTTATTTCACTATTATAATATTTTCATTTCTGCTTTGTTTCACAGCTCTCTGCAATTTTTATCTCAAATGAGAAACATTTTCTGATTCATTTCAGGGCATTTAAGAATTATTATTCCACAGGCTTAACATTTTCAGCTTTGTATCGGTGTTAGAAAATTTATTTGGCATTTTCCTTGAACTTCAATGCATTTGCAGCAAGGAAACAGTTTATTCTAGTTTACCTTGTTCTCTTCCAGCTTTGCAGACATTTTCAGTTTTTCCTTATCTAGTTTTCCCCCAGCTTTGCTGTGATTTTCTGTTACTTCGTTATCTAGTATTTTGCGAGCTAAGCTGTGACTTTATTATCTTTTTTACCTCCGGCCTGAAACTTTTTGTAATGAAGAGTTTTTTGAGCTGTCGTGCATCTGTGTCCTCCCTTAAGGTCTTTTGTCAGAATTGTACACGTGTGACCATATAGAGACAGAAATGACATCCTGGCATGCAAATAAGATGAATAGCATAAAGTTATTCAGTATGTTGAATAAAATAAAATAAAAAAAACAAGATATAGATCTGATTAATGAGAGAGGCTACCCACTGATTCATTTTCCACACCCACTATGATTCTGGCTGCACTAGATATGGGTCAATGAGGTGACGTCCCCTTTTTTGTGTCTGAGTGTAATATTTCCTTCCATCATGAATTGAGTATTTCATCACATGTATTTCTTTATTCTATGAAACCTGTGTTATTTGAACACATCTTTAAACTATTAAAATACAACATGTTTTTTTGTGTTTTGGTTCCTCAAACCCCCAAAATGTCAGGTGGTGCAACCGTCCTGACAAGTATCCACAGTAATTAAACTCTAAAAATTGAATATCAGTTATTGTAAATGGAAATTAAAAATACAGTGGCATTATTTTATGCTTCAACCTTTTTAAATAAAACATTCTTTGTAGATAAAAAGAATTTTAAAGCTGTTGAGAAATGTAAAAAACTTTTGTCCCGTAATTTTCACCTTGTCAAATGTCAGGGTGGTGCAACCGTAACATTAGACTTTTATTTTAAAGTGAAGAGAATAAAACAGGAAACAGGAAACTGCATCAGCCAGAGGAGCCCAAATGACATTTGTGACCAAGTGGAAAAGTTTGTAGATTTCTCTGAAATACTGATAAAAAAGCTTTTTTCACTTCATTGGTGACTGGAACAATTTCCATGTCAGGTGGAACAACCAATGTAATAATGTGAAATGTTATTTTAACATCAAATTATT
>RPOG01000786.1:163973-182231 GCA_008086565.1 Thalassoma bifasciatum | reverse complement strand
TGGAACAACCAATGTAATAATGTGAAATGTTATTTTAACATCAAATTATTTATCTTATTCACAAATAAAAGAAATGAAACACACAAAATGAAAATGTATGAGTCACTACAGACACTTGAGAGATACTTGCCAATAATTTCACACAGAAAAAATAACAGGAACATATAAATATATTTTCATATATTTGGTTGCACCACCTGACATTTTTGGGTGCTCAAATTAAAAATACTAAAAAATAATGAACCTAAAAACTTTGAAATGTTGGTCAACTACTGAAATCTGTTAGAAAACATAATTCTTCTCTCAGAAATATGTTTTTAGACCCTCTTTCTGTCATTGACCCATATTGCAGTATTACATAAATAAGTTTATCTTGTTTTAAGTTTTTCTGCATTCTGATATGAGCTGCACTATTATATGACACAATGCTATAAACAACAGCCCGCCCTTGTTCTATAAATTTTCATTGTGAAAGAAGATTTTGTCATCAAAAAGCCTTTATTCCAAAAACCTGTCTTGGAAAAAGCAGGTTCCTCTTGTATCCAGATGGTTACTGTAAGATAAAGAAAATAAATAACAGAATAATAAAGCTGTGTCTTACTCGGGGGAAGGTTGTGAAGCGGTCGAGCTCTTCCACGAAGCAGAACATCTGCAGACTGATGGCCGACATGACGATGAGGAGGCTGGCCGTGAACACCACCAGACTCCCCAGTTTTTTACCGGGACCAAAGATTTTATAGACAAAGTCCTCCAGAGCCGGGGAAATCTTTATCAGCCGCACCACACGCAGAACCTGAGGGGAGAAGAGGAAACTGTTAGTGATGGATGTCGGTTAATGGTACGTCCTGTTGCAATATTCTAATCACAGACGGTGAAATATTTCTACAACCTGAATTAAATTTCAAACATCGTGATCATGTGATCGTTAAAGCTGTGATTTTTATTTTGCTCCTGACTGACCCAGGATCTGTTATATCAGCTGTTTCACACACACCTGTCTTTGAGTGTGAGACTGTTGGAAAAAATCTGTTTTTTGGGGGGATTGTTGAATTTTGTTTTAATTGTTCTGTATTTTGTTTTTTTTAACTTGACACAATTAAGAATATTTTCCCACTGCATTATTTTTAAAAGCTCTTTCTGTTCTTCAGATTTTAAAACTAAAAATTCAATTTAAAAAGTCTGGTTTAGAAATAACAAGAATAAGTGTTAGACTCTGGGATTTAATTAGAGTCAAAATTCAACTATTTATCTAAAAATCTTCTTCAAATTTTTTTTGTATTTATTTAGTAGGATTTTGACTTTAATCTTAGAGTTTTGACTTTTTATATAAAAATTTCAACTTTTTATCTCAAACATTGCCTTTATTTCAAAACGTAGACTTTTTATCTTAGACTTTTGTCGTCTTAAAATTTTGACCTTAAATGAGAAAGTTTGGACTTTTTTCACATAATGTTAAATTGATTTCTTAAACTCTGGAAGTTATTGACTATTTGTCTTAGAATTTTGGAAACAATTCTTACCTTCAGTTTTCATTTTCATCTTTGCATTGAAGCTTTTGATGTTTCAATGGTTTGATGTAATTTTCTTTCAAGTTTTTAAATGTTGCTGTACATCGTGAAAACTTCACTAAAGTTTGATTTAAAGAAAATCGTGAATCGAACTGAAATCGCTGTTTCTGCCAGAAAAATCGCAATTAGATCTTTTTCTAAAACCGTTCAGCTCTAACCTGAAATGTGTCTAAATATCAGCTTCAGTTTTTGCAGCAGATGTTTTCTGTTCTACACCAGAGTTACTCAACCAAAGAGACAAACTGTTAAAAACTACCTTTACAAAAGAAACTATACAAGTGGAGAAAAGAGGCAAAAACAGCAAAGAGGAGCAAGTCTGAGGTAGTGAAAGTTCCCAAAAAGCAACAAAAAATTAGCATTTAAATTGAGATACAACCTGGAAATTCTCAAAAAGTAGTAACAAATGGTCCAAAAGAGGCTGAAAAGAGTGAAAAGTGACAAAAGGGACAAAAATTAACAAGAAAAATTATGGAGGAAACAAAAACGGCAAGAAAGTTGGGATCAGACATGTTGCAAAAACTGGTCTAAAAGTGTAAAAAATGGGCAAATACAACAAAAATTGGCAAGAAAATTGGGAGTAAACAGGGAAAGTATCGTAACAAATTATCCAAAAGTGTGAAAAAAGAAGGTAAAAGTGTTTAAATGTGTAAAAATCAGTCCCAGTCGTAGTGGTAGTGGGTTGTTGTTGTTGTGCTGTAATTAATGAAACTGTTCATGTTCTACTATGAGTTTGTTTAAAAACATAGAAGATGGGAAACTAGAAATAAAAGCATTAATTGCAATATAGGAAATAATAATCGCAATTAGATCATTTTTGAAAATCGTTCAGCCCTAGTTTTTGGAGTCTGTTTGTTTTTTCTCATCACCAGAAGAGAAAGTTTCTTTTTGAAGCTAATCTGAAATAAATTACATGGAGCAAATTGATTATTTATTGATTGGAAGGAGCATTGATCATGACCCTGTGGTTAAGGTGCAGTGATGTGGTGCTCTGTCAAGCGGCTCAGCCCCTAAATTGCTTGTGGTGACAACAAGCCCCAAAAGGTGATGCATCTTGGTCACCGCGTGATGGGGGACCCAGAGAGAGGCGATCGATCCGGCCCAAAGACTCTCCTCTCGTCGTGTGGATACGCAGAGAAATGAAGGAGAGAAAGACGGGAGGAGAGGGAGGCAGCTCTAAACAAATACAGCAATAACACTCACAGCATGATGACAGATGGGCTGAGGAGACACTAGCTTCTACTCCTGACAGACCGTGATGACCACGATCCATTTCACAACAGACTCTGAGACCATGAAGCCCATCCACCAGGATACGAGGCCGTTAGAAAAAAACAGCTTATTTTATTATCTACGGTCTGAGAGCGCTCAGTTATCACAATTATCACAGTTATCAGAGCTGAAGCAGAGCAGTTACAGACGCCATCAGCTGAATACAGAGTGAAAAAAGATTCTTTCTTTTAGTTTGATGCCTTTCAGAATCTTATCTGTGGACTTAAAACATTTTGGGCTGCCCCGAACTTTTAACAGGATACTGTTGTTGTTTGAACGTGACAACAGGCAAACTTTGTGAGTTTGTAGCTCCTCACAGCTCGGTGCTCTGAGACGTGTCAGTAACGTTAGTGAAAGGACCAACACAGGATGGTCCAGAGTAGATGGTTGAGGTTGGAGTGGTTCGTCTCGTTTGCATTGGACCGAGAAGTAAAATAACTATCTGAGAGTCCAAACTTGTCTAGTGACGTCTTATTGACGACGTACACCTGTCCTTAGTTGTAATGCACAAACACATTAGAGACTGTTTTAGCCTTTAGCTCCTGTTTTAACCTGTTTTTAAGCCTCTAACCCAGAGGTTCCCAACCTTTCCCAGCTCAGGGCCCACTCTAAAATCTCAAAATTTTCTGCCCTCTCAGACCACCTTTTATACATAAATATTTGAGTATTTTCAATATCCTTTAAAGTGTAACTGAATTTTAACATTTCATACATTATCTTGTATGTTTTGAACTTTATATGCCCCCATAGAAAAAAAACAAAAACAAACACACACAAAAATAATACTATTTTGGAAATGATTTGGCCGCCCACTTGCAATACCTTCACGGCCCAACTTGGGGCCACGGACCACAGGTTGAAAATCAATGCTCTAACCAATGTTATCCCTTCTGTTTTATCCTTTCTTTTGTGTTCACCTTTGGCTATTTTGTTCCCTTTCGCTTGTGTTTCAGCATTTAGTCGAGCTGAACGGTTTTAGAAAAAGATCTAATTGCAATTTTTCTGGCAGATTCAGCGATTTCAATTGGATTCACGATTTTCTTTAAATCAAACTTTAGTGAAGTTTTCACAATGTACAGTAACATTTAAAAACTTGACAGAAAATTACATCAAACCATTGAATCATCAAAAGCTACAACTCTAATGCAAGGATGAAAATGAAAACTGAATGTAAGAAATGTTTCAAACTTTTAAATGAAAGGTCAATATTTTAATATAAAAAGTGAAAATTTTGAGGAATAGACAAAATTCTGCGACAAAAAGTCAAGATTTTGAGATGAAACTTCTTAAGTTTAAGAAATCAGTTCAAGATTATGTGAAAAAAGTCTAAACTTTCTCATTAAAGGTCAAAATTTTAAGATGACAAAGTCTAAGATCTAAAATCTACATTTTGAAATAAAGGCAGTTTTTTTAAATTAAAAGTTGAAATTTTGATATAGGAAGTCAAAATTCTAAGATTTAAGTCAAAATGCCATTTTTTGTCCTCCATTTCTCTTTCATGTTTTATTCTTCAGCCCATGTTTAGCCTTTAGCTTCAGCCTTATACTTGTGCTCTATCACTCTCCTGTTTAGCTTTTTTTCTATTTTGGAAGCTGAGAATGAGCATAAATTTGGAATTAACCTATTTCAGCGCTGATAATCTCATTTTAAGTTGTGGATTATGACAAAGCAAATATAAAGATATCAGGCTTCTTCAAGATCACTCAGAAAGTCTTTACAGGGACTTTAAGATGCCATCAAGCCAATAAAGGTAAAAATACTAAGTTTTTGATGCGGAAACATGAAAATATGCACAAACCAGTGAGTGAATCTTTATTTAGTTCGGTGTAAATCTCTGTGTGTTAGCATGTGTTGTGTTTCTGCACACGTGTGGACAGCAGCTGCTCAGAGAGTCGAGCAGCATCAGGGCAGCTTGTGTGGTCAGGGCTCATTAAAGACGGATCAAGAAGCTTCTTCCCATCAGAGCGTCCTCTTACCCTGTTTTAACGTTTACAGTACGTGACCCACAGCCAGGTCAGAGGGCGTGACGGCTTACAAGCTCTTCTCAGAGGTGTTTCAGAACAAAACGCTGCTGCTGCATGGGTCAAAACACTCAGGGTTTATTCAGACATGGATGACAGTTTCCCTGTCCCATGGCGTCCCCCAGGGTTCAGTGCCTGGTCCCCTCCTATTTCTTTTTTACATTCTCCTCATCGGCAAAATCATCCATCGTCACAGTCTCTGTTTCCACTGCTACATCCAACGACATCCAACTATAAATCTCCATCAGCTCCATGTCCAAACCTGACCACTTTCAAAACCCTCATCAAAACTTAGGCTCAACATTTGCAAAAATAATCTCATTGGGATTATTTTTCCCTGCATTGCAACTGTGATATTTTTTTGTGCAATTATTCCCAAGTTCCCCACGTTGTAGGAAATGAACATTGACATTAATTCAACATGACAGAAACCCATAACATTCCTTTTTGCTACACATGACTCTTTTTTTTTGCTACTTTTGATCCATTTTTTGCTTCTTTCTGACTAATGTTGTGTTATACAAACTTTCTTGCCAATTTTATCACTTTTGTCTGTTTTCTTGTGACTTTTTCCTCACCATTTCTTTCTCCCTTCTAATTAAATTCCAATTCTTTTGCCAATTTCTTTTGCTTTGTGTTCATTTTAACCACTTTTCACTCCTCTTTGCCACTTTTGGGTCATGTTTTCCCTCCTTCTGACTATGTTTTCAATTTCACCACAACTCTCTTGCCAGTTTCCTTTGGCCATTTTTACCAATTGTCCCCCTTTTTTGCTCCTTTCTGACTTTTTTTTTCAAGTTTCCTCCCAATTTTCTTGCTAATTTTTATTGCTTTTCAACAATTTTTTCCACCTTAGACCCAATTTTATTTATTTCTCTTGCTATTCTTGCTTTTGCAAAGGCAGTTTTCAACAGTTTGTGTCTTTGATTGAGCAGGGCTGAGTAACACTGAACTTAAAACATCTACTGCAAAAAAGCGAACTGGTATTCTGACACATTTGAGGATAAAGAAATATTGCACAATCTGTGATTAGAATATTGCAACAGGACATGTTGTGATTTAATCTAATTTGTGATTAATTGCTTAACCCTAATCAAAACCCACTTTTTCAGAACTGCTTTAAATGTATTCAATGCTTTTTTATCATTCATGTTTTGGTTCATGTGATGTTTTTGTCTTCTGCAGAGTGTCTTGAAACGCTCACAGAAAAGCTCATGTCTGTCTGCATGTGTGAATCATACCTGAAAGTAGGTGAACTGTGAGTGGTAGAGGTCCGGGTAGATGTGCAGCGTTGTTCCCACCACCAGCAGAGACTCAAACTTGTGCAGCGAGGAGCTGATGTAGCCGGTGAAACCCAGACACCAGATTTTCAGAAGGGCTTCCAGGTCGAATAAGACAGTGAAGGCCACCTGGGAGGAAGGGGGGGGGGTCAAATCAGAGCTGGCATTCTGGTTCTGCAAACACACAGCTGGCTCTCTGCAGGAGGATTACCCTTCTCTGTGATTACGGCTTTGGAGGTTCTTCAACTTTAACCAATCGACACCAATTCAAGCTTTTATTTGAATCCTGGTGTATTTGACTTCATGAAGGTGTGACATCAAACACCGGAGGTTTTATTTGAGGACAGGATCATAATAATCCAGAGGAAGCTCAGCAGGAAGAGGAAGTAAATCTGGCACCTCGCGAACGAACTCCAAACCCAGAGACTGTGTTTTCTATTTCCTCTCACATTCGTCACACGGGTTGGAACAAATCTGCAGATCGATGTCTGTATGTTGTGGAAGGAGGGAGTTAGAGAAGGTATTACTGCGAGAGTATTTTCCCTCCTCTCTTATCTCCTTCATTCAGCTGTGTGTTAGAGAGAGAGGGAGGTATGGCGAGGATGTGATCCGTCTTAGTTTGTGCTTTACCGCCTGAATACCGACGACATCGGAGCGGACGAGCACGGTTTGGAAAAAAAGGGAGTCACATGTAAAGTTGTGAATGACGTGACGTCCCCTTTTTTTGTGTCTGAGTGCAATATTTCCTTCCATCATGAATTGAGTATTTCATCACATGTATTTCTTTATTCTATGAAACCTGTGTTATTTGATCACATCTTTAAACTATTAAAATATAACATGTTTTTTTGTGTTTTGGTTCCTCAAACCCCCAAAATGTCAGGTGGTGCAAACGTCCTGACAAGTATCCACAGTAATTAAACTCTATAAATTGAATGTCAGTTATTGTAAATGGAAATTAAAAATACAGTGGCATTATTTTATGCTTCAACCTTTTTAAATAAAACATTCTTTGCAAATAAAAAGAATTTTAAAGCTGTTGAGAAATGTAAAAAAACTTTTGTCCCGTAATTTTCACCTTGTCAAATGTCAGGGTGGTGCAACCGTAACATTAGACTTTTATTTTAAAGTGAAGAGAATAAAACAGGAAACAGGAAACTGCATCAGCCAGAGGAGCCCAAATGACATTTGTGACCAAGTNATGTTATTTTAACATCAAATTATTGATCTTATTCACAAATAAAAGAAATGAAACACACAAAATGAAAATGTATGAGTCACTACAGACACTTGAGAGATACTTGCCAATAATTTCACACAGAAAAAATAACAGGAACATATAAATATATTTTCATATATTTGGTTGCACCACCTGACATTTTTGGGTGCTCAAATTAAAAATACTAAAAAATAATGAACCTAAAAACTTTGAAATGTTGGTCAACTACTGAAATCTGTTGGAAAACTTAATTCTTCTCTCAGAAATATGTTTTTAGACCCTCTTTCTGTCATTGACCCATAGATGTTTGAAGATTTAAAAGTCCCAAATGTTAACATAGAGTTGATTTGTTTGAGAAATAAAGGAGAAACTGAAGAATAAATGTCTCACCTCTGCCAGGTAAAACTCGTCGTAGTGGCGCCGGTGATTCTCGCCTTTGTAATAGTTGCTCGCGGCGACGATGACGTCCACGGCGACCATGCTCAGGATGAACATGTGGAACACAGACGACCGCATCAGTTGCTGTGGAAACAAAAAAAAAAACAAAGATGATTACAATCAGATAATAACCACACACACACACACAGGATGAGGAAGTCTTCAAACTTTCCTTCCTGTGAAACTTTTTCTGAATCAGGTTTGAGTTCGAGCCCCAGACGAGTTTGAGATACGACTGAAGGTTATCGCTCAGACGGACACATTTTCTGTTGCTCGGAGGTAAAAAGAGAGAGAAATTATTTCACAGGCAGTTTGAGACGGTGAGTGACTCAGGTTTTCATGTCCTGTTTTCACGTCTCTTTATTTAAATCATTAATTTTCATTTGAAACACTGAAGCTTGTTATATACAGGTTTTGATGTTTAATGTCCTCCAGGTTTTTATGGTGGATGTGATAAAACTGTGTCTCATCACCAACAGCTGACTGTGAGGAGACGTTTCAGGACAGACAAAGACGACGTATAGAAGAAGATAATGGAGTAGCACAGGCGTGTTTTCCTCCTCTCCAAGGTGCCAGCAAAGACAGCTCCGTATATAAATAAGTGGAAACAGAAAAGGCCAGCAGCTAAACGGCAGAAAATTCAAAGCAATCAAGAACCTTTCATTGGCTGCTGTGAAAAAAAACGGCGCCCAGACAGCAGAATCAGAGCGCATTCAGACAGCCCAAACAAGAGGAGAGAGGGGCAATAAACGTGTGATTTCCTGCGGGGATTGCTTCAGCGTGGAACAACGA
Organism: Thalassoma bifasciatum; assembly: GCA_008086565.1. Lineage (NCBI taxonomy): Eukaryota > Metazoa > Chordata > Actinopteri > Labriformes > Labridae > Thalassoma > Thalassoma bifasciatum. The sequence continues at coordinate 173,644 of RPOG01000786.1, read as the reverse complement.
CGGCAACATCACATAATAGAAACAATAGCCAACACCCATGCTGCGCCCCCCCCCCCACAACAATCCCACAAATCATGCTCCACAAAGACTGTAAGCGCGCTGCTTTCAGACAATATGACAGATGTGATCACAGCCCTGAACTGCCTGCATGTGTGTGGAGAAGCCAACAGCTTGTGAGTGGGAAGAAGAACTCGCCCTAAAAAAAGACTCACATGTGAGAGCGGCAACAAAACTGAAAACTGAGCGGAAGACTTAAAGACAGCTGAGTGAGGGAGTGTTTGTAGCTGCTGAAAGGATCAGATCCTCCCCAGGAGAGCGGGACCACTGCCATCCAACCTCCTACACACACACACACACACACACACAAGTCCTCAAAGTCGAGGAAGCATCAACTGCAAATGTGCTCAATGCCGAGCTAAAAAAAAAATTCCAGTAAAGCTCAAAGTTTGATCTCACCAACATGTTTTTTTTTTAAAGGAATAACCTTTTCCTCTTTGGCCCAGAGGACACCACATCCATGATTTCCAGAATACATTGTAACAGAATACAATTATTCTAAATCCTGTTTAACCTATATTTAATTTATTACAACACAAGGACAAGGTATTTATTGTTCAAAGTGATAATTTGGTAACACTTTAGATTAGGGTACACTTATTCACCATTAACTCTGTGCTTATTAACATGCATATAAGTAGCTAGTTAGTATTTATTAAGCACTCCCCTTATTAACCCCTTATTCTACCTCTATTGCACCATGAATTCAGACTTTTCCATTTATTAACTCCTAATTATTACTTATTGACTACAAATTGATGAATATGTGTTTCCTAATCTAAAGTGTGACTGATGATTTTTGTTGTTTTTTCGCAAATATTTACTCGTTTTGGATTTTAGGGACGTCCCTGAAAAAGACAAAGTGTCTTGGATGGCAGCAGATGTTGCTCCAAAACCTGTTTGTACCTTTCAGCATTAATGCTGCCTTCAGAGATATTTTTTTTGCATAATACAAGAAAAATATCTTGTATTAAATTGTTTTATTTATTCTCAGAGCAGCTTTTTTTTCCAAGTGTATCATGATGTCAAGATAAAAGCCCTAGAATTTACTTATTATAAGAATTTTTTGAGAGGAGTAGTTGCATTTGTTATTATAAAAACAAAATACAGTCAAATACTTTCTATGTCACATATATTCTATAGAATAAACTTCAAAGACAAGATATTTATTTTTCAAACTGGTACACTTAATGTGCAACATGTTCCTAAAAAGCTGAGACAGGTTCATGTTTCTCACTGCGTTACGTCACTTTTCTTTGAACAACACTCAGTAAGTGTTTGGAAACCAGTCTAGTAGCTGCACTCTTCTACTACGGAGCCACGCTGTTGTAACAGGAGCAGAATGTGTCTTGGTTTCATTGTGTTGCTGAAATAATCAGGGACGTCCTTGAAAAAGACAAAGTGTGTGTTGTTGATGTCTGACTTTGTCTTTGCATGGTAGAGTTTGAACTGTCACTTGTAGATGTAGTGATGAACTGTGTTAACTGACATACCAAAAGACTTCACAAGGACTCGGGTGCACGATTATAGGAAATGTGTTACTACACCCAAAAATTACGTCGCGGCGGACTCCCCAGTTTCCAGTGCCGGTAAGTTACAAGGTTTTGGGCCTTTCTGCTTACGTGCAGAGATTTCTCCAGATTCTCTGAATCTTTTGATGATATTATGGTCTGTAGATGATGAAATCCATCAATTCCTGCAGTTGGACAAAGTTGAGAAACATTGTTCTTAAACTGTTGGACTATTTGCTCACGCAGTTGTTGACAAAGTGGTGAACCTGGACTGAGCCTTTTGGGGATGATGCTCCTTTGACACTCACCTGTTTGAATCAACCTGTTCACCTGTGGAATGATCCAAACTGCTGTTTTTTAGACTTTTGTTCAACCTGTTCAAGATTTTTAGAAACGAGTCTCAGGATTTAAATTCAAAGTGAGTGAATATTTACTAAAAACAATTAAGTTTCTCAGTTTGAACAATAACTATCTTGTCTTTTTGGTGTATTCAGTTGAATGTTGGTGAAACAGAATTTGAAAATCATTGTTTTCTGTTTTTATTTATGTTTTACGCAGCGTCTTAACTTCATTGGAATTGGGGTTGTAACCTCTTTTACTTCCCTCCAGACTTTTAGCTGAACCAGGACTGCGGGTTGAGAGCTTGAGGATTGAGTGTTGATACTGAATTTACACACACACACACACACACACACACACACACACACACACACACATTGTCTCCACACACTCACTGGTTACTCGGCTCCTTGACTGAGATTGGACGTGACAAAGCAGTTTGACATTTCCAGCAACCAGACGCTTTCCCCCCCATGGGTGTTTTGGCTGAAAGGACTTGTGTGTGTGTGTGTGTGTGTGTGTGTGTGTGTGAGGCAGAGTGACAGAGAACAGAAAATGTGGCTCTGTGTATGACATGGTTGGCCATATTCTGTGTGGGCTCCTGGGACTCACATGGCTTAGAGCGAGCTGTGTGTGTGTGTGTGTGTGTTTGCGACCTCTGCCACAGAACAACCTTTAAAACTCTCCCTCACATTCCCCATCTTTGGTGCATTTCACCAGATAACGCTCTGTGCCCCCCCGCCGAAGGCTCTGTCACCATTTACGGCCTCGAGATGTCAAAATCAATTTTTACAGCATCACTTGTGGGACAGGATGGTCGTCCCCTGCTGTTTGATGTTTCTTGTGAGCCTGTGTGTCTCTGAAAACCTTTCACACTTCTTTGATGGATGCTATTTATTTGTGGTGCCTCTGGCTGGCTCTTTGAAACACCAGGTGCTCAGTGCACACACACACACACACACACACACACACACACACACACACGCAGAGTGAGTCGTGTCTTTGGCATTAAGCCAGGGATCGCTGGCATCTTTCTGTTTGATAGAAAGACAAGCTCCATTTACAGAACGACTGCAATTTATGGAGCAGCTTTCAGCCGATGGTGGATCAGTCTGTTAGTCTGTCAGGAGTCAGGAGGCTGCAAAAGCCCAAAAAAACCAAAGAGATAATTGATTTCATCACCAAACTGCAGCCAACCAAACTATACTGTGCCATTATTACACACACATGGTTGCAAAGTTACCAAACATTTCTGAATAATTCTGCAAAATGCATGTATGTACAGTGGCTGGGAGGTATCAGACACTTCGCGAAAGTCACAACATGAATGAAAACACCACAAGAATGATGTAAATGGAACAACACAAAAGCAAACTGAACAATATGAACGTAAACCCGACAACAAAAATGAGAATGCCAAAACTATAAAATAAAATAAAATAAACACCACAACAGAAATGTAAACGCCACAACACGACTGTTAAAGTCACAACACGTTTGAAAAGACTTAATTTGAGCCACATTCACCAGACCAGGTCATAAAAATGTCTCATTTCTACTTTTTTAAGACAAAAATGAGGTGTAAATTGCTTGTAACAAGTCAAAAAAATCTGCCAATGGGATAAGACGAATTCACCCGGGAAGTTTCTTGAAATTAGAAAGATGTCCTAAAACAAGAATCTTTTATCTTATCCCACTGGTAGATTTTTTTTACTTGTTACAAGCAATTGATGCCTCATTTTTGTCTTTAAAAAACTTGAAATGAGACATTTTTATGACCTTGTCTAGTAAATGTGGCTCAAATCAAGAATAGTAAAGCAAGTTTTACTAAAAATAAGACAAAATGACTTGCTTAGGTTCTGTTTTTGCAGTGTGCACTTTCTGTTTCAACTTCATTCTAACCCCAAATTCACACATAAAGCGTCTGCGCCACAGAACGTCGTTTCGCTGAGTCTATTTTTGCCGGCGTGAGCTGTAGAAACGCATCAACCTCTGCAAAGTAGATCGTACTAAACAGGAAAAAAGACACGAAAACAAACAGAGCATCTGGTCACTTCAAGATAAAACAGAATGCTCTTGCTCCTGATCTTAAATTTCATCCTTATAGATCGAAATTGTGTCGCTCCCAGTGGCACAGAGTCAGAATTCATCAGCAGGTCAGAGACACAGACGTAATCAGACATCACAGACGAGGGAAAGTTTATTTAGTAGGTGAAAACTTCATGGGATTCAATGTTTCCCCTGTGAGTCGATCAGTGAAGACATTTCTAAAAATACCGCGATGATACAGAAAACCATGATCATTTTGGTCGCAGTAACCATGGGGTTAAATTTTCACACCGCAACAACAGGGATGTAAATGCCAAGACATGAATGAAAAAGCTACAACACGATTGCAAAGACCATGACTTGAATGCAAATACAACGAGATGCTACAGTGCAAATGCCACAACATGATGGAAAAATAGCCATGAAAGAAGTTATAAGAGTTTAACTTAAGTGTTTTTCCATTGGACAGTAATCCAAATGCACCAGTCTATGGTCGTGAGAGTTAGTGAGACTTTTTAAAATGTAATTACAGGTCTAATAAATGCAGCTTTTCTGTTTGTTGCACAAAAAGTCCGTGAGGAAACCACCAAAACTGAACTCTTTTAACGTCTGTTGTAGCTTTTGCAAATCACCTGACACCGACCAGCAACTGCACACTTTTCTTTTTTTTTTGAATGCAACAGATTTTGTTTCTAATGGTGTGCAATTTTAAATAAAACCAAATGTATGCATGAAAAAGCATCAGTCATAAGAAGAAACAAACACCTTTGTCTCTCTTCATCACGCCTCCTTTTGTTCTTTATCATTAAATTTATGCTCAGTCAATTTAAACAGTGAAGTTTGACCCTCACAGCCCGAGATAAACATCAATCTAACACCAGAGGTGAGACAATCCAAACAACAAGTCCCAGCTCGATCAGCTGTTCACACACAGAGCTGATCTGGAGCAGGTTCAGGGGGTTGATGAGCCTCGTACCTGGAGCGTCTCCAGAGTCTGGACTCTACGGACACAGAGGCAGACTGACGGAGCAGCCGCCGCTTCCTTCCTCACCCTCCGTCTGTTCTCTCACGCTGCCAAGAAGGACAAATGCTCTTTCTGCTGCTACATGAGAGCGAGAGGAGGAGTGTGGCACATGTGCACGGAGCTGGCAGCGGCGTGTGGCGGCGTTCACACAGGAATTGTCACCAACAGGCCGGGCCTTGTTCTGGCAAACGGCTCCCGCTACAGTTTTCTCTCCTCCGTGTTTACCGAGATTAGGAGGAAACTGAGTGGGATTACAGACTGCTTCACTTGACTTGTCTCTTCACTGCTGTTTGTTGACAAGTGCTGATAATGAGAGTGTCTAGATTCTGGTGTTTGGATGGTAAACAGCTCTGAACAAAACAAGAGGAACAGGCAGACTTATTCAGAGATCGACTGTCACATCCTGGCAGGAAGACAGAGCTGAAGGAGCTTTGTGCTGAGGGAGTGGAGGCGTTAAATCTCCTGGATCTGGTGAAGTCAACCACCTTGGCTTCTTACGGCTCGTGCAGCGAGCTGACTCACGGCTCAGGCTGAAAACACGTCTTAATAAAACACGACGGTCGACCTGTCTGCAGCCTCCTCCTCTCAGGCCACGTCCACGTATCTGAGCGTCTGTGAAACCACATATATGTTTGATTTACTCCTGTCATTCACAGGAAACTGCACTTTTACGTCACTAAAAACGATCTGAAAACTCTGGATTCATGTTTGCGCTGAGAAACAGAAGTTTTTGGATCTCAAACGTCACAGCTTGACAATATGTTGCAGTTATTTTCAGGTTCCTGACAATCAATAAACCACTCTTTGTCAGAAAAGCACCACATTCCATTAATATAACTAGGAATAAATAACTTTGAAAAAGGAGGACTATCTAGATTTACGTGGAAAATTTGATTTCAAATAGAAAAGTGAGGCACCTGAAAAGTTTGTTTGTTTGTACGTTCATGCAGTCGATACCATTTTTGTGACTTGTGACTGCTTTTTGCCCATTTTAATCACCTTTTGCTGTTACATTTTGTCGCTTTTGAACATTAGTTTTGCTATTTTCTGACTTTTTTTCAAGTTTTCTCTCAATTTTCATCCATTTTTGCCACTCTTAACCACTTATATTGTTTCTCTTGCAAAGGAAAGTTTCAACAATTTTTCTCTTTGGTTGAGTAAAACTGGTGTAGAGCAGAAAACGTTTACTGCAAAAGAATTTATTTTGACACTTTTCATGAGAATATAACAACAGGACAGACTGAAATTCAATCAAATTTGCAAATAAATGTGCAGCCCTACCAGGACATTATTGTGATTTATTGCTTGTTTGTTTATCAATGCATAAGATGAGGAGCCTGAAAATAATCGCATCATAAATCGCAACTGCAATACAGGGAAAAATAATCGCAATTATACAATTTTTGCAAATCATTCAGCTCTAGTAATGATAAATAAAGAGTTTTATATCTTCAGTCTTTCTCTTGTTTGTGTTTTTATTTTCTATGTTTTGACTTTTCACCACTTAAACTGTTTCTTTTGTAAAGGTAGTTTTCAACAGTTTGTCTCTTTGGTTTAGCAGGGTTGAGTAACACTGGTGTAGCCTACTGCAATATTCTAATTGCCGGTCGTGCAGGTTTTCTTTAAGCTGAATTTTGTCAGAATAAATTGATTTGCAATAAATGTCTTCTGCTCTACACCACTGTTGAAAACTTCCTTTCCAAGAGAAACCATATATGTGGTTAAAAGTTGCAAAAATGACAAGACGTGGCAAGAAATTGTCAAAAATGAGAAAAAAATGGGTGAAAATGGTTGAAAGCTGAGAGACAACTTGGGAAATAGTCAGAAAGTAGCAAAAATATTGTACAAAAGTGGCGAAATGTAACAGTAAAAAGTGACTGAAATGGGCAAAAACAGTCACAAGCTGCAAAAATGGTTTCTACTGCATTAATATACAAATGAACAAACTTTTCAGGTGCCTCACCTTTCTATTCAAAATCAAATTCCCTATTTTAATCTAAATAGCCCTCTTTTTTCAAAGTTATTTATTCGTCGTTGTCTTTACTGAATATGGTGTTTTTTTTCAATAAAGAGTGATTTATTGCTTGTTTGTTTATCAACACATAAGATGAGGAGCCTGAAAATAGTTGCATCATAAATCGCAACTGCAATACAGGGAAAAACAATTGCAATTATATAATTTTTGCAAATCATTCAGCTCTAGTAATGATAAATAAAGAGTTTTATATCTTCAGTCTTTCTCTTGTTTGTGTTTTTATTTTCTATATTTTGACATTTGTGGATCTTAAACGTTCTCTAAAAGTTATTCAGCTCCCTGTCTCAGGTTTCCTTCTGTGGCCATCGCTCTCCTCCCACACACACACACACACACTGACCTTAACCTTGATACTCTGTGTGTGTTGAGTGTGTGTGTGTGTGTGTATGTGTGTGTGTGTGTGTGTGAGTGTGTGAGAGCTGGTAATGATACAGGCCGTGTCACTGGGGGAGATCCAGAGGGTGAAGATTGGTGGCAGAGGTAAAAAGAGGGTTTGAGAGAATCAATAATCTGCTGCTGAGGAGGGAGAGGTCAGAGAGGAGTTTCTTTCTTTGGACTTCACCCCCCCCACCACCACCACCACCACCACCACCCCCACCACCACCACCACCCCCCATCCCCCCTCAGTGAGCCACCGCCTCATCCATCACTCTCTGTTTAGCAAAGTGTGCGAAGGACGGAGCGAAGGTGCAGAGCCACACACCGCTGCTCAGAGAAAAGAAGGAACGCAAAACTACTTTCCTTCCAGAGTTTTCTTATTCTTTAACCTCCACAGACCTGAGCTTTTGTCTGGGGGGAATTTTTTTTTTTATTCCTCTTTGCTGTTTGGGATCAGTGAGACCTAAAAGGTATAATATATAGGTAGTGTTAAAAGTAAAAAAGTATGGATTGAATGTGAAACTAAAGAGACAAAAAGACATAAATATGAGTTAAAAATTTGAAACACAGATTTAAAAAGTCAAAATGAGGAGAGAAAACTTAATATAAGGAAAGAAAAAGTTCAAAGTATTGACAGAATTTCAATTTACAGAGATAAAATTAACCAAGTATTAATAAAAAATTCAAAACAATGAGGTTTCAAGAGTCAAATTGGGAGGTAATAAGTCATGAGTATGAATTTGTAGCCCTGATAAGAGATTCACAATTTAAAAAGTCAAAATAAGGAAAAAATAAGTCAAAATGTGTGGAAAAAAGTCAAATTTAAGGGTCAAGATGCAAAATCATAAAAATTGGAAATGAGATTTTAAAGTAAAAAATCGGTTAAAAAAAAAGCTTATGGATAAAAAGATGAAATCAGAGAATTTGAAAAATCTAAAAAAAAAAAAAAGAAAAATGGACAAAATATCAAGTTAAAGAGACAAAATTTTCAAAATGAGGTTTAAAATTTGAAAATAAATAGGTTTGAAAAGTCAAAATTAAGAGATAATTTGCAAAAGAGTGGATTCAATATAAAGTAAGAAATTAACTTAAAAAAAACTTTCTTTAAATTAAAAGATTAAGTCTAAACGAGGAAAGAAAAAGTTAAGATACAAAATTTTCGGTTAAAAAAAAAATCAAAACAGGGCAATAAAAATTCGAAATGAGATTTTAAAGTCAAAAATAGAATATAAAGAGCCATAAGTATGAATTTTAAGATAAAATCAGAAATTTTGAAAAAATTAAAAAACACAAAAAGTCCAAAAAAGGAGCTTGAAAGTTAATCCATTAAAATAAAAAGTCAAATCGAGAAGAAAGAAAGTCAAAAATAAGGAACAAATGTCAAATTTAAGAGACAAAAATTCAAACTGGGGAAGTTTTAAAAGTCAGAATTACGAGATAAATTGCAAAAGTGATGATTTAAAGTCAAAGTATCAATTTAACTATTTAAAATCAAATGATTAAGTCTAAACGAGGAAAGAAAAAGTCAAAATGTGTCGTAAAAAAAGTCAGAAGTATTGAGGAAATGTCAAATTCAAGGGTTCAGATACAAAATTATTGGTTAAAAAATCAAAATGAGATAAAAATTTGAAGTAAAATTTCAAGGCAAAAATAGGATTTAAAAAGCCACAAATATGGATTACGAGACAAAATAAGAAGTTTCCAAAAATTAAAAAATATAAAAAGTCTAAATAAGGAGATTGAAAGTTAAGATATTGAGAGAAAAAGTCAAATAGAGAGGAAAGAAAGTCAAAAATATGGACCAAATGTCAAATTTAAGAGATAAACATTTAAAATAAGGAGGTTTGAAAAGTCAGAATTAAGAGATAATTTCATAAAAGTGTGGATTAAAAGTCAAAGTATCAATTTAACTATTTAAAATCAAAAGATAAAATGAAAATGAGGACGTTAAAAGTTAAAATAAGAAGATGAAATGTCATAAATATAGTTGTTTTTACTGAAACTGGTGTAATGTTTTCACCAAAATACTGTGGACAGTGTCTGTTTGGATAAAAGGTCAAAGTTTAATAAACGTAGTTTCATGGTCTGAGGCAGAAATGTGACGTCGTCATAAGTGAACGCTGGTTAAGGAAACTCCTCTGCTCTTTGCTGTTTATCAGAAATACGTCATTATTTTCCAGCAGAGCTACACCTGTACGAAGTGTCACCCTCTATTTTGGCTGAGAGCTCCAATCAGCGGTGTAATTACAGCTGGGAGCAGCACCGGGGGCTAATTAGC
>RPOG01000786.1:148973-158973 GCA_008086565.1 Thalassoma bifasciatum | reverse complement strand
CGAAATGTTGAGAATAAAGTCGAAATGTTGAGAATAAAGTTGAAATATCGAGAATAAATTCGAAATGTTGAGAATAAAGTCGAAATGTTGAGAATAAAGTCGAAATGTTGAGAACAAAGTGGAGAATAAAGTCGAAATGTTGAGGGGAAAAAAAGAGTGGATATGTCAACTTTATTTTTGGCTTTTCGACTTTATTCTCTACATTTCGACTTTACTGACTTGATGAGGAGGAGGGGAAAAAAAATTCCTCCCCCCATTTTTTTCCCTCACTGTGGCCCCAATGCTCCGTCGTACATATCACTACAGTCAGCTGACGTTTTATTTTGGCTCTTTTCAAAATCTCATGAAATCATCCACCCACATATTTTCCAGAAAATCATTATTTGATTTTCAAGAAGTTGCAGCAAAGTAACATCAAAATACTAACCTTTTTTTTTTTTTTTTTTTTTTAAGTGTTTTCTGCATGAAATAAATGCATATTTACTAAAAAAAATTGATAAAATAGTTAGCAAAATTGGCAATTGTGTCAAATGTGATACAAGAAATATATCATGACTGAAATGATAAAGCAATATTATTTTGTGGTTTTTGTTAAAAGGGTTAATAAACATCTCAGTTCTAAGAAATTTGAATTTTTGGACTATTTTTTTTGATAGGTCGGGCTTTACAGGGTTAAATATAATATTCTGAAAGAATTTTCAAAACTAATAAACTACAAGCTCTCCTGGAGACGTTTTATTAATTTTGCATTTACTTTGACTAAACTTATTCTATTTATTTATTAATTTTTCGCAAGAACTAAGTTGAAATTGTTTTCTCAGATATCTGAATTCTGCATTTTGTGCTTTGAAAGATCTGCAGACGCCTTGTTTTTGTCTGTCAAATGTTTTCAAAGGAAAAACCAAATTAAAGAGAAAATGATCTTTAATTGTTCAACCCTGTCATGGATTTGAAAATTGACTTTTATGGTTTTGGAGTTCACTCGTTCCCGGTGCATTCTGGTTCACCAATTACTCTCAAATTAGATTAAATCACAATATGACCTATTGTTATACTCTAATATTTCTATAACCTGCGTCAGAATATTAGATAAACTTTTATTGTGGTAGATGTTTTCTGCTCTGCACCAGTTTTACTCAACTCTGCTCAACCAAAGAGACAAACTGTTGGAAACTACCTTTGAGAGAGAAACTATGTAAGTGGTGAAAAATGACAAGAAGCAACAATAAAAATAAGCTTAGAGTGGCAAAAATGGTCAAAATTGGCAAAAAGAAATTGGGAGAAACTTAAGAAATATTCAGAAAGTACCAAAAATGGTCTGAAAGTGGTGAAAAAAGGCCAAAAAACTGACAAAAATTGGCAAGTGTATTCTCAGAAAACCTGTAAAATAGTCAGAGGCAGCAACAAAAGGGGAGAAAAGATGACAAAAAAATGTGAAAAGTGGTGGAAAATAAAAGCCAAAGGCAACAAAAAATGGCAATAACATTGCGGTAAAACTCAAAGAAAAGTCAGAAGGAAGCGAAAAATTGTCCAAAAGTGGTGAAAAAAGTGACTAAAATGGGCAAAAAGCAGTTATGAGTTGTTGTCTTTCTATTATCAATGTTAATGTTCATTTCTAACAGTGTGTTTGTTTAAAAACCCGTAGGATGGGGGAAAATAACTGCACAAAAAAAAACGCAATTGCAATATGGGGAAAAATAATCGCTCTTAGATTATTTTTGCAAATCGTTCAGCTCTCGTGTGTTTTTGAGCACAAGACGATTAAAACCATCTCTGTGGCTGCAGAGACGCAGTGATGTGGTTTTGCTGAGAGAGAAGGAGGCAGATGAATCAGTGTTTGGGTGTTCCTTGTTCTGGAGCTCAGGGCTCAGAGGGAAGTCAGTCGTGTTTATCCCTCTGGTTATCCCTCTTTCTAAACCTTCGCCTCCAACTGATGATGAGGCTCCAGGGGACGAGCCGCTTTAATGGGAGCTCTGCATATTTCACCATCCCTCCTTCCTCTCTGCTTTACCCCACTTTTTCCCCTCTGATTTCTTCTCACAGCTTTGTTTGTGTGCCGTACTTTCCGCGTGACGTGTTGTTGACAGGCGTGTGCTGTCAGTCTCCGGCGGCGAGGACTCAGCCTTTACTCCACACCTCTATCAACAGAGCAGCAGCTGCACGTAACGCCCGCTGCTTTCTGCTTATCTTTAAAGCCCAACCACTCCCCGTTCATTGACCAGGAGAGAGAGAGACAGTGGCATCCATCATGTAGACGTCATTCAAAACCCATCTGTTACCGCGGCGACATCATTAGAGCGGTTTTACACATCAAACACCAGCCTCCCTTCGTTTAAAGTCCCATCATTTAGCGGTTTGACGCAGACAAATGTGGAAATAATAAGGTGACAGAACATGNATCAGTGTTTGGGTGTTCCTTGTTCTGGAGCTCAGGGCTCAGAGGGAAGTCAGTCGTGTTTATCCCTCTGGTTATCCCTCTTTCTAAACCTTCGCCTCCAACTGATGATGAGGCTCCAGGGGACGAGCCGCTTTAATGGGAGCTCTGCATATTTCACCATCCCTCCTTCCTCTCTGCTTTACCCCACTTTTTCCCCTCTGATTTCTTCTCACAGCTTTGTTTGTGTGCCGTACTTTCCGCGTGACGTGTTGTTGACAGGCGTGTGCTGTCAGTCTCCGGCGGCGAGGACTCAGCCTTTACTCCACACCTCTATCAACAGAGCAGCAGCTGCACGTAACGCCCGCTGCTTTCTGCTTATCTTTAAAGCCCAACCACTCCCGTTCATTGACCAGGAGAGAGAGAGACAGTGGCATCCATCATGTAGACGTCATTCAAAACCCATCTGTTACCGCGGCGACATCATTAGAGCGGTTTTACACATCAAACACCAGCCTCCCTTCGTTTAAAGTCCCATCATTTAGCGGTTTGACGCAGACAAATGTGGAAATAATAAGGTGACAGAACATGCATCTGTGGCTCCTGTTAAATGGATGAGGTTTCCTGATTCTGTTTACACAAAGAGCTCAGATATCAAGGGAGACGTTTGAATGAAAATGACACAAACACGGCTCAGTGTTTGTTATTCAGGTGAGTTCAGGATGATGTTTGTGCGTGTGTCAGCTTTAAAATGAAGATATCCTCACCAACACTTAACACCAGCAGCATATTCATTACGTGTTTACGTGTTTACCTGGAGGCAGGCGGGCGCTCGGCCATGTGGTTTGTTGACGTCCACAGCCACAAGCTGCCATCCCCCGGCAGCGTCTTCGTGGAACATCTGTGGCACAAGGACGACACATGAGGGGCAAGAAAAAATCCATACACACAATTTATGGAGCCAGACACACACATTCAGCCTCTGGCTACAGCTCCATAAAACATCTGTGGCCTGGAAAAGAATGAAATAAAAAGGCGAAGGGCGACACACTCACAGCTTCTTACACACACACAGGGGCGGATCTACAGGGGGGGGCAAAGGGTGGCAGCTGCCCCCCTAAAACAAAGCTTCACCCCAGTTATAAAGATTTAACTCACAGAAAAGTTAAACCTCATCACAGAGTTTTGAGAGACACAGACTGAGAGAAAAATGATAAACCCTCTGTCAAGAAGTACAACAGTTGAGAGTTTAAGACGAGAAAAATTCACTGACAATGAGAAAATATCAAAGTGAAAAAAGTTGAAACTTTGAGCAAAAAAGGATCAGATTTTGAGATTAAAAGTCAAAATTATGAGATCAAATGTCACAGTTTTGAGATAAAAAGTTACATTTCTGTGATAAAAAGCCTAAAGCTCAAAATCTTGCCTTTATCATCTTAAATTTTTCGCCTCATTATCACAAAAATTGGACTTTTATCTCCTAATTTTGACTCCATTGTCTTGAAATTCTGCCCTACCTCAAAATGCCCAACCTTTATCTCATAATTTTGACTATTCAACTCAAAATATCAACTTTTATCTTGTTATTCTGACTTTTTGTCTTAAAATTTTGACTCAATATGAAAAGAAAGCAAAAGAAATTCTTAACAAAATCAGGTTTTAATTTTTCTTTTACAGTGGCGGAAATGGGCTTCCATAGTGAAACAGTTTCCTTTGTGGATTTTGTTGTTTTGTTGTTGTTTTGTTGTAAGTTTTTACAATAATCCTTTCTCCTCCCTCATGATTGTGTTTTTTTTAAATTCAAAACTTTAATAATAATGAAAATAAAAATGTCATCCCCTTGCATATAGCAATCGAAATCAAGAAGGGGAACCTAAAAAAGCCAACTCAACAATTTGGATTGCAATATCAGGGAAAAATAATCACAGTTAGATTATTTTTTCAAACTGTTCAACCCTTCTTTAGATGCACTTTCTCTTTATTTCCTGGAAATTGTAACTGTAACCACATCATGCTTACATGCAAACATGACTGAAAATCCAAAGCAGTCAGCGGCTGCAGAAAACCATCAGCTCCTGAAAATCTTACAGATGTTGCAGATTATAAGTTTTAAAATACAGATTGAATATTTCGTCCTGGTGGTGACGTTTAAACTCGGCTGTTCAGGAGTTTTCTGATCAGACTGAAACTGTTCGATTTGGTCAAATCTTGAACTAAAGATTAAAGACGGCTTTGGTTCATAGTGTGCAGCTTTAAAAATCTCAAAGACTTTAACTCCAGTTTCACTCCAAATGTCATCAGATATCGTGAAAAATAAACCTGATTCTGTAAAATAATCAGATTCTTTTTCACAGCAGCACGTTCAGCTTCATTCCCTCTTAAATCTCCCTGATCTGGAGCCGTTTGGTGAAGTTAAGAGCTGAAGACTGTGGCTGGTTCGTGGCCCCCGGGGGCCCCTGACGTCCTCTCTGGGGAACATGGAGCAGATATTGTTTCAGCCTCTGTGATTGACGGTTAAGTGTTACACCATAGCTAATTAGTTTTCTCGCTCTAAGATAAAGATTGGGGCATGGCGATGTGATTACAATTAATTTTGATAATGCGGAGAAAGGTTAATTGTTTTGAAGGTTACAGGGATGTATGCACGCCGGCGGCACTTTTCCATCACGACAGAAGGAACCAGGATCACGTTTCTTGATTCTATTCAATGTATTGTTTAAGGATCTAATGGAAAAAACTAGGATGATACAGATCAGTTCTCCTCAGGTGAGACAATTATATTCATTAATGATGGATATCTGTCTTTTCAATTAACCAAACTCATGCAAAACAATCATGTGTAATTTTACCTTTATTCAAATAGTTTGACATATTTCTGCAGAAATCTCTCTGTTCATTTATCTTATTTTTACAGCAACTGTTGCTGATGTTTTCTTATCTGTTTCTCTGTTATACATTTAGTCTTCAGTTACACTGCAAAAAACTAAAATCTGAGCATGTGTTTGTCTCATTATTGGTGGAAAATGTCTTTTCAGACTTAATATGAGCCACGTTTATCAGACCAGTCCAGAAAAATGTCTTAATTCAAGATATTTGGAGACAAAAATGACATCTGAATAACTTATAATGAGGACAAAAAAACCCACTGCCAGCTGGGAAGAAAATTTACTCATGATTTAATACATGAAACTTTTTTCTTAACCCTTCTTAACCTTGAAGGAAACTCTAAAAAATCAGAAAGTAGCGAAAATGGTGAAAATGATATTTAAAAAATAACAGTAATGAGTGGTAAAAATGGCCAGAATCCAGAGAAAAAAGGTCTGAAAGTGTCAAATATTTGCAAAAACAACAAAAATGGGCCAGAAAATTGGGAGAAGGAAACTCTAAAAAATCAGAAAGTAGCGAAAATGGTGAAAATAATATTCAAAAAATAATAGTAATTAGTGGTAAAAATGGCCAGAATCCAGAAAAAAAAGGTCTGAAAGTGTCAAATATTTGCAAAAACAACAAAAATGGGCAAGAAAATTGGGAGAAGTTATCAAAATTGTCCAAAAGTGGTAAAAAAGAAGGTAAAAGTGGTTAAAATGTGTAAAAATCAGTCCCAGTTGTAGTGGCAGTGGGTTGTTGTTGTTGTGCTGTAATTAATGAAACTGTTCATGTTCTACACTGAGTTTGTTTAAAAACAGAGAATGATTTTGATGAAGGATCTGCAGGTTTATGGATAATTTTACAGTACATTAGTGTCGGTTTCCCCTCCTTTGAGTTGGAGTTGTGAACTCTTTTGAGTCACAGATTTTTCTTTCCACGAGATGAAGAAACAGACTGACAAGCAGAAAAGTTCACGGCCAGCAGCACCAAACTGTTCTGGCAAAGAGTGAGCGGAGCCTGGAGGGAAGCTCTTTGATACACCAGTCAGTCGCTGCGCGTTCAAACCATCCTCAAAGGTCACGGGCTCTGGGCCGCCACCGAAATGTGATCAAAGATACAAGTTGCCAAAAGAAGTTAATGTCACAGGAGGGGAGAGGTAAAGAGGTGGACGTCTGGAAAGAGCTGCTGCTTTCTGCTGCTGAAAGAGAAGATTTCAGGTGGTTTTGGCTCCAATGGTGGAGATATTCTGGGAATAACTGTGTGGAGACCCCAGGGCAGACCCACAGCATCCTCCTGGAAGGAAGTAAACGGCTTTGAAGAAGAGTCTCAGCTGCTTCGTTTTACTTTACTCACTCCTCCATAATCATGACTCTGATATGAGCCAAGATACTGAAATCTAATGGTCAAACATTTAATATTACGGCGCTTTTCCACTCTACAATTCCAGCTCTACTCTACTCGTCTCTACTGGGTTTGGTTATCTTTTCCTCTAGCCCGACTACAGACTCACGGTGGGCGTGGATCTTATAACACAGCTGCGCTAAAGTGCTGCGCAGAAGTGCGTGCATGTTCATCTATAACGCCACACAAACATCATTTTGTACTAACATATGTGCCACCGTGGTCTTTAAAGGAAAAAACAAAGCTTTAAAAAGATTTCATTAAAGTAATACAGCGGCTCAATGTGGGTNTGGTTCTGTGCCGTCAGGTTTAAATGTCATTAAAAACCCGTCGCTGACTTATTCCTTTGCCTCTTGTAAGTGATTTGTTCAGAGTCAGAAGCTGCAGAGACGACATTCTCTGACCAATGAGTGACCGGCAGTCCGTCCACGTCACCTTTTAGTATCAGCTTTACTCTCTTAGAACCAGGGTAGAGTAGGTACTAAAAACTGGCGTCTGACGCGTAGTACCGCGCTAATGGAAACAACACAAACCGAGTAGAGGAGAGTAGAGTAGAGCTGAGACGAGTCAGTGGAAAAGAGCCAAGAGTTTGCATGCATTAGTTCAAGCCACTAAAAAAGTTAACACAACACTCAGGTTCCTGTTTCTCCAACAGAAGTGTTAAAAATGATGAATTTACTGCAGGTTTCTCTCCACATAAGAGGAATTAATAAGACAGATTTACAGATTTAGAGCAGTTGAAGTGTTTGATTTAATTAAAAAGTGATGTGAGCGAAAGCAAAGCCACACTTTGACTCATTTTACAAACGTGTGCTGTGCCATTTTCTCAGCATAATTAAGTCCAGACAGCACCGAGCGATTTGTGTTGGTGATTTTTATCGGCTTGACATTTTTGGAGTCTGAACGTTTTAGTTATCTAACAAACGCCCTTTCAGGTATGAAAGCTGTTCTGTCTCTGCTTCTTTTTCTGTCACAGACTTTTTGATTGCCTCGTTCGCTCTTTCACCAGACGACCGTGGATTTACAAAGAGGGTCAGAAAGGGAGCACAAAGCAGAGAGAAACCAGAGAAACCAGAGCAGAAAGTTTGCAAAAATACACTTAGATATTCTGTCATAAATAAAGATGGGAACTGAGAAATAGGGCTGAACGATTTTCAAAAATGATCTCATTGCGATTTTTTTCTGCGATTATTTCCAGGTTTACATCTTCATCCAGGTTTCTTTTCTTGATTTGTACACATTTTACTCACTTTATACTACTTTTCTGCCAATTTTGGACCATTTTTTTGATACCGTCTCCCAAATTTCCTTGCCCATTTTTGTTGTTTTTGCAAATATTTGACACTTTCAGGCCTTTTTTTTTGCAACAAACTGACTATTTTACAAGTGTAATCCAAACTTTCTGGCCATTTTTGTCGCGTTTTGGCCAATTATGCCACTTTTCACTGTTTTTTTGTTACTTTTATCACCATTTTTGCAATTTTCTGATTTGTTTAAAGTTTCCTCCAAAATGTTCTTGCTAATTTTTGTCGCTTTTTGGCCATTTTAGTCACTTTTCACTCCTTATTTGACACTTTTGGACCATTTTTTAAATACTTTCTCACTATTTTCCAGGTTCACTCCCAATTTTCTTGCTTACTTTTGTTGCTTTTTGGCCATTTTAGTCTCTTTTCACTCTTTTTTTTGCCATTTTTTTGCTAATTTTGGAGAACTTTCAGGTTTTATCCCCATTTAAATGCCATTTTTTGTTGCTTTTTGGCAATTTTTACAACCTCGAACTAAGTTTTCTTGCTCCTCTTTGTTGTTTTTTCCTCTTTTCTCCACTTGTATAGTTTCTTTTGTGAAGGTAGCTTTTAACAGTATGTCTCTTTGGTTGAGTAACTCTGGTGTAGAGCAGAAAACATGTGTCTGATATTTTGACACATTTCAGGTTATAGAAATATCTCCTCTTCTGCAATTAGAATATTTCAACAGTTGCAATTTACTCTAATTTGTGATTAATTGCCCCGCCCTACGGGACAATGATGCAACCTCCAACCTCTGGTGCTGAAACCACTTGGCTGCGCTTTAAGAGACTTTCTATTACAACACAAACATAGTCAGGGTTTGCTCATAAAATAAAGTTTCCTACAACTTGCTCGACTTATTGCCTGGAATACAAAGCTCTTTCTGAGGTTATATGAGGACTGGATGGCTCAGCAAAGGCCGAGCGTTGGCAGGACCCTGCCTCCTCTTTCTGAGTCTTTTTCCACAGTCTCTTTAAGGCCAAGAAACTTCCATCTAAACTGCTTCCACAGACGTTTACCACATGCATTCTGTTTTTCCTGCTCTACAGCTGCACTGCAGGACTATATGTCCCCAAATACCACAAAATTAAGGAAAACATCTCAGAGGTGCAGCATGGAAAATACTTACAGGCAAGGGCTTAAAGATGAGTTTAACATTGAGGGGGACACATGAGAAACCTGACAGATCCATAAGTATTTTGAGCAGAAATATGTCATTTATAAACTACAAGGAAAACTTTCACAAAGTTCTCTGTGATCTTTTATATATCCTTTATTTGTTATATCATTACACCTAATATGACTTTTTTATATTAATCATATATAAGGTTACTTTGGTTGGTCACCGTGGAGCAGAATTTCACCATATATACCAACAAAGAATTCAGCTACAACTGCCAGGAAAAATGTTCTGGAGGCAAAGAAAAACCTACAAATAACTTCAGCTGAAATACAGGACTCTCTGAAAGAATGTGGTCTGGCTGTTTAAAGATGCACAATAAGGAGGCACTTGAGGAAAAATGGGCTGAAGAAAGACATTTCTACAGAAATGCCACAAAGTTTCCTGCTTACAATACGCCAAACAGCACAGAGACAAGCCTCAAAACTTCTGGAACAAAGTCATTTGGAGTGATGAGAGCAAAAGTGAACTTTTTGTCCACAACCATAAACATTGTTCCATTTGGAGAGGAGTCAACAAGGCCTATGATGAAAGGTCCACCATTCCTACTGTGAAACACGGAGGTGGATCACTGATGTTTTGGGGATGTGTGAGCTACAAAGGCTCAGGAAACTTGGTCCAAACTGATGAATGAAGGATGAATGCAGCATGTTATCAGAAAATACTGGAGGAAAATTTACACTCATCAGCCCAGAAGCTGCACATGAGACGTACTTGGACGTTCACACATGACAATGATCCAAAACACAAGGACAAGTCAAAGTTTTAAGATAAAAGTTGAAAATTTGCACTAAAAGTCTCAGGATTTAATTGTCAAAACTTAGAAAAAAAATCCAAATGTTTAGATAAGGGACAAAAGTTGAGAAAAAAAAACACTGTTGAGATAAAATC
>RPOG01000786.1:66974-147840 GCA_008086565.1 Thalassoma bifasciatum | reverse complement strand
AGAGACTCGCTCTCACCTTGACGAGCCACGCCAAGAAGAAAATGAGAGTTATGAAGTAGAAGTAGGAGCGCCAGCGAGGGAAACTGTCGATGGCTCTGTACATGAGGAACACCCAGCCTTCCTGGGACGCCGCCTCGTACACGGTGAAGATGCTCGTTCCTAAACAAAGACAAACACGGGATCATGAGGGGGACGTTCAGGAGAGATGAAAGCAGATCGTAAGAGTCGGTATCAGACTCTTTTCTCTGCGTACAGGATGAAAAATACTTCACACAGCTTCCTCACAGCTTCATTCCTCTTTGCACCGACAAGAATAAGAGCTGCAACTACTCGGCAGCCTCATTAATCTGATGAAATTATCTTTAATGCGTGTCTTTGTCCCTGTCACTGACAAATTTGGTCAGATGTAGTTAATTAACCAAAATACTGAGCAGCAGCCAAATGACAGAATGAAACTCTCGCCCTGCTCTCTCCAAATGAGCTGTCTGCACTTTAAAACACTGAGCCAAAGATGATCAGATCAGGCCCACAGCTGACAGTCAGAAATATTAAGCGCATCATATCATCGCTCTAAGCTCGTGGTTTTACAATAATGGATTCAAGCTGAATTACTGTATCTGTGTGAAAAAGATGTAGAGACGGGATGATCCGCTCAGGTTGGCTGTTTCAAGGATGGAGCCAAACTCCGGTCTGTAACGTTCTCTAAAGTCCTGTTTACCGTGAAGCTCTGGTTCTCCTTCACAGCTGTCTGAGGATTAGGAACGCTGCTCCACGCTCTGACACTGGATTTGAGCTCTGTTCGGCTGATAAGCGTGCTGCTGCTGAACGGCACAGCTACACTAAAAGCTGTGATATGCAAGACGCTCTTCGCTCTTACTTGATGTGTTTCAAAGTGTTAAGGTGTCAGTGGATGACATTTACTGTACCCAGTTCGTTGAAGCCGCTGTATCCGAGCTCCTGTCGGCTCAGGCCCAGCTCCTCCAGGTCCATGCACTTGAAGCCCAGAGGACACTGGTATCCTTCTCCGTCCGGGGAACAGTGAGTGTCCGGGATGGCCAGGCTGTTCCAAGACACGTTACTGAAGAAAGAAAGGACGTTAAAGATTAGAGCTGCAGCATGATGCACCTAAAATCAGGACGGTAAAGCATGAAACAATAATTCTGCATAATTTCTCCCTGCTACATCTGAAGATCTGATTCACAAACTGCTCTGATGATATTCAAGATCAAAAAAACCCACAAAGCCCAGCAGCTCTGTGCAGTTTACTCCAGTTTTGCAGCTAATGACGACTGAGATGAGCTGTGAGCATCTGAGCTCATCAGTTTATGCTTTTTTCTATGAGCAGCAGAATCTGCAGGGTTTTGAATCCCTGACAAACTGATATTTGGATACAAAAAAGGAATCAAAGACGTCATCATTTCTGCAGCAATGTTCTGATTAGTCTTGATGTTTCACATAAGAATAGTTCAGGTGGGGTGACCCGGGTTCAATTCCTGCCTGTGGCCTGTTTCCTGCATGTCATTCCCCACTCTCTCCCCCTTTCCTTCTCTATCCACTGTCCTCCTCTATCCAATTAAAGGCAGAAAAGCCCAAAAAATATCTCCAAAAAAAAAGAAAAGTTCAGGTTGTATGGCTGTAACAGGTTCCTAAAAAGCTAGGACAGGGTCAACAAAAGACTGGTAAAGTTAAGGAATGCCGAAAAAACACCTGTTTGGATCATTCCATATGTGAACTTCTTTGTCAACAACTGTGTGAGCAAATAGTCCAACAGTTTAAGAACAATGGTTCTCAACATCCAACTGCAGGAATTGATGGATTTCATCATCTACAGACCATAATATCATCAAAAGATTCAGAGAATCTGGAGAAATCTCTGCACGTAAGCAGCAAGGCCCAAAACCAACACTGAATGGCCGTGACCTTTGACCCCTCAGGCGGCGCTGCATTAAAAACCCACATCATTGTGTAAAGGATATTAGCACGTGGGCTCAGGAACACTTCAGAAAACCATTGTCAGTTAACACAGTTCATCACTACATCTACAAGTGACAGTTCAAACTCTACCATGCAAAGACAAAGTCAGACATCAACAACACACACAAACGCTGCAGAACTCTTTTTGGAAATCAGGGACGTGGTGCTGAAAGGTACAAACAGGTTTTGGAGTAACATCTGCTGCCATCCAAGACACTTTGTCTTTTTCAGGGACGTCCCTAAAATACAAAATGAGTAAATGTTTGGGAAAAAACAACAAAAATCATCGGTCACACTTTAGATTAGGGAACACATATTCATTAATTTGTAGTCAATAAGTAATAATTAGGAGTTAATATATGGAAAAGTCTGAATTCATGGTGCAATAGAAGTAGAATAAGGGGTCAATAAATACTAATTAGCTACTGATATGCATGTTAATAAGCACCTAGTTAATGATGAATAAGTGTTACCAAATTATCACTTTGAACAATAAATACCTTGTCCTTGTATTGTAATAAATTAAATATAGGTTAAACAGGATTTTAAATAATTGTATTCTGTTGTTCAAACTTCATTGGGATTGTGGTTGTATGTCTGCATGGTGCAAATAAACCATAAAGAGTGAACTTTGCACTCTGGCAATAAAATCCTACATGTGCATAATGATGTGATTAAAAAAGACGTCTGTTTTTCTTTTAAAGCTCACTGTGTTGTTCTCTCACAGTCAGATTATCGCCCCTCGTCTCCCGTTTTTAGCCACAGGTGTTTTTCCAGGAGCTGCTTGGTTCCTCTAATGAAAATTAATGCCTATAAATTGGCTGCCCAGACATTCATCCAAATTGTTTATTAAAGGGTACAGGATCAGAGGGGATAATTTATTGCACCATCACAAAGGCCAACCAGAGGCGTAGTGATGAATCCTGATAAAGCTAATTATGCAGGGTTTTATAATACCACTGTGTCTCACCAAAGAAATCATGTCTCCTGATGACAAAGGGGNGAGGTGGATCACTGATGTTTTGGGGATGTGTGAGCTACAAAGGCTCAGGAAACTTGGTCCAAACTGATGAATGAAGGATGAATGCAGCATGTTATCAGAAAATACTGGAGGAAAATTTACACTCATCAGCCCAGAAGCTGCACATGAGACGTACTTGGACGTTCACACATGACAATGATCCAAAACACAAGGACAAGTCAAAGTTTTAAGATAAAAGTTGAAAATTTGCACTAAAAGTCTCAGGATTTAATTGTCAAAACTTAGAAAAAAAATCCAAATGTTTAGATAAGGGACAAAAGTTGAGAAAAAAAAACACTGTTGAGATAAAATCAAAATTTTGGGACTGTCAGTATTATAGATGAGAAGTCAAATTTTTGAGACAATTAAGTGAATATTCGTTGATGAAGTGTAGCAATTTGGGAGCAGAAGTCAGAATTTCAAGATAAAAGTAAAAAAATGAGATAAACTGTCAAAATGTTGAGAAAAAAATACAAATTTTGAGTTAAAGTCAAAATCTTAGATGTAAAGTTGAAATATGAGATTATAAGTTGAAAATCATTAGATAAACATGTCTTAAGGTTGAGATTAAAGTCAAAATTTTGCAAAAAAGTCCAAATTTTAAGGTGAGAAACGACCTTTTTGATGTGGAGTCAAAATGTTTAAGATAAAAAGTTGATATTTTAGAGTAGAAGTCATATTTTTGAGAATAAGAAGTGAAATATTTTTGATGAAAAGTTGAAATTTGGGACCTGCCATTGGCTACAGCAGAATAAAGTGAAGGTTCTGGAGTGGCCATCTCAGTCTCGAGATCTCAAACCTGCAGTTCATGCAAGACAGAGCAAGAATTTACAGGAACTGGAGGCTTTCTGCCAAGAAGAATGGTCAGTTTTACCATCTGAGAAAATAAAGACCCTCATCCACAACCAGCACAAAAGACTTCAAGCTGTCACTGATGTTAAAGGGGGAAATACACGCTGTTAAGAACTGGGGGAGGGAAACTTTTCATCAGGGTCATTCTGGAAGTTTCTGTTGTCAGAGTAAACACGGAGTGAAAGAAAAGTTTTTGCCTTAAATTTGGTAGAAATTGAATGAAGTACTCGTGAGTAATCACATGGACCAATCACTGATAAAGCATCAACTCAAACAGCCTTTTATCACTTTTATGAATTAATCTGCCTCATCTGCTTTCATAAAAGTGATAAAGAATATCCAGGTTTTTCTTATCTCCTCTATCTTGTTCTTGGACTGAAGCTCAAAGTTTCTTAAAAACAGACGTGTGATGCTCTGTGCACCTTTAGGCAGCCCGTTTTGATGATAGTGGAGGTATTTATTGATGACCGTGCACTCCTGCAAACCTTAAGAAAGTCATCCTGTCAAAAAGTGTTTGTGTTCATTCCTTTGATTTTCTGAATTCATGCAACATTGATGCGCTGAACCTTGATGATCTAACAGATTTTGTGCCCTCTGCAGCACAGCAGGTTTTAAGGCATGAGGTGTGATACAGACTTCACTTCATGTTCTGCGATGAGTGACGGTGGTTACCTGAGTCGTAGCTGTAGAGGTGGTGCTGCTCCTTGACCCCCACATCTGCTGAAACTGAACCCGAATCTCTGCAAATGTCTCGATGATGACTGCGATGAACACGTTCTGAAACAGAGAGGAGGATAATGAGAGAGAGAGAGAGAAAGAGCATTGTGACAATTAAAAATAAATGAGCAAGTGATGGTCTGCCTCTTGACTTCCCTCAGTATCCATGACACCACATTCGTTTTCTCATTAGCCGCAGAACATTCTACTAACAAGGGGAAATGGTAATGTCTGTAGGTGAAAGATTAGGTTATGTCAATTAAGCAAAAGCTTTTACGTGTTCTGCTCTAGCCTGCAGCCACGCCGGGGGAGCTGGGAGAAAAGTGGAGGAAAGAGAGACTCGCTCTCACCTTGACGAGCCACGCCAAGAAGAAAATGAGAGTTATGAAGTAGAAGTAGGAGCGCCAGCGAGGGAAACTGTCGATGGCTCTGTACATGAGGAACACCCAGCCTTCCTGGGACGCCGCCTCGTACACGGTGAAGATGCTCGTTCCTAAACAAAGACAAACACGGGATCATGAGGGGGACGTTCAGGAGAGATGAAAGCAGATCGTAAGAGTCGGTATCAGACTCTTTTCTCTGCGTACAGGATGAAAAATACTTCACACAGCTTCCTCACAGCTTCATTCCTCTTTGCACCGACAAGAATAAGAGCTGCAACTACTCGGCAGCCTCATTAATCTGATGAAATTATCTTTAATGCGTGTCTTTGTCCCTGTCACTGACAAATTTGGTCAGATGTAGTTAATTAACCAAAATACTGAGCAGCAGCCAAATGACAGAATGAAACTCTCGCCCTGCTCTCTCCAAATGAGCTGTCTGCACTTTAAAACACTGAGCCAAAGATGATCAGATCAGGCCCACAGCTGACAGTCAGAAATATTAAGCGCATCATATCATCGCTCTAAGCTCGTGGTTTTACAATAATGGATTCAAGCTGAATTACTGTATCTGTGTGAAAAAGATGTAGAGACGGGATGATCCGCTCAGGTTGGCTGTTTCAAGGATGGAGCCAAACTCCGGTCTGTAACGTTCTCTAAAGTCCTGTTTACCGTGAAGCTCTGGTTCTCCTTCACAGCTGTCTGAGGATTAGGAACGCTGCTCCACGCTCTGACACTGGATTTGAGCTCTGTTCGGCTGATAAGCGNGTGTTGTTCTCTCACAGTCAGATTATCGCCCCTCGTCTCCCGTTTTTAGCCACAGGTGTTTTTCCAGGAGCTGCTTGGTTCCTCTAATGAAAATTAATGCCTATAAATTGGCTGCCCAGACATTCATCCAAATTGTTTATTAAAGGGTACAGGATCAGAGGGGATAATTTATTGCACCATCACAAAGGCCAACCAGAGGCGTAGTGATGAATCCTGATAAAGCTAATTATGCAGGGTTTTATAATACCACTGTGTCTCACCAAAGAAATCATGTCTCCTGATGACAAAGGGGTGATAAATGAAGCCTCTGATGAAAGAGCAAATGTCCAGTAATAATGTGCCGTTATTATTCAGATGAGTCTGACGTGAAAAACAAAACATATTTGTGATGAGAAATAATTTATGATGCTTTTTATTTTTCTCGGTGCATTAGTAATTCGATCGCAGCAGAATCATTTGTGAGGCATAATTGAAGCTGTGAGGTTCTGTTAACGAGCTCTGCCCACCTTTTTTTGACAACCACCTCTCGTTGACTCATAGTTCACAGAACATGTGTGAATTAACAAATTAGTGATTACATTTTACAAAGACCTCCATCTACTTTAGAAAAAAACTGATTCAAACGTTTTATCATGAATTTTCTTTCATAAAGAAACATTAAAAACTCTGTTAAAGCTTCTCTGTGTCATTTTATTTTGTGGCCAGTGTTGGCGCCCCCTGTGGACAAAGAGTGTTGTTGATTGGCTCTTTACATGTGTATTATGCATTGTTTCCTTCAAGAGTCAGAAATATCACTCATCACAAATTTTTGTTGAAGAAAACTCTAATAAACTGTAGGCCAAAGTTTAAAACTTGGGTAAAGTCATGGGCCAACTTTGCATTTCTTGAAAAAATCTTCCTCCAGTCACAACAATGAACCTTTTCTTTTTGGATCAACACAAGTTTGACTTCAGCTTCAAACTACACAATATATAACTTAACCCTGTGGTGCATAGTGGTCACTACAGTAAACACCTATTTAAAGTTATTTACTCCTAAATTCAATGGTTCGTGTGGTGGAAATTCATATTAGCCTGTGTCAGGATATTTTTATTCTTCTTAGGGCCTGAAAAAATGTTTCTAATTATTTTTCCAAATATATATATTTTTAAAAAAAAGTTATGGACAAGCATTTGAGGGTAAAACAGCGTAATAACTATACATTTTTCAGTGTTAAAATGGATGAAAGAGAGTCAAAATGTTTTGCAAAGCATTAAAAAAAGATTATTCATGAGATTACCAAAAAAAAGAAAATAAGTCAAACAAAAAAATAAGTCATAATTATATTAAGTTCACACTGTTTCAAACTTTTTTTCATGCCTTAAGACAAATAAAAACACTCAAGGGAAAAATCCTGAGGGTTAACATTGCACACATGCAAAAACAAATGTCAAGTAAAAACATCAATTGCACTGACTTCTGAAATAAAATTTAAATAAAAATTGTGTCCTTTTTTATTTGCAGTCTTCTAATCTAAATTTCAACCTTAAGCTTTTATCCACAGGCTCATCATGAATTTAAAAATAAGATGTTCTGCTTTCTGAAAACTCCAAATTTCTGCCTTTTTTTTGCCAATTTGTTTTTTGGGGGAGCAGCCCAGTATCAGTATTGGTATTAGGTTGCTATGACAACTGTCAACAGAGGAGAGGGTGTTTCTGGGTCCTGTCCTGAGTGTCGCACCAAAACACCAGCAAAGGATTCTGGGATCTGTAGTAAAAATGGTAAAAGCGCCGTGAAATTCGACACCTATGCCTTAACTCTTCACAACATTTACAAGAATTAAAAATAATAAATGTCAAGCAAGTAATCTTCTTACTGATGTTTTATTCTTAATTTTGAATCCTGATTTTTTTGTGGCCTTTCTTGTTCTGATTTGCATTATTTTGTAACTTATATGTCATAATTGCACTTTTTTTCCAAAACTTAAGTGGAAGTTGTTCCCTTATTTTCAGGGTACCTGCAGGTTTTGGCAAGTCAAATTTATGACTTTTTAAGACAAAAAACATAAATATGGTTGATGGTTTGGGGATCCTGCTGCATCACAACCAAATCATAACGAGTGTCACTTAATGAGACTCATTCAAGTTTACTTTTTGACTGTTTATTGACCATAAAGTTGCTCATTGGTTAATATCTGTATGTAAAAGTGCAAACAGTGACCCATAGTCACAGACTGGTTCACTAGGATGCAGATAAATTATATCAGCTTGTAAGACAGTTGTCGCTCTAAATCTCCTTCTTGAAAAGTCCCACAAAAAAAAAATTAAACTAATATAACACTAACAAATCCTGTTGTGATGAATTTAAGACCTTTGAGTAATTTATTTAAGACCAGAATATAAAATTTGAATGAAGTGAGCCAACAGTTTTGGTGTAAAATCCTGCATATATTGCCATCTGGTGATATCGGTATCAGAAAATTGGCAGAAACGTCAACATCAGGCATTCCTAATAAATAACCATCCCTTCTTCAGACCAGCAAAAAGCTGCACACAGGAGCTTTAAATATCTTAAGGAATAATCACAGAGTCAAACAGTTTATCTTATTCCTTTTAAAGTCTGAAAGGCAACACTTCAGCACAGATAAGGAACCAAATCTTCTCCCTTTAAGCTTTTAAATCTAAATCATATTACACACATTCTTCATACGCCTGTGATCCATGACATAGACTTTGAGGTCAACTGCAGAAATCCACGCGGAGGAGACCGACCCTGCTTTGTTCCAAATCCAAAACCACTTTCATTTAATATCCATACCACAAAATGTCACCTCTGCTATTTTTCCCTAATTCCTATCAAATCCCTGGTGTGTGACAAGCATGGCAGCTTCGACTTTGTGCCAAGGGCATACGGCCGATGAGATTAGACACATCACTTCCTGCGTGACATATTCCTACACGCTCTCTTCGAAGCGTTTACTTATACGAGAGATTCAGAGAAAAGGAGCAGAATGAGGAGAGCAGCTGCCGTGATCCTTCACACGCTGCTGGATCTCTCCTCCTGTTAATGGTCAGTGTTCGCTCCGTCTGCAGGGAGCTCAGACACATAATCAGTACGAAGAGATGGATGAGCAGCTGATGAGCAGAGAGAAACTTTATATTAAAGCTCCACACTGAAGGAAACTTTAATTATTATAATTAGTGTAAGCTCTCCCTGCAGCCGGAGGCTCCAACTATTATAGTCTTATCTTTAGTCTCAGAGAGGTGACTCTTCCATTTATTATATTATCACCAGCTTTAACTACATGATTCCATTTACAAACTTAATCAATGGATCTACACTTAAACTCATTTTGTGTGGAAATGTGTGAAGACTATGACACCTTTAGATCATCTCTGGAGTTTTTCTGCTGAGGGATTTACGTAGAACTAACATGTCGTGCAATTTACTCTGTAGCACATGATATTCAAGCAATAAACTCCTTTTTTTTGTTTCGCGTTATTTCTGTGCAAGTAACGTAAGAAAGTAACCTGAAAAATAAACAAACAAAACCAAATAGAATATTTAACACAATAATAATATTATGAATCCAACATATCCAAAAAGGAACCTTACACCAAACATACATATTGACATAATATATATTTACAAAAAAAAATAGAAAATTGAGTAAGAAAAAAAGACAAATACAAAAATAATTTATGAAAACACCCTGTTAAAGCTCTTCTTTCATCCCGTACCTGTTAAAAACCATCTGTTTGTGCTGCTTAACCCTAAAACTTACCTTACCTTTTCAATATACTCGCATCTTTACCCTTGTATTTTTAATACAATTGCTGAATAACCTGAACTTGGTTTTACTTTAATCTTTTAATAATCTGTTTCTGTCAAACCACAATTTCAATTTGCACATTTCATTTGTGATCCTTACCAATATTTTGTGTAAACCATCCCCCAATGCTAAAAATATTAGCGTCACCTGCAAATAATGCGAATTTTAATGTTTTTGAAACTTTGTGCATGTCATTTGAATAAAGTATGTATACACTTTAGATTAGGGAACACATATTTACTATTAACTAGGTGCTTATAAACATGCATATAAGTAGCTTACTAGCCCCTAATCAGTATTTATTAAGAACGCATTAACCCCTTATTCTACCTGTAATGCACCATGAATTCAGACTTTTCCATTTATTAACTCCTAATTATTACTTATTGACTACAAATTAATGAATATGTGTTCCCTAATCTAAAGTGTTACCCATATTTGCTCTGAATCTGTATTGTCAGAAAGTCAGAAAGTCTTTGTTTATGACTTTTTCTTATCTGTTATGAAACATTTTTCATGCTTCAACCCTGAGTTTGGTGTAAACTAAGCAGACAAATATGAGGGTGGAGTTTTTAATCTTTCAGACTCAGTTTACTGCAATGATTTGCTGCAGAGTGAGGACGCAGATCTGATCCCCAAACAGCTGTCTGACTAACAGCGCAGTAAAATGCATCAAGGACCAGATTTATGTAAGTCTGACATTAAATATTTACCATTTTTCTGAACAATTAATGCAAGCAGAATCCCTGGTATAATGTCTATTTTAAAGAGGAACAAGCTGCCAAAGCTCCACTTTTTCTTTTCAACACTGGACCAGCTCCCATCTCTGGCTGAATCTGATTTCTATTAAAAGCAAACTGATTCTGATATTCTCTTTGGTGTGGATTTGTTTGTACTATGTGCTCCGTTTTGGATGAATTTAACTGTTAAATTATAAGAAAAACGAACAGTATATTTAGCAGTGAGTGCTGCACATACACAGGGAAGCGAGAGCGTTCTGAAACTCGTCTGTGTGAGCCATTAGTGCTTCAGCGGACATTAAATGCATTAAAGGCTCCATTAAAGTATATAAAGATGCTAATTAACAAGCTCCATCATAAACATTTAATTACTTCGCTCACACTGCAAACAACAAAGAGCAAACTAGGGCTGAATGATTTATCGTTTTCTGATCGAAATCGCAATTTCAACTATCGTGATCATGTGATCGTTAAAGCTGTGATTTTTATTTTGCTCCTGACTGACCCAGGATCTGTTATATCAGCTGTTTCACACACACCTGTCTTTGAGTGTGAGACTCAACTCAACTTTATTTATAGAGCACTTTAAAAAACAACCATAGCTGAAAACAAAGTGCTGTGCACGTATGGACAGAAACATTGAAACAAAGATAAAAATCAGATATAAACACTCGTGTTATTGCTTCATTGTTTCGTTGTTCCTAAAAACAAATTTAAGAACAATAAAAACAATAAGTAAAACAATAACTAAAAACAAACCATAAAACACTAAAACAGAGTCAAGTCTGGTGAGTTAAAAGCCAAGGAATAAAAGTGGGTTTTAAGACGAGTTGAGTTTAGACTGTTGGAAAAATCATTTTTTCCTTGTGATTGTTGAATTTTGTTTTTTGTTGTTTTGTATTTTATTTTATTTAACGTGACACAATTAAAGATATTTTGCACTACATCATTTTTAAAAGTTAAGACTCAAAGATAGCTCTTTTTGTTCTTCAGTTTTTATAACTACAAATACAATTTAAAAGTCCGGTTTAGAAATAACAAGAATAGTGATAGAAAAGTCAATTTTAAAAAAATCTTTTTTTCAATAACTTTTTATTTACCTCTTTCCAATATTATGACAAATTTAAACCACGAAAAAAGTGACAAAACATACAAAAACAAACGTAATTGTAAACAAACATAAATGTAAACATAAATAGAAAGGGGCTACTTCATAGATGTATATTCATAGATGTACCCGCATACATACACTTGCAAGTATATATAAATATATACATGAAAACACACACACAAATCCACACATACCGTTTTGTTACCAGATACATACACGATATATATATTTTTTTTCTCATGCTCGGCAGTTATCTCCACCTGACCGCTTATTTAGGTAATCAGTCCATTTATTCCAACGTTGATCATGAGTCTTAGCTTTAGTCCGCAGATGATAAGTTATTTTTATTATTATATTTATATTTTATTATAGTTATTATAAGTTAAGAAAAGTCAAAGTTAGACTATTTATCTAGAAATCTTTTAAATTTTTTTTGCCTTTTATCCTATAATTTTGTATTTATTTCACATAATTTTGACTTAAATCTTAGAGTTTGGACTTTTTATATCAAAATTTCAACTTTTTATCTCAAACATTGCCTTTGTTTTAAAACGTAGACTTTTTATCTTAGATTTTTGTCATCTTAAAATTTTGACCTTAAATGAGAAAGTTTGGACTTTTTTCACATAATGTTAAATTGATTTCTTAAACTCTGGGCGTTATTGACTATTTGTCTTAGAATTTTGTCTTTATTTCTTAAAATTTCCACTTTTCATATTAAAACATTGACCGTTTATCTCAATCGTTTTTATTTTCATCTTTGCATTAGAGTAAAAGCTTTTGATGCTTCAATGGTTTGATGTAATTTTCTGTCAAGTTTGTAAATGTTACTGCACATTGTGAAAACTTCACTAAAGTTTGATTTAAAGAAAATCGTGAATCGAATAGAAATCGCTGTATCTGTCAGAAAAATTGCAATAAGATCTTTTTCTAAAACCGTTCAGCTCGAGAGAATATGATGTTTTCTTCTCACCCTTTCTGTGTGTCGTTGGTGACGCAGTGATGGTTGAACGTCCCGAACATCTGAACGCCCAGGATCCCGTAGAGCAGGAGGAAAAACAGCAGGAAGATGGAGACGCTCCAGATCTGTTCCCCCGATCGCCTGAGGAGCAGCGGAGAGAGAGGGAACAGACGTGAGACTGATTTATTTTCTGTAACGACTGTGCCCAGAGAAGAGGCTCAAAGTTGTTTTTTACTTCAGGATGTTGGTGATGCGTGAGCGAGGAAGCTCAAAGCGGAAGTAGATCCTGAAGGCCCGGATCATAATGAGCGCTCGCGGGATTCGCAACATTCCCCACGGTGACATCTGATCCACCAGCCCCGCGATCTCAAACACCTGAGACCAACAGAGTGAACGCAGAGCGAGGAGCTTAATTAGAGGACAGGGTTATGATGGTGTGATTGCAGAGAAACAGTAAGAGTTGCAGGATACCTGAAGGACCAGGGACACCCAGATGAAGAAGACCATGAAGCCATCGAACATACACCAGCGATCCTTCACATACGAGTTATCGCCCTGTGCACAGAGAAGAGTGTAAAAAAAAAAGTTAAGAAAAGCAGATTTCACTCAGGCACAGAGTTGATTTGAGCGACTCAAAATATTTTGGTATAATTCTGAACAGGCATGCCCAAAGTCAGACCTGGGACCATTTTCCTGCAGCTTTTATCTTAAAATATATTAATTATGTCACTTAGATAAGATCAGCTGAGGTGATTTTCTGGAAAAAAATAGTGTTGGTGCCAGAAATAAGGACTCCACTTCCCATAAGCCTTTGCTCTCCACTGTTGTAGTAAACCGAGGCATTCGTTGATTTCAGTTTTGATTTGTTTTGGAAAAAGTTGTTTTTGGAATAACTCTGCTTTTCTTTGATCATGACGACTTTTAAACAGACAAACAGCTCAGCTTATGTTTTAGCCTTTAGCTCCTGTTTTAGCCTTTAGCTCCTGTTTTAGCCTTTAGCTCAGTTTTAGCCTTTAGCTCAGGTTTAAACATTTGGCTAAAGGTTTAGCTTCCTGAATCATGTGTTTCCATTTGTGTCCTGTTTTAGCCTTTAGCTCCTGTTTCGGCCTTTAGCTCAGTTTTAGCCTTTAGCTCCTGTTTTAGCCTTTATCTCCTGTTTTAGCCTGTAGCTCTTGTTTTAGCCTTTAGCTCCTGTTTTAGCCTTTAGCTCAGTTTCAGCCTTTAGCTCCTGTTTTAGCCTTTATCTCCTGTTTCAGCCTTTAGCTCAGTTTTAGCCTTTAGCTCCTGTTTTAGCCTTTATCTCCTGTTTTAGCCTTTAGCTCAGTTTTTAGCCTTTAGCTCTTATTTTAGCCTTTATCTCCTGTTTTAGCCTTTAGCTCATGTTGTAGCCTACAGCCCAGTTTTTAGCCTTTAGCTCAGTTTTAAGCCTTTATCTCCTGTTTTAGCTTTTAGCTCCTGTTTTAGCCTTTAGCTCATTTATCAGCCTTTAGCTCTTATTTTAGCCTTTAGCTCATGTTGTAGCCTTTAGCTCATGTTGTAGCCTACAGCCCAGTTTTTAGCCTTTAGCTCCTGTTTTAGCCTTTGGCTCAGTTTTTAGCCTTTAGCTCCTGTTTTAGCCTTTGGCTCAGTTTTTAGCCTTTATCTCCTGTTTTAGCCTTTAGCTCCTGTTTTAGCCTTTAGCTCTTGTTTTAGCCTTTAGCTCAGTTTTTAGCCTTTAGCTCCTGTTTTAGCCTTTAGCTCGTGCTCTATCTCTCTCCTGTTTATCTTTATTTTCTCTTCTGTCTCTTTTCTTTCAGACAGTTCAGCTCCTGTTTCCACAATTTTTACTAAATAAAGACAAAAGTTTATGTATTGATACAGTTTAGGGTGCAGAATGAGAAATATTTGAAAAGTCTTTAAAACAACATTGATGAAGTTTAGATCCTGATTTTACCGTCAAAAAATAATATGACGTTTTCCCAGCTTAGGTTTTATCTCATAGGTCTGTAATGAGGCCAAAAGCATATCTGACTAAACTTTGGGACTGGTTTTTTTTTAGAGATCAATTAAAACAAATAGTAGTTAATTCAAACATTCATATATTCATTTCACTGTTAATAAACACGTCAGTAAGAGCCGCTGCTCCTTTCTGGTCATTTTCACAGAATCAAATGTGGCTCTATTTGAAAAAAGTTTGGACCCCGTTGGTCTGTCAATAGTGAGCCTTGAATCTGGTCTAAAATGTGATTCTTCTCCCTCAGCTGATGCAACATATTTCCCTCTGACATACCAAACAAACAGAACCAAAACAAAACGTCCTTGAGAGAAGTTATAATAAAAACCAGAGCAGGAGTAGGACATACAAACA
This sequence comes from Thalassoma bifasciatum, assembly GCA_008086565.1. Lineage (NCBI taxonomy): Eukaryota > Metazoa > Chordata > Actinopteri > Labriformes > Labridae > Thalassoma > Thalassoma bifasciatum. Next base: position 133,158 of record RPOG01000786.1, on the reverse strand, counting down.
CAGATATACACAAATAAAGAGTTCAAACATTATCTATATGCTCAGAGCAGCCGGAGTATTCAACAATAACAAAGCTCCATGTGATGTTTAAAGGATTTCATACAGTCTGTCTGAGCTGACCAGGAAAAAGCTTTTGTTTGAGAAATGTACGAGACAAACAACAAACAGACATCTGCACATTCTGAAAGACAGACCATAATACTCAAACAGCCCTGTTTTCAACATGATAAGACAAAAATGATTAAAGCCCTGAAGTGTGAACAAACTGAAATGTCATGGGGCCAGCAGAAATGGGCATACTTAATTACCTCTTACAGAGACAGAGCGAGTGTGTAAAAGCTCTTAGGGGGTCAGTCTTCACAGGAAGAAAGGCTGCAAATGGGAGGGTGTGCTCTCAAACGCTCTAAAGATAACACCATGTTTGTTACACACTGACAAGAGGCAAGAGATGCAATTTCACCGCGCTGTGTCGACCGTTTTCCTTCGCACTTTCATCCACCGGCTCCAAAATGAAACTTTGAAGTGCGGCTCTGTGAGGGTTGAGACACGTCGAGAATATCAACCGTCCTTCACTTTAAAATGCAAATTACCCCAAATTTTAAAATCTTGAACTTTAACTGCGTGAATCATCTTTTATAAAAGCTGAATTCTGAGAACACAGGAACGAAAAAAGCAAGAAATTTCCTGTGTAACAGAAAAACACATGAATTTCTGCTCTACAGAAGACGGAGAAGCATTAAAAAGCAGGCGAATGTTCTGGGTTTTATTGTGTTGTACAGCTGATTTTTGTTCTGTGTCCTCCACTGCCTCCCTGCTTGTTATCCCTGATTTGCCAATTAAGCTGTCCACTCTTTTTATGGCTGTAATTACGGCCCTTTCATCCGCCAGCTGTCTCTTCCTGGAAAGTTCTATAGCACATTATCTGTCTACCTTGAATATGAATAGTGTTGATTCATCCGAATTTGCAGATCATCAAAACAAGTAAGGTTAAAGTACGGCAACACAAAAGGCCAAACCTCTGGAAACTCCAGCCTCAATGATGGTAGTGACGTGGATTATTTGTTAATATAAAATAAAACTGCTTTTAATGATTGCACTCTTTAGTGTGTACTGAGAAGCTCAAATGCTTTTTGGCGCTATCCTCTGATGTGATGTTTAGAGTGAACCAACCCGTAGGGAATTTAAAGGGACTCACACTTTGTCACAATGCCGTTATTTCATTTCAAGTTTGTGGCAGGAAACAAAAGTAGTAGAGGACCCAAGAACAGCTTTAAATCAAGGTTTGCAAATGAAATCCAGAAAATCAAACTTCTCAAAAATCCAAAACCAAAACTCTTGAACAACTTACACCAGGAGACACTGAAGATGAAAACCTACATCTTTCATGACAATACACTAAACTAACACAGTAAAGAAGAAATAGAGGCTAAATCAATCACACACAGGTGAGACTAATGACACAGGTGAAGACAATGATGGAAACACACCTGATTAGAACGACAACATAAAACCAGAAACACAAAGATACACAGAGAACTCAAGAAAGTAACGTGGCCATCAGCACAAAGAAACACTGATGAGAAACTAGAAATTAAAAAAGGAAACACTGCAGACCGAGCTCTGAAACATAAGACAAAAACACACAAAGGAAACAACAACATCTACAAGGAAAACTAAACATAAAAACAGACAAAAACAAACTTAAGATTGAATCATTGCAATTTCCAGATTTAACAGCTTTTCTTAAAAGACTATGATAGGAGGAAATTCAGCCTCCTCCTTGGAAATAACACAACAAATTTTTAAAAAGCAGCAAAAATGGGTGCAAGAAGTTAGAAAACAGTCAGAAAATGGCTCAAAAGCAGCAAGAAACATGAAGGAAAAGTGACTAAAATGGTCAAAAACCGGCCTCAGGTGCAAAGATAGAATTAGGTGCATAGAAATGAACATTGCTTGTGTTTGTTTAGCAACATATTAGATGGAGAACCCAAAAATAATTGCACAAAAAAATATTGGGATTGTAATAAAGAGGATAAGTTATTGCAATTAGATTATTTTTGCAAATTGTACAGCCCTCGTTTGATTCTGAGTTTAAGGATAAAGTTTTACCCCAACAGTAACATGTGGAAACTGAATATGTTGTTTTGATTTAGAAACATGGGCAGGTTTGGACTTTGAAGTTTCCTAGAATAGAAACAGAAGTTATCTGAGAGTTGGTTCGTGTTCGTGTTTACCTTGATGATTCCTCTGATGTGCATCTTGGCGATCATCTCGGCCGTGTAGAGGAACATGAGCAGCGTGTCCAGTGTGAACGTCACATACTGCAGTGGAGGGTAGTGTTCGAACGTCTTTGGGGTGTTCATGCACACAGAGATGACACTGATGATGGCACAGGCCCGAAGAAGAGTATGCACCCACTGCAAAAAAAAAAGAGAAAAACAGCTGTGATCATACCAGGGAGCGAAATATTCTTCTGAGGCTTTCTATTTGATGTTTTGCCATATTTTTAGCATCATATCTGAAAAACATCAACAAAGTATTATCTGGATTAAATATCTGGATTAGGCTGAACAGATATGAGGGAGCGTGGTTTTACTGCAGTGAGTCGACACTCGCTCGTCCACTCACTGGTTTGTTGATCCAGAAGATGTCGGCGCTGTCTGCCAGAGTCTCATCGGGCCCGAAGTCCGTCATGGGCTGGGCCTCGACCCGTGAGCTCTGTTTCCTCTTCAGCATGCTGGGGCTGGCCGTGCTATACAGAGAGTGGATCTGACGGAGAGAGAGAGAGAGGGAGAGAGAGAGAGAGAGAGGCCAGCACACAGTGACCAAATCTACAGGAGAAAGGAAAGAGCACTCTGGCTGCATCCAAGTCTGGGCAGGGCGGTCCCACTTTTTCACTCCAAAATATGGATCCATATCAAAATCAATACCTTTAATATTAATTTAACGCAGCTCTACAGAATGTCAAAACTTACCAAAAAAGAAAGCTAAAAAACTAGAAAGCTTATGCTAACTAATGTTTTAATTCAATCATAATCTATTCCATAAGCTGTGTATCAAAAGTGGCTTCTTGTTTGTAAAATCCTCCATCATTAAACTTTTATGCTACGAAGAATAAAAGAAACTACCCTGACTTGAAGTGCCAGAGCTAAACGCTTTAAACCTGAACACGTTGTTTGATGGCCACTGTGATACACAACGTAGCACACATGGAACACAAAACAAGTGTGAACAGCTGATCGCAGCAGCTGCTTAGACTTACCGTGTGCAAAGATCACATGTGATCTTCTTTGAACACTGAGGAACCAGGAGGTTAAGCTGTAAGACTTGATGTGTCGTGTCAGGAGGGTAGAAGTGTTTTTAGCTTCATGATTAAAGTCTCTGAACAGATGTGGGTCGATACAGCACCAACGATGGAACGGGTCAACTTTGCCCACCACCAATGAATGAAAACTTTAGTATCATCATTTAACCTATGTGAAGTTTTCTTGAACTTTGATCCCAGTTTTTACCCCAAACTTCTTTGTTCCAACATTGGGAACTGAGAACTTGTATGTGATCGTGAAAAAGTCTCATATCTGATAATAAATGCCTGACCATAATCCACAACTACACCAAAATAGGTTATTTCTAAATGCTAATTCTCAGCTTCCTGATAGGGTCAGACTGCACAATAGTGATTTAGTCAATGTCTCTATGGCAACGCCACGCTGATAGATAAAGGGTGAATTCCAATTCCTGTCTTAACCCTCAATCTCAAAATGCGCACTCCCGTGAAGTGTAAGTGCTGTCCTGATTCTCAGAAAGTTAAGGTTGAGGGTTTAGTTTGAGGCTGTATCTCCCTCAATACTGAGATTCTCCGACACCACCCTTGGGACTAAGGGACACCCAGAATGCATTGCGTATTTTCAGTAAATAAACATGGCGTCCAAAGAGGCAGAGAAGGCGAGCTACAAATTAAGTATTTTCTTTGTTAATGGAGATATAAATAGTTTAGACCCATTTTATGGATTATTTCCCTCGTTGTTGCATAACATTTATTTTTATTTTACGATCTTTTGTCAATAGCGTCCGGTGCGGACAAGCCATGTTGCTATCGTTTAAGTTAGTAAACGTTATAAAATGGTCATTTTTCTCCGTGGTAATGTAATTGTTTATCAAGATAACAGCCTATATAACATGCTTGTGCCGATAATGGTATATCTACTGGCCCGATTACAGTAGAGGACATCGACGTCTCAATACATTGCTATCAATATCGACCACAAATGGAAAGTTATTTGATACCAAACGACACTGTCGACTTATACAGGCACCATGTGTTATTTATACAGATTATTTTTTTGATAACGCTAACCGAAGGAATAACTGACAGACAGTCCACAACAATTTCATTTGCATCTAAGGGGTGTCCCATTTCTAAGTCACAAGATAGACCTGAACACTTGGTTTTGAGGGCGACTAAGATTGAGGGTTGAGCTTGAGGGTTAAGAAAGGAATTGGAATTGGGCCAAAGTTTATCAATAAGAAGAGAAATCTGTGTTTTTCTCGGCTAAAAATAGTTTCTGTGATTTATTTAGTAGAAGAAGTGGAAACATGAGCTGGACTGTCTGACAGAATAAACAGAGGAGAAGAAGAAAGATAAACAGGAGAGAGATAGAGCACAGGCTAAAGGCTAAAACAGAAGCTAAAGGCTAAACCACAAACCGAAAGCTGAAACATGACTCAAAGGCTAAAAAAAGAGCTAAAAGCTATAACAGGAGCTTTAAGCTGAAACACAAGCTTTGGGTTAAAAAACGAGCTTGAGGCTAAATATGATCCAAAGGCTCTGGCTAAAGGCTGAAACAGTCTCTAATGTGTTTGTGCTAATGTTGATTCCTGTCCACATGCAGCAGTTATTCTGCAGTGATCTGTTCAAACCTGAGAGTCTATCAATAAAATGAAGAGCCAGGTTACGTTTGCTCTGCTTGGTGAGGTTGGAGTTGGTAGATGAGACCTGGTAGGACACAACCAGGATTCACTAATGTTACAGACACGTCTCAGAGCACCGAGCTGTGAGGAGCTAAGCTTGTATCAAACTTGTTTGTCTCTGTAATGAATAAATAACTCTGTAGTACGGTCCATTGGTAGCAGGTAAATGAGCCCAGTATGAGGTCAGAGCTGCATCAACCCAAACTATTTTTCCTTGTGCATGTTTGCATCTGTGTTTGTGTGTTTGTATGCACAAAAATAAAATTGTACAGGCTGTTTGAAAATAAGGAACACAAGAAGAAATGACACTCTGAATGGAGACAAAGCGCACATACCAAAGGGAAAAGTAAAGCTGAAATTGCTCCAGCACTGCACATAACATGCGATCAGGCATACCCTGTAAATAACACACAACAGTTAGTCAACATCATGGTTTATATGGTATACAGTACACTACCCACATCTACAGTACGCTCATAGAGACAGGAATGCCCACCACGTCTGACATCAAGGCATATATGCGACGCACTCTGTGAGTGGGTGAGTGGGTGGTGACTGAGGTGTAGTGGAGGAAGAGGAGGGAGGATGGGGGTGGAGGTGGATCAGGGGGACTCACTGTGAGGCTCCTCATTGGTGCGTTCATCCCCAGGTCACGGAGGGGTGGAGGGACCAACCAGAGAGAGAGAGAGAGAGAGAGAGAGAGAGAGAGACTAGAGGTGCAAGAGGGAGAGAGTCCTAAAGGCCGGGACGTCCTGCAGCAGCAGCAGCAGCAGCATCAGTGAGTGGAAGCAGCCGTAAGAGCAATAAAACAGATTCAGACAACATCAGTGCACAGACTCCAAAAACTCTGATCAACAAACTCAGAAGAAATCAACACCTCAACTATGCACCAAGCTGACGGCAAACTGTTGACTTCAACATCCAACATTTACAACCTCAATTCCGATGAAGTTGGGATGTTGGGTAAAACATTAATAAAACCAAAAAACAATGATCTGCAAGTCCTTTTAACTCTATAGAGCAGTGGTTCCCAACCTTTTTCAATTCAGGGCCCACTTTTAAGTCTCAGAAATTTTTCACGGCCAACCTCTGACCATATAATTATGGGGGCTGTATCGTGCCATGTTAGCGCTTGATTTGTAACAAAGACCCGAAATGTAAGAAAAAAAATGTAATAAAACCCGAAATGTGATAACTGGTCAATGATGTAACAGATGCTGAGCCCAGAAGGTAAAAGTCATTTGCCCACGATAGAACAACTTGTTAAATGTTGGGTCAGTGATTATAGTCTTGGGATATACAACATTTGTTTAATCAAATTTCAGGGCTTTATTAAATTTGGGGTCATGTTACATGTTGGGCTTTAACTTTCCCTCTTCAAGGACTTTTCTTATATACAAATGTTTGAACATGTTGAATATCCTAACAAATGTAACCAAGTTTTAATATTTAAACATTATTCTGTACATTTGTATCTTTATATAACTACCCTTCATTAAAATTCAAACTATTTTGAAAATGATTTGGTGGACCACTTGCAACATCTACGCGTCCCACCAGGGGGCCACGGACCACAGGTTGGGAATCACTGCTCTAGACAATTAAATACACTGCAAAGATAAGTTATTCATTGTTCAAAATGATTTACTTTATTGTTCTTTTGGAAATATTCACTCGTTTTGAATTTGCTGCCTGCAACACATTCCAAAAAACTTTTCCGTTGAACAACACTGTAGTAGCTGCACTCTTCTACTACGGAGCCACGCTGTTGTAACAGGAGCAGAATGTGTCTTGGTTTCATTGTCTTGCTGAAATAATCAGGGACGTCCCTGAAAAAGACAAAGTGTCTTGGATGGCAGCAGATGTTGCTCCAAAACCTGTTTGTACCTTTCAGCATTAATGCTGCCTTCACAGATACTGGGACAGTTGAGTTACAGCCACTAAATGAGTGACTATTTGCAAAAAAATCTATAAAGTTTATCAGTTTGAACAATAAGTATCTTGTCTTTGTAGTGTATTCAATCGAATATAGGTTAAACAGGATTTGAAAATCAATGTATTCTCCCAACGTCATTGGAATAGAGGTTGTACACTTTGCTCAATGAATCCAAAAACTCAAAATTTAACATCTCTACGAATTGAGCAAAAAAAAATGTGTACATTTTTCATCACTTTTAAAAAAGACAGAAATATCATTGAACGAGAACAAACCCACTCAATGAGAAGTTGAGTTCAGATGGAACAATGTAATATTATCATCCCTCGTTTCTTTTTTATGCTCTTACCAAGAAAAGAAACCGTCCATCCTCTAAACCCCATGTAGTTACAAGCAATTTCCCTGTGTAATTGCTACACTTAACATATGCAGATGGAGATGTGAGGAAGAGTGAAAATAAAATTGCAGGGTCTAAGTGCTATTATGTGGGAGGTATAGGTGGCAAAGACTGCAATTACTTTCCCATTTGGAGAGAGGACATGTTTCTTACAGGCTGGATGCGATCGCTGGGCAGATTAATTGTAACTGTGAGTATTTGTTGAAGTCATGCTTGAAAGAAAGGACTTCAAAGTCAGCAGTGCTCACGTGAGACAAGACACGGCACAATTAATGTTGTTTGTTTTTCAAACAAACTGCACCCGCTGTGTAAAGATTTCAGTGACTGAATGTCTAATGACTCTAAGTTACTACATTACACTGAAAGTCAGACTTCGACGTAAATAGTTTCTAAATGTGGTACAGAGTTATTAGTGAGTGTAAAAGTATGAATGGTGACAAATATAATGAGAGTTATGAGCTATGTTTTACTGTGTACTTTCACTCCAGTTGCAGCATGCACACCTCAGCTTCAACTACTGTAAGCAACAGCATACAGATCTTTCTAAGTGCACTTCTCAAATATGACCTAATTTACAACACACGTCATCATGAAGCGTCTGTTTACATGAAGCACAGATTCATCAGTGTCACCACAACGGAGAACAAAGAGAACACCGTTTCCACTTTAGTTACTTTTTGGTTTTGGTAAAGTTGTTTTGGACCAACACAGCCCTCTGACACCTCATGATCAATTACAACGATTGTCAAGAGTTTGTGCATGTTTGTGCTTGTGCATGAAGTCTAGAAGCACGCCTCTTTGAATTGTGCCAAAGCCAAGGAAGTGAACCCTGCCTGAGCTCGGCACACTTGGGGTCACACTGGCTAAACAAACTGGACTTAAGGGTTGAAGTTGTAAAGGACCTGTGTGACGCCGCTCTACATTTAAACACACTGAATCGTACAGAGAGGCGCAAACAAACAGGAGCTCTAAGTGTCTGAAGTGCGACAACACAGGCATTTACATGGTTCATCACGCAGAGATCACCATGGTAACTGTGTGGTGAATAATTCTTTGTGGCCACATTCGGTATGGAAGAGGAATGGGCGAAAAATATGTGTTGAAAAAATGTAAACAAATACAAACTTCTTCTACTACCCTAGTGCTCTGGTAGACGTGTTTGTGTTACACTGCCACCCAGTCAACGGACACCGCGTCCTCTGATTGGCCCACCCTCAAGACAGCTGGCCAATCAGAGGGTAGGGGGTTAATGTGCATTGTGTAACTTCTCCTCATTATTTTGTGAAAAGTAAGACCCAATAGGTAAACTAAACTTGGTCCTTGTACAAAAAGTGTTATTAGTTTGCTACTAGTTTGTAGACAAAAGTGTTATTGTTCATAACTACACTGATTTTTTTCACTAAAATTGATGTTAAATTATGGTATCACCAAAAATGATGAGGACGGCGTTCCTAAATGTGGCTAATAGGTTAAAGTTTAATAATGGAAAAGCCAAAAATTACACTTTCACATCCCTTTTTCTCCAGTACTATAACAGGTCAGGTGGCATTTGTTTGTCTTTTAATATCTTAAAATAAGACATTTTCCTGGACTCGTCAGTCAAATGTGGCTCATTTTAAGTCTATTAAGACATATTCAATCAAAAATAAGGCATTAAAACTTACTTATATTTCTGTTTTTTTTGCAGTGTAATGCAGACTGCACTTATAAGGAGAATGAAATTGTAAGAATGTAATTCAAGCAACAATAACATGAATAAATAATTACCTATGATTATGTGAGTACTCTGTGCAACATTCATAATTCAAAATTTATTTATGTCACTACTTGTGCAATATTCCACACCTATCTCATCATGTATATGGGTCAATGACAAAAAGGGTCTAAAATCTTATTTTTAAAAAGTTTTTTGAAAATGGATAAAAACATATTTCTGAGAGAAGAATTATGTTTTCTAACAGATTTCAGTAGTTGACCAACATTTCAAAGTTTTTAGGTTCATTAGTTTATAGTATTTTTAATTTGAGCACCCAAAAATGTCAGGTGGTGCAACCAAATATATGAAAATATATTTATATGTTCCTGTTATTTTTTCTGTGTGAAATTATTGGCAAGTATCTCTCAAGTGTCTGTAGTGACTCATACATTTACATTTTGTGTGTTTCATTTCTTTTATTTGTGAATAAGATAAATAATTTGATGTTAAAAGAACATTTCACATTATTACATTGGTTGTACCACCTGACATGGAAATTGTTCCAGTCACCAATGAAGTGAAAAAACCTTTTTTATCAGTATTTCAGAGAAATCTACAAACTTTTCCACTTGGTCACAAATGTCATTTGGGCTCCTCTGGCTGATGCAGTTTCCTGTTTCCTGTTTTATTCTCTTCACTTTAAAATAAAAGTCTAATGTTACGGTTGCACCACCCTGACATTTGACNCAATTACTTTCCCATTTGGAGAGAGGACATGTTTCTTACAGGCTGGATGCGATCGCTGGGCAGATTAATTGTAACTGTGAGTATTTGTTGAAGTGTACGAACTTTCTTTCCTGAAGTTTCAGTCGTCACGAGTGCACTCTGTTCTGTGCCGTGTTAATTACAACAAACAAAAAGTTTGTTTGACGTGGGCGACACATTTCTAAAGTCACTGACTTACAGATTACTGAGATTCAATGATGTAATGTGACTTTCAGTCTGAAGCTGCATTTATCAAAGATTTACACCATGTCTCACATTAGTGAATGTAAAAGTATGAATGGTGACAAATATAATGAGAGTTATGAGATATGTTTTACTGTGTACTTTCACTCCAGTTGCAGCATGCACACCTCAACTTCAACTACTGTAAGCAACAGCATACAGATCTTTTTAAGTGCACATCTCAAATATGACCTAATTTAAAACACACGTCATCATGAAGTGTCTGTTTACATGAAGCACAGTGTCATCAGTGTCAGCACAACGTAGAACACAGAAAACACCGTTTCCACTTTAGTTACTTTTTGGACTCTGTTAAGTTATTAAGTCTAGAAGCACACCTCTCTGAATTGTGCCAAAGCCAAGGATGTGAACCCTGCCTGAGCTCGGCACACTTGGGGTCACACTGGCTAAACAAACTGGACATTAGGGTTGAAGTTGTAAATGACCTGTGTGACGGTGCTCTACATTTAAACACACTGAATCGTACAGAGAGGCGCAAACAAACAGGAGCTCTAAGTGTCTGAAGTGCGACAACACAGGCATTTATATGGTTCATCACGCAGAGATCACCGTGGTAACTGAATAATTCTTTGTGGCCACATTTGGTATGGAAGAGGAATGGGCAAAAATATGTGTTGAAAAAATGTAAACAAATACAAACTTCTTCTACTACCCTTGTGCTCTGGTAGTCGTGCTTGTGTTACACTGCCACCCAGTCAACGGACGCCGCGTCCTCTGATTGGCCCAGCCTCGAGACAGCTGGCCAATCAGAGGGTAGGGGGTTAATGTGCATTTTCTAACTTCTCCTCATTATTTTGTGAAAAGTAAGACCCAATAGGTAAACTAAACTTGGTCCTTGTACAAAAAGTGTTATTAGTTTGCTACTAGTTTGTAGACAAAAGTGTTATTGTTTATAACTACGCTGATGTTTTTCACTAAAATGGATGTTAAATTATGGTATCACCAAAAATGATGAGGACGGCGTCCCTAAATGTGGCTAATAGGTTAAAGTTTAATACTGGAAAAGCCAAAAATTACACTTTCACATCCCTTTTTCTCCAGTACTATAACAGGTCAGGTGACATTTGTTTGTCTTTTAATATCTTAAAATAAGAAATTTTCCTGGACTCGTCAGTTTAATGTGGCTCATTTTCAGTCTAATAATACATATTCAATCAACAATAAGGCATTAAAACTTAATTATATTTCAGTTTTTTGCCATGTAATGCAGACTGCGCTTATAAGGAGAATGAAATTGTAAGAATGTAATTCAAGCAACAATAACATGAATAAATAATTACCTATGATTATGTGAGTACTCTGTGCAGTATCCATAATTCAAAATTTATTTATGTCACTACTGCAATATTCCACACCTATCTCATCATGTATATACCACACATTTTAAGTAGACTGTACATACTTAATGTTCTATTCTACATTTTATTTTATATATCTATGCTTGGATTTCAATTTTTGCGTAGGACACTTATGCTTATACTTGTATTTTCTTATATTTCTAACACTTTCTGAATGGGAGTAACTGTATACTAAAAAAGCAATTTTCCCTAGGGCAGTGGTTCCCAAAGTGGGGGTCGGGACCCTTTGGGGGGGGTCGCGAGACAGGAACCAAAACACAAAAAAACATGTTATATTTTAATAGTTTAAAGATGTGTTCAAATAACACAGGTTTCATAGAATAAAGAAATACATGTGATGAAATACTCAATTCATGATGGAAGGAAATATTGCACTCAGACACAAAAAAAGGGACGTCACCTCATTGACCCAATAACAGAAACAGCCTGTGTGTTAACTAAAAAATCCTGAAACAAGGTGCAAACCTGTAATAGGCAAAATTCTGAGGCACTATCCTGATTTTTGATGGTTTTCTTGTTGGAAATATAAAATAACAGAGGTATTTGAAGTGTTTAGCCCCTCCTCACTGTGGCCTTACAGGCTTCTGTAGTCAGGGTGGACACAGAAATATTAATATGTTAAAACATATGACTGAAGATGGCTGTGACAGAGCTGATCAATCAGGAGATGCATGGTCTTACCGAGATTAAAAAGCTGAATGAATGACTGAGCCAATGTTACTATGGAAACGGCTGGGAGCTAAGCTGCAACATGGAGCAAAAAGGAGCCAAACAGAGGCTGTTTTCAGTCACGGAGGTTCACCTGGGTCTGAAATCACGCGAACATGAAATGTCAACACGTTTCTGCGAGATTCAGCATCAAATACACGACAGTTTGTCAGGAAAGGCCTGTACGGAGGATGAGGATGTGAGCACTTCCTGGAGAAAAGCTAACATCAGTGAGAGGAGCAGCTGTTTAACGGTCAACACACACACACACACACACTCACACACACTCACACACACACGCAGGAGGGTTAAAAACACACCGACTCACTTACGAGAGAGAGACACACACGGACTGAGCAGGTTTCCCGTGTCTCCGCGGTTCGTCCTGTCCGGTACATCAGCTGTTTTTCCGGGTGTGATGCTGTGGGGAAGGAGCGGGAGCGCGCGTAGGCTGCAATCACATCAACGGGGGCGCGCGCGGCCGTCTCCATGGCAACAGTAACGGTCCTCAAAAGTGCTGCATCACAACAACAGGCTCCCCTCAAAAATTCACAATTTTTACTCTTTATACATCACTTTATGTGAATAAAAGACTCACATCTAGATATATGACTGATTAGAATCCACAACTTAAATTTAGATTATCAGCACTAAATAGGTTATTTTTAATGCTAATTCATTGCCAGTCAAAGTCTCTATGAAAACACTACATTGACAAAGTTTATCAGTGATATCAGTTTTCTGCTTTAAACAATTTCTGTAATTTATTTAGTAGAAATGGTGGAAATAGGAGCTGTAATGTCTGACAGAAAAGAGACAGTGAGAAGAAGAAAGATAAACAGGAGATAGATAGAGCATGAGCTAAAGGCTAAAACAGGAGATAAAGGCTAAAACAGAAGCAAAAGGCTAAAAAAAGAAGCTATAGAGGCTAAAACAGGAGCTTGAGGCTAAAATTGGAGCTTAAGGCTAAAACAGGAGCTTATGGCTAAAACAAGAGCTAAAGGCAAAAGGAGAAGCTAGAGGCTAAAACAGGAGCTAGAGGCTAAGACAGGACATAAAGGCTAAAATAGGAGCAAAAGGCTAAAAAAAAAAGAAGCTAAAGGCTAAAACAGGAGCTTGAGGCTAAAACACAAGCCAAAGGCTAAAACAGGGGCTAAAGGCTTAAACAAGAGCTAAAGGGTAAAACAAGAGCTAAAGGCTAAAACAAGAGCTAAAGGATAAAACAGGAGCTAGAGGCTAAAACAGGAGCTAAAGGCTAAAACAGGAGCTAAAGGATAAAACAGGAGCTAGAGGCTGAAACAGGAGCTAAAGGCTAAAACAAGAGCTAAAGGCTAAAACAGGAGCTAAAGGATAAAACAGGAGCTAGAGGCTGAAACAGGAGCTAAAGGCTAAAACAAGAGCAAAAGGCTAAAACAGGAGCTAAAGGCTTAAACAAGAGCAAAAGGCTAAAACAAGAGCAAAAGGCTAAAATGCAAGCTAGAGGCTAAAACAGGAGCTAAAGGCTTAAAAAAGAGGCTAGAGGCTAAATCAGGAGCTTGCGACTAAAACAGGAGCTAGAGGATAAAACAAGAGCTAGAGGCTAAAACAGGAGCTAAAGGCTAAAAAAAGGAGCTAGAGGCTAAAACAGGAGCTTAAGGCTAAAACAGGAGCTAGAGGCTAAAACAGGAGGTAGAGGCTAAAACAAAAGCTAAAGGCTAAAACAAAAGCTAAAGGCTAAAACAGGAGCTAAAGGATTCTTCTCACAGTCACTTTCAAAAGCTTCAAATTTGAGCAAAAATGCAAAAATAGTACACAACAGTTTCCCTTTACTGTCCAAATTTGTTTGAAGAAATTAAAGATAAAACTGACACCCGGAGTGTAATGAGTAACAATCCTGCCAGTAAATTAACAAAACATGCCTCTTTATCTCGTATTGAGATATTATTTGAAAAAGCTTGATTTAACCATCATCCAACTATTGACATAAACACAAGCAAAGGAATAAAAACAGTTATTCTCTCCAGCGCAGAGCAAAAGAAATCACAATCTGCCAACTAGTCTATCATCTCATTTTTGACCAGTCTTAAGTTTTATTGTTGAATGGGACCAGGTGAAACAGAGCAGAGACATTTTATGCCTATCTTTAATTGAAGTTTCCATAAATTATTGAGCTGGTACGGTGCTGTCAGCTCGACTCAGTGCTCTGCAGAGATCCTGAGGGATGAAAGGTACATGTTGAAATTTCCACCTCAGCCTGCTCTGTGTCCTTGACACAAGCTTTCTGCCACCTTTCTGCTGCTTTTTGCCAGGCCGTGTATCATAAATGCTGCCATGCAGAGAACAAAATGTGCAGACGGTGAGCACAGAGGTTCTGCATGGCTCCAACAGGGAACAAGAGGATTTATTCAAAACTTGTATTTAGCTGCATGTTAATGAAAGCTGCACAGCTCCATTTATTCTCTTTGCTTATATAGAAGCCAAGACAAGGCTTCGATTTGACAGATTTTTGAGCCAAAGAACGAACAACCCAACTTCCTAAAACGTTGAGACAGGTTTCCCACTGTGTTACATCACCTTTCCTATTGAACAACATTCAATAAGCATTTGGGAACCAGTCAAGTAGCTGCACTCTTCTACTATGGAGCCACGCTGTTGTAACAGGAGCAGAATGTGTCTTGGTTTCATTGTCTTGCTGAAATAATCAGGGACGTCCCTGAAAAAGACAAAGTGTCTTGGATGGCACCAGATGTTGCTCCAAAACCTGTTTGTACCTTTCAGCATCAATGCTGCCTTCAGGGATATTTTTTTTGCATATTACAAGCAAAATATCTTGTATTAAATTGCTTTACTTATTCTCAGAGCAGCTTTTTTTTTCCAAATGTATCATGATGTAAAGATAGAAGCACTAGAATTTACTTATTATAAGAATTTTTTGAGAAGAGTAGTTGCATTTATTTGTTTCAAGAAAAATGCACTTGTTATTAGTGAGAATATACTAATTTTAAGGAATTACTGGATTCATTGAGGTTAGATTTTTTTTACTTCTTATGGAAAGTCTTGAAAAGCCAAGTTTTCTTGTCATGTTGGCAGATAATTTTGTATAGAAAAAGTAAAATACCCCCATTTTTATTTTTTAATTTTTTTTCAAGGCTGGTTTGTGCAGTGGTGGGTCGATGATGTTCATTTTGTCTCGATTTATGATATTCAGATGTTCAGTCTTAAATTGCTGCTTGCTTGCGAAAGTGTCAGCAAGGTAAAACTTCACATCTGAATCTAATTCGTCCAATAAAAAGAAACATTTTTTCAAAGTCTAACCTGTTAAAGTTTTTGGATAGTGTCTTGAGATAACGTTTGTTATGATTTTATAAAGAAAGATCTATTGATTGATTTTAGATCATCAATAAAGTCAAAGTTTGGGTGAAATGTGCAGGAATACGTCTAAAGCCCAATTCAAAAACAGAGAGTCAGTCATTTTGGGTCACATAAGGAGAAAACAAACCCTTATCTTAGTGTTTTGCAAGGATTTGAAACCATTATATTCTGTCAAAATCAGCAGCACTATATTCTGTCAAAATCAGCAGCACAATGATTCTTTTGGGTTCAGCTCAGTCTGAAATGTTCTATACTCTCCTGGATCTGTGTCAAAGTCTCCTCTGGTTCTGTTTTGACCTCTTGACTCACTGTTTTGACGTATTTCTCAGCAGCATCCAGAACTCACAGCAGCCGCATGGATTCAGCCATCGTTACGCCATCCTTCACACCTGAGCTTCTGCTATTGTGACATTTAAAATTTCCCCAGAGAGAAGGTCACAGAGTGGTTTGATTGTAACTTATAATTAGAAGCATCAATAAGAAAGATAGAAAGAAAAGTGAAGCAACTGCACAGACATCATGTGGAAAAAGAAAGGGAACAAAACGTCAAAAAAAGAAAAATCTGTCTGCTTCTAATTACATCTCAAACTGGTGACTTAACTTTTCTTTTTGGCAGTTTTCCCCGCTGCAGCTCCGGCCCAGCGCTGCGTCTGGGAGTCAGGACTAATCAAAGGCACTTGTATGGAGAGGACTGTTGGCCTCTGAAGGGATCGAGCCAGTTCAGGGCCAGCCTGCTGCTCCTTCTCTCCTTCTCTCCCCCTCTCACTCTCTCTTCCTGTTCTGTCTGTTTAAGGAGAGAAAGATTGGGAAATTCCTTCAAGCTACTTTACTTCAGGTTTCTGTGGGATTTAAACATGCACACTGAGGCTTTGGTACAGTCCATGTTAGTGCCGTTGTTTCTCATTCTGCTCTCTACGGTGGAGGACACTTTGTTACAGTCGGTGAGGTGAGTTGTTTTTTCTTGTTTATTTCTGGGGCAGTGTAGGGAGTTCGGAGGAGGAGGGAGGTGCACGGTTTTGCTGACAAAGACAACATTTGGATGTGAGAAAGTTTGTGTCTTTACATGTAGTTTGCAACTGCAGTTGTTTTGTGCAGTTTCTTTCTTTCTGCTGCTTTACTTGCCAATAATTCTGCACGCCAAGTCACGGAGGGGAACTTTTCTTTTCCTATCATCAAACTTTGCACGGCACTTGTTAAAACTTACATTTCATCTGTTTTCGTTGGGCGAGGGAGCTAAAGGGAAATATTTTGAGAGCTTTTCCTGGTCACAGGTTAAACACTTCGGGCTTTTATTTTCCATAACTTGACAAATCTTGCACCCAAAACTCAAGAAAACCGTCACATACCTGCAACTTGTAACTTGTAACCCTCAATACATTAACGTACAGTTGATGGTTTTTTCCATTTTTGCAAAATCTCAAGTAAAACTCCAGTAAATCTCTGCAACTAGAAAGACAAATACATGTTACAGTGAAGATAGCATGAAGTAAACCTTGAGAACTTGTTACAGATTAAATCCTCTTTCACTCCCATCTCAGTCAACACAAATGCTCCCATATGATTTTGAGTGAACTCAGCTGCAGAGCGCCTGTTTATTTGCAGCAGGTGCAGCATGGCTGTGCAGTGATTACATTGTGTATGTCACACAGAGCAGTGCATAGTATTTATTGGACAGCAGTGACAAACCCACGCACGCTGTGGCACTGAAACCTGATAATCCAGGTAATTAGAGTGTTTTCACCTTTTTTACCTCTGCAATTTCAGTGTTTGCCATCTTTAATGTTTACACTGCATCATTACAACCCCACACTGTAAGAAATGTGGGTTTGAAAGACAAGGTATTTATTGTTCAAACTGATTTTTTTGCAAATATTCACTGAGTTTGATGTTCCTAAAAATCTTGTTCAGGTTGAATTAAAGTCTGTTAAAGTTGCTGATGCTGAAAAAACAGCTGTTTGGATCATTCCAGGTGAACAGGTTGATTTTAACAGGTGAGTGTCATGATTGGGTATAAAAGGAGCATCATCCTCAAAAGGCTCAGCCCTTCACAAGCAAAGATGGAGCCAGGTTCACCACTTTGTCAACAACTGCGTGAGCAAATAGTCCAACAGTTTAAGAACAATGTTTCTCAACTTTGTCCAACTGCAGGAATTGATGGATTTCATCATCTACAGACCATAATATCATCAAAAGATTCAGAGAATCTGGAGAAATCTCTGCACGTAAGCAGCAAGGCCCAAAAACCAACATTGAATGGCCGTGACCTTTGACCCCTCAGGCGGCCGACGTAATTTTTGGGTGTAGTAACACATTTCCTATAATCGTGCACCCGAGTCCTTGTGAAGTCTTTTGGTAACAGTCAATTGTGTCAAGTTCACTACATCTACAAGTGACAGTTCAAACTCTACCATGCAAAGACAAAGTCACACATCAACAACACACACAAACGCCGCCACCACCATGGCATCATGGGTAACTGTCCAAGTATCTGTGAAGGCAGCATTAATGCTGAAAGGTACAAACAGGTTTTGGAGCAACATCTGCTGCCATCCAAGACACTTTGTCTTTTTCAGGGACATCCCTGATTATTTCAGCAAGACAATGAAACCAAGACACATTCTGCTCCCGTTACAACAGCGTGGCTCTGTAGTAGAAGAGTGCAGCTACTAGACTGGTTTCCAAACACTTACTGAGTGTTGTTCAAAGGAAAAGTGATGTAACAAAGTGAGAAACATGAACCTGTCTCAGCTTTTTAGGAACATGTTGCACATTAAGTGTACCAGTTTGAATAATAAATATCTTGTCTTTGAAGTGTATTCTATAAGTGACATAGAAAGTATATGACTGTATTTTGTTTTTATTTACGCTTTATCACGCCCTAAGTGGCTTGAAGGCTGGGCTCTAAGTTTGCTCTAAGAAACTCTTTTCATGGCACATATGTTCCTTCATTGGCTCTGAGGTGAAGGAGGGAAAAGTTCACAGGAGCTGCAGCAGACTGTGATGCAACTTTGGCAGCAAATCACCACAAATCAGAGCACAGCTAACAAAAGCATTCAACCTCTTTAGAGCACAGGGTTTTTAAAAATCAGATCTATGATGGTGTCCATATTTCTATCACCTCAGATAACCCACAGCGTGATACTAAATTGACCTGAGTAGTTTTTCTGCATAAAAGTGACTTCAAACAAACATGTTCCCAATTTGCATCTTTACAACAACACAGGAAGTGATTCTGTTCCGTTTGATGATGCTTACTCACTCTTTGATTCTCTGTTTGGATGGATTTGGTTATTTTCTCTCATGCCGTCTCAGGACACGCACGCCTGTTTCTGATCAGATAACTCAGAGCTTTGTCGTTGCTGCTTTTGTTTATTGATTTGTTGTTGGATTCAAATTCCATTCCAGGCCTCTACAGCGTGGCACCAACATCAAAAACATCTGTTATTTCCATCCTCACGGAGTCTGTCTGCTCCAAAGCTGCTGCACACATGGGGCGGACGTATACGATCCACTTCGTCTTTTTTCTTTAGGAGCAGATGGAAAAATGCAGCGAGCTGAACGTAAAGACAGAAGAACACCTGTTGTTCTTAGATAGAGCAGGAACTCTGAGCTCTTTACCACCAGCTCTAAAACTCTGATTCCTGCAGGAAGTTAATCACTCAGGATCTGACAGGAGAACATTCAGGAACATGAGTCTTCAATAGTTAAAAAAAGTCACATCCAGTCTTTGTAAGTTCCTGTCTTGTTTCCCTCAGTCAGGCCAAAGTCTCCTGCAGACTCAACGACCGTCGACAGCACGAGACGCAGAGCAGCTGAGGTCAGAGCAGGATTAGAGCGTAAATTACTTTAATGCACAGGCTCATTTTTATAACGAGAAGTGTGGTGGCAACTCGGCAGCTCTCACTGTGCTATAGCGCCGGTATAAAATAAAAACATTTGGGAGTAAATATTTGAAAATATAAAAAATCATCTGCTCAACTACAACTGCCACAAACCTCTGCTCTAAATCTGAGATTTAGTTTTCTATCTGTTTGTTTTCAGATAGATAGAGATAGAGAGAAAGAGAGATGGAAAGATAGTGTGGATGGGTGGATAGATGGATGCGTGGATGGATGGATGGATGGATGGATGGATGGATGGATGTAAAGATGGATGGATAGATGGATAGGTAGATAGGGAGACTGATGGATGGATGGATGGATGGATGGATGGATAGATGGATGGATGGATAGATGGATGGATGGATAGATGGATGGATAGATGGATAGATGGATGGATAGATGGATGGATGGATGGATGGATGGATAGATGGATAGATGGATGGATGGATAGATGGATAGATGGATGGATAGATGAATGGATAGATGGATGGATGGATAGATGGATGGATGGATGGATAGATGGATGGATGGATGGATGGATGGATGGATGGATGGATGGATAGATGGATGGATGGATGGATAGATGGATGGATGGATGGATAGGTAGATAGGGAGACTGGATAGATAGATAGATAGATGGATGGATTTCATCCCTTTTTGAGTTCTTGCTCATCATGTACATATAGATCACACCTCAGAGAGATTATTGATGGAGGGAAAATTCAATTTAATTCACAAATATATAAGTTATCAAGTCACTAAAAGAAAGACAAAATAAAGCCGAATTTTATTGTTGATTTACTTTTTTTTTTATTTTTGCAGCTCTCACAGGTCGGCCTGAGATTAAAGTAATCTAAGAAATGTCTTGAGATTTTCCAAAAAAAACAAAACAAAACATGAAACTGATGTATTTACAGAGAATGGTTTGATATATTCACAAGATATTTAAGTTTAAACAAACGTTTTTTCACAGAAACAGTCTTTTTTTTCTGAAGTCTTTTAATTTAATGTCAGTTTTTATGTTCTGTGCAACTTTTGCTCTTTCAGTGGTGTCATTGGTTTAATGTTAGATAGGGGACATGATATCAGGGCCGATGATGTCATGTTGAGGAAGCGTGCTGCGCTCAAACAGGCCGTCAGAGGCCGAGGCTTGTGGGAAATGAAACTGGAATGACCTCTTGAACAGAACACACACATTCTGAACATTATTACAAAGGGAGTGTCAGGAACACTTTATCTGATGATTGTTTAAAATATGTCTACTGTTTCCAATCTGGAGCGTCTGGGAGGGCAGGAATAGAAGAAGAATGTCAGGCGGCGTCCAAATGAAACAAATCTCAGAGAGAAATCCCACAGAGAAGAGACGAGCTCAGAAACAGCTGCTGGAGAAGCTCAATGAACGCAGGGAACACTTATTCAGCTCTTTAATCTTAAATATTCTGCTCTTTGTTGATGACTGTGGCTTTGTTTTCTCCTTATGTGACACAAAATGACTGAGCGCCCTCTGTTTAGTCTGTGTTTTCAATATAACCGGGTCAATGACGAGTGCAGTGTTTCCTTCTATCATGAATTGAGTATTTCATCACATGTATTTCTTTATTCTATGAAACCTGTGTTATTTGAACACATCTTTAAACTATTAAAATATAACATGTTTTTTTGTGTTTTGGTTCCTCAAACCCCCAAAATGTCAGGTGGTGCAACCGTCCTGACAAGTATCCACAGTAATTAAACTCTAAAAATTGAATGTCAGTTATTGTAAATGGAAATTAAAAATACAGTGGCATTATTTTATGCTTGAACCTTTTTAAATAAAACATTCTTTGCAAATAAAAAGAGTTTTAAAGCTGTTGAGAAATGTAAAAAACTTTTGTCCCGTAATTTTCACCTTGTCAAATGTCAGGGTGGTGCAACCGTAACATTAGACTTTTATTTTAAAGTGAAGAGAATAAAACAGGAAACAGGAAACTGCATCAGCCAGAGGAGCCCAAATGACATTNCACTTGAGAGATACTTGCCAATAATTTCACACAGAAAAAATAACAGGAACATATAAATATATTTTCATATATTTGGTTGCACCACCTGACATTTTTGGGTGCTCAAGTTAAAAATACTAAAAAATAATGAACCTAAAAACTTTGAAATGTTGGTCAACGACTGAAATCTGTTGGAAAACATAATTCTTCTCTCAGAAATATGTTATTATCCATTTTCAAAGAACTTTTTAAAAATACGTTTTTAGACCCTCTTTTTGTCATTGACCCCTTTAACAAAACTATTAATTACTTTTTCATGTACCAATCTGTCCCAAAAGCTTTGATTTACAATAGGGCTGAACGATTTTCAATAACAATCTCATTGCGATTATTATTTCCTACATTGCAATCACAATTTTTTGTGTGATTATTTCTAGTTTCCCATCTTCTCTGTTTTTAAACAAACTCATTGTAGAACATGAACAGTTTCATTAATTACAGCACAACAACAACAACAACCCACTACCACTACAACTGGGACTGATTTATACACATTTTAACCACTTTCACTTTCTTTTTCTGACACTTTTGAACCATTTCTTGATACTTCCTCACTATTTTCTGGACTTATTCCCAATTTGCTTTGTCTCTTGCCACTTTTCACTCTTTTTTGCAGCTTTTGGCCACTTTTTATTGGTACATACTCACTATTTTCAAAGTTAAATTCCAACTTAAGCAACTTTGGCCATTGTATTATCAATTTTCACTATTTTCATATCACTTTCTCACCATTTTTGCTACTTTCTGAATTTTTGACAGTTTCCTCCAAAATTTTTCTTGCCAATTCTAGTTGCTTTTTGGTAATTTCAGTCACTTTTTACCCCTTTTTTCTACTTTTGGACCACTTTTTGCTACTTTTTCAATATTTCCAGGATTATCCCGATTTAAATGCCAATTTTTGTTGCTTTTTTCACAATTTTTACAACCTCAAACATAATTTTATTGCTACTCTTTGCTGTTTTTGCCTCTTTTTACCCCCAAGATTGTTTCTTTTGTAAAGGTAGTTTTAAACAGTTTGTCTCTTAGGTTGAGTAGCTCTGGTGTAGAACAGAAAACATCTGTAGCTGATATTTTGACACATTTCAGGTTATAGAAATATTTCACTGTCTGACATTAGATTCATTGTGATTCATAATGTTATAGACCAAGCTGCTGTGTTTGACAAGTGTTTCTATCAACCAAACAGTCTTAGATAAGTACTTTAAATGTTGTGTTATTTTCAAACAGACACAGGTGGCAGCAGGTTTGACCCCTGACCCTCAGAGGTTTCTGCGTCAGGACTGACCTCTCCTCTTTTTTCCCAGCCAGGTGGGTGGGGGTGTTTGTAGACTGTCTGCAGAGTCGTCCCTGCGCCGCTGCCGGACACCTGATGGCAAAATCTGCAGCGGGCGAGGCCGCTGTGACTGCGGCGTCTGCGTCTGTGAGGCCAGAGACCCCGGGAAGTTTTACGGTCCACGCTGCGAGTGCCACGACTGGGTGTGCGCCACGTTTAACGGAAAAACCTGCAATGGTGCGTAAAACATTCCACGTTTTTACACAAAAAAGAGGCAGATGCTTCGACAGGGAGTCTTTTTTTTAATCTGTTTTTCCGGCTCTTCATAACCAGGTCATTTGATTTCAGATAAAGAAACTTGCATTTCAAAGACGGAGAAAGTATTTTAGCTTCACCTGTTTCCATCCTTCTCACCAAATCAGAGCTGAGCTTTATTCTGTCACTTTAGCTTCACTTCAAAGTTTCCTGTTGGTAACAGACGGATGATTTCTTCACCTTTTGTCTGAGGCTCAGCTTTGAACTCCACCTGTTGCGTGAATTTCTTTACAAGTAGTCAAAAAAAAAAAACACTTGAAAGTTCATCCACACTGGAGAACAAGACGAGAAACTCTCCACTCTGCACATTAATTTCCTCAGATGAAAGCAGAGTTCAGGCGAGCGAATTACGAGGAGGAAGAGTTTTCATCAAAGAAAAATAAAACCTGTTTTTGCTTTTCTTCCTTTCAGCTTTAGTTGCAGAAACATTTTGAATGTTGGAGTGAAATTCTGAGAGTTTTGCTCCTGATGATGGTTTGATATAAAAATCCAAATTCTGCAAAAGAAAAGTGACATTTTCGAGACAAAAAGTCAAGTTAATGAAAAGCAAAAATTTGATTATATGTCGACATAATGGGCTAAAAAGTCAGTTATGGGTAAAAAACAACTTTGATTTAACTAAGTGAAGATTTTGAGACAAAAAGTCAAACATTGGGATTTATCAGTGAAAATCATGAGGAAAAATGTCAAATTTGAGCTAAAAAGTGAACAACTTTGACAATAAGTCAATATTTTGATACTTTGAAGGCAAATTTTTTAGTTAAAAAGTAAAGATTCTGCAAGAAAAAGTCACAATTTTGAGATGAAAAGCCGAAGTAATGAGATAAAAAGTCAGATTTTGAGGTAAAAACGGTCAAAGATTTTGCAATAAAAAAGCAAAACATTTTAGATTAACTCAAAATTATGAGCTAAAAGTCAGTTATAAGAGATAAACCCCAAATTTTGAGATAAAGTCAGTACTGTGGAATGAAAAAATAAAAATTTTGAGAGTAAGAAATTGAAATTATGAGAGAAAAAGTCAACATATTAGGCGAGACAGTTAAAATTTTTGAGATCATGAAGTCAAAAGATTTATTCAATATGCAAAAATCTTAGCTAAAAAGTCAAAATTGTGATCTAAAAAGTTATTTATGAAGGAAAACCAAGTTTTTAGAAGATAAATTCAAGATTTTGAGACAAAAGTCAAAATTTTGAGCGTAAAAGTGAAAAACTTTTTTATGGAAAGTCAATATTTTGAGAAATAAATTCAGACTATTTAGATATTAACAGCAAAATTCTGAGATGATAGTTTCAGTTTTGAGATAATGTTATTAGAAGAAAGTTGAAATTTTTGCCATTTTTTAATCAAAACTTTGATATTTGCAAAAATAAATAAATAAATAGCAAAGCCAGTTTTGCATTATCTTTATTTCTAACTTGTAGAAATAGGCTTCATGATATGATTTATAATTGGGTCAATGACAAAAAGAGGGTCTAAACTTATTTTTAAAAAGTTCTTTGAAAATGGATAAAAACATATTTCTGAGAGAAGAATTAAGTTTTCTAACAGATTTCAGTAGTTGACCAACATTTCAAAGTTTTAGGTTCATTATTTTTTAGTATTTTTAATTTGAGCACCCAAAAATGTCAGGTGGAGCAACCAAATATATGAAAATATATTTATATGTTCCTGTTATTTTTTCTGTGTGAAATTATTGGCAAGTATCTCTCAAGTGTCTGTAGTGACTCATACATTTTCATTTTGTGTGTTTCATTTCTTTTATTTGTGAATAAGATAAATAATTTGATGTTAAAATAACATTTCACATTATTACATTGGTTGTACCACCNAAAATAATGCCACTGTATTTTTAATTTCCATTTACAATAACTGACATTCAATTTTTAGAGTTTAATTACTGTGGATACTTGTCAGGACGGTTGCACCACCTGACATTTTGGGGGTTTGAGGAACCAAAACACAAAAAAACATGTTATATTTTAATAGTTTAAAGATGTGTTCAAATAACACAGGTTTCATAGAATAAAGAAATACATGTGATGAAATACTCAATTCATGATGGAAGGAAATATTGCACTCAGACACAAAAAAAGGGGACGTCACCTCATTGACCCATATACATTTTAGAAAATGTTCCTTCAAACAGAAAAGGAGTGTTTTGAACAAATGTTTGGGTTATGAAGCTTCTGCTGATATCAGATCAATATCAATATCGACCAGTACCAAAGGAAGTGAATAGTTTGTGTTGGGACGACCCTAAAAACTGTTGGATTGTGTGGCTACATAAAGAAAAGATGAGACGTCCTGTGAGTGAATGTAAAGAAAAAGATCCTCCTCGTCTCCTGCAGCCACCGGGCTCAGAGTGTCAGGCTTTAATGGAGATATGTGCATCCAGAACAGGCCTAATGGAGATCAGCGTGCACGTGGGTGTGTGCTGGTGCATGTGAGGGGTGGAGTGATTTATTCGGGTAGACAAGTTGGCTGCTGTGAAGACCTCATTATGGTTCGGCAGTCTGGAGCGAGAAGGCCCTGCTTCAGCCCGATAATAGGGTTTCAGTCACCGCTACACACCACAAATGGATCCAGATATATGAGGAGAGGGATGGTTTTCACACACACACACACCATAAACACACACACAGGCTTACATCCCTGTGTGCAGAAACCTCAGTGATATATTCAAACACAGGGAGGGAAAATCAGCCTCCAGAACACACACTGACCCCCCTCCCAGTACCCAGCAGTCCTTGCAGCGTGCTCGCTCCACAGTCTGAGTCTCTCTCCCCGTGGCGTCCTTATCGCTGCCTCTCACAACTGCCCGGCGATAAGATCCCATAGATTTTTTTTTTTCCCTCCTCGGGGATAAACTGTGTGTTTTTCAGCTTTCCTGGCAGCGAGGCCGTCTTTGAGCCTGGACGACATTCATGAAGTAAACACGGGCGAATTCAGGTCTTTAGAGGCAGAGCAACAAGTCAGGATCAAGAAACACGACGAGGTTTTTAATCGAGGTCTGACGGAGAAAATTAAGAGGAGGACGTGTGGTCACAATCAGAGTTTTTGATTTACTTTAATCCCTGAATTCACTCAGGAAACGTGATGAACTGCAGAACCAACATGCTGCAAATAACAACATTTCTCCAAAGATTGTGCAATAATAAAAAGAGCAAAAGATTTTAGATTAACTTAAAATTATGAGCTGAAAGTCAGTTATGAGAGAAAAACCCCAAATTTGAGATAAAGTCAGGACTGTGAGACAAAAAGTCAAAATTTTGAGAGTAATAAATTGAAATTATGAGAGAAAAAGTCAAAATTTTAGGCGAGAAAGTTAAAAATTTTGAGATCATGAAGTCAGAAGATTTATTCAATATGCAAAAATCTTATCTAAAAAGTCAAAATTGTGAGCTAAAAAGTTATTTATGAAGGAAAATCAAATTTTTAGAATAGAAATTCAAGATTTTGAGACAAAAGTCAAAATTTTGAGCGTAAAAGTGAAAAACTTTTTATGGAAAGTCAATATTTTGAGAAATAAATTCAGACTTTTTAGATATTAACAGCAAAATTCTGAGATGATAGTTGGAGTTTTGAGATAAATAATTAATGTTATTAGAAGAAAGTTGAAATTTTGAGGTTAATAAATTGAAATTATGAGAGGAAAAAGTCAAAATTTAGGCTGGAAATTAAAAAAACAAAACAAATGATAGTCAATAATTTGAGATTATTAAGTCAAAAGTTGTATTTCAAATAGTCAAAATTTTGTGGTAAATATGCAAAAATCTTTGCTAGAAAGTCAAAATTATGAGCTTCAGAGTTAGTTATGAAGGACAACCTAATTTTTCCAAAAATAAAGTCAAGATTTTGAGTCCAACATGCTGCAAATAACAACATTTCTCCACTTTTAACCCTTAAATATCCCTTTTTACTCAAATTTAGAGAGAAATATTTTTGAAATACACCTGTCAAATATTATAAATAAATGTTAAATGTTTTATTTAAATGATTTATATAAAATGATTTCTTTATATTTAGAAATCTAAGGAAATATTTCTAAATCTGGACTCAAAATTGAGAAATCTTTGCTTAAGATTTAGTAATCCTGATTTAATATTTAAAACTCCTCTTTGCTCAAGATTTAAATATATTTGCTTAAGATTTAGAAATCTTCATGGAATATTGAAAAATCTTTGTTAAATATTTAGAAATTTTTTGCTTAGATTTGGAAATCTGCGTTAAATATTAAGAAATCTTTGCAAAAGTTTTAGAAATCTCTATCTCAAGATTGAGACATCTTCATCACATATTTGGAAATTTTTGCTTCAGATTTACAAATTTTCATTGAATATTTAGAAATCTTCGCTTAAGATTTAGAAATCTTCAACAAATATTTAGAAATCTTTGCAAGTGTTTGAAAATCGTCGCCCAAGATTTAGAAATCTTTACAAAAGTTTTGGAAATCTTCATTGAATATTTAGAAATATTTGCTAAAGATTTTGAAATCTTAGCTAAATATTTAGATAGTAAACTCATTGTTTAGTTAGTAGCTAAATATTAGAAACGGAACATTCTATACAACATTTAGATAAAATATTCAACATTTATGTTTAATATTTGACATATATTTTTCACAAATGTTTCTCTAAATCTGAGCAAAAGTGATGTTTTAGGGCTAAAAGTGGAGAAATGTTATTTTTATAGTGTGAGCAACTTTACGTACATAACATCCTGTTCCTTCTCTTTCAGATTTTCCTTTTTCCTTTTGATTTGTGCAGAGTTACTGAAGTGGAAGCTCTAAATCTAATTTCTATGTGCTGATGTAAACCTATAGAAGTGTTCTGCCCAGGGGGTTTCAGCAGAATGCATGCTGGGACATGGGCATTGTTTGGAAGCATATGTTTGTACTTTATGTTCCTGCTCCTGAGAGAAAAAGTCTTTATGTGGTTTGATTCAGAGCAGAAACTGTGTTACGGTTCATTAACTCTCAGGCAGTTTGGTCCAAACGTATGTTCGTCTGTTTGAGCTCATTTTTTTAGAGGATCCTTAAAGTGACAGTGAGGAGAATCAGTATAAAGTGGATCACAGCGCCTCCCTTTGGCCGGAGGACTCACACAAGTAGATCAAATCAGTTTGAAAGCTCCCACGAGACTCTGCACAGTCATTGCAATCACTTAGGACCAACACAGGATGGTCCAGAGTAGATGGTTGAGGTTGGAGTGGTTCGTCTCGTTTGCATTGGACCGAGAAGTAAAATAACTATCTGAGAGTCCAAACTTGTCTAGTGACGTCTTATTGACGACGTACACCTGTCCTTAGTTGTAATCGTGTTTGTGTTTAGCTCCTGATTTAGCCTTTAACCCACGCTCTATCACAGGGGTTCCCAAACTTTTCCACCTGTGACCCCCAAAATTGCAGCGTTCGAGACTCGTGACCCCCTGCTGTGATACAACACTAATGGGACAATCCAAAAACAGACAAAAGAAACCAATATCCCCCTGAGGATATTTATTTTAACTGATCAGTAGAAAATTTACCAACTAATGTGCACTTTGCTGAGTTCATAGCATCAAACTTCAACAAAGAAATGTAGAAAACAGATAAAACATTTTCTGTTTGCATGATTTTGTATTAACTTTCACCTCTATTTTTGCTTTTATTCTCACAATAATGGACAAAATGTTCATGAATTGTTCATGGTTTTGATTTTGGGACACATTCCACAACCCCCATCACTGTCTCGGGACCCCCCAAAGGGTCCCGACCCCCACTTTGGGAACCACTGCTCTATCACACTCCTGTTTAGCTTTCTTCTGCTCTTCTGAAGCTAAGAATTAGTATTTAGAAACCTGTTTTAATGCTGATAATCTCATCTTAAGTTGTGAATTATGATCAGGCATTTATTTTGATATCAGACTTTTTAAAGATCACGTAGAAAGTCCTCACTGTCCCTTTAACAAATCCATTCAGTTTGCAGTAAAGATGTTGATTCTTTTTCATCTCTTCTTTGATGATTTTACGTTTTAGTAAAGCAGGTTCGATGACCTTGGTTAACATCTGGCCTCCAGCTGTGCAGAGAAACAATACTTCTGTCATTCTTCACAGTAACTGTTCTCCTTCTGTCTCCTCCTCTTTTGGAAATTAGATGCAGAAGCCGGTTTTTAAATTGAGCGTTTCTGTTTTGGGGTATTTAACAGAATAATCAGATTCAGTGTGTGGTGTTGTCTTTCAGTCGTAACTCTTCTCCTGACGTAGATGAGGGTAAACGTGGCAGTGTTTCCACTCTCTCTCTCTTTTTCACAGCCTCTTTTTTCCACTCAATGATGAGCCACGTGAAGATCCTCCATCTCTCTCTCTCTCTCTCTCAGCTGAAAGTGTTTTTCTCTGGCGTGTGCTCCGACAGCCTGCGATTTATGTTTCTTTTCCATTGTCGGCATCACAGAGGGTGGCCCCGGGCTCCGCTGGATAGAACGGTCTCAGTGAAAACACTCGTGTAATTACATCACTTATTAACAATTACAGCTACAATAGTGAAGCAGTATAAGGCCATTATATCAAGACTGAAGCCCTCAAATGGCTGTAATCTCTGACTTCAGGCTTCATGACTCATTTGTTAAAGCACCTTTCTCACCTGGAGCTGTGAGAATTCTGCTTCTAAAATAATTCTGTGGCTGTTTGGAAGCAGGATTTATGATGTCTTGGCCATTTTTTCAGAGCATATGAATGAAAACACAACAGCTTTTCTTTGACTCGTGGTTATGTCGTGTGTCGTGCTGGTTGTGGATGAGGGTCTTTATTTTCTCAGATGGTAAAACTGACCATTGAAGAACCGTTTTTCGGAGGTCAAGGACATTTAAGAACGAGACAGAACGTACTTGACGTCCAAACTCTAGAGGGGTCTCACCGAGTTACTATAACTCCAGTCCTCTGACTCTACCGGTGAGGTCTTGGATCACTTTATTCTGCTGTAGCCAATGGCAGGACCCAAATGTTGTCTTCTCATCTAAAATGTTTCACTTTTTTAATTTCAAGACTATGACGTCTTCTCTAAAATATCAACTTTTTATCTTAAATTTGAAGTTTGTCTTGAATTTTTTTCCTCAATTTTTTTGTCCTTAATCAAAAGGTTTGACTTTTATCTAAAACTTTGACCATTTGCTAATTTTGACTTTTATCTCAAGAATTTGAATTTAAAATCTCATAATCCAACTTGATATCTCAGATTTTGACTTAATAATCCAGAAATTGACCTTTTGTCTAAAAATTTTGACCTATTCATGTCCAAATTTGTCTTTACCCTCAATGTTTTTTTGTGTGTGTGTTGGGGAGGTTATCTCAATATTTAGATTTTTTTTCTCAAAATTTTGAAAATTTATATCATTTTTTTTTTCTTTCATCTCAAGAAATTTGGATATTTCCCCCCTCTCTTTTTTTTTTTTTTTCAAAGTTTCAACTTTTAGCTAAAAACTTTGACTTGGCCTTGTGAGACTGAGATGGCCACTCCAGAACCTTCACTTTATTCTGCTGTAGCCAATGGCAGGTCCTAAATTTCAACTTTTCATCAAAAATATTTCACTTCTTATTTTCAAAAATATGACTTCTACTCTAAAATATCAACTTTTTATCTTTAAAATTTTGACTCCATATCAAAAATGTCGTTTCTCATCTCAAATATTGGACTTTTTTGCAAGATTTTGACTTTAATCTCAAACTTAAGACATGTTTATCTAATGATTTTCGACTTATAATCTCATATTTCAACTTTACATCTCAGATTTTGACAAAATTCCAATTTTTTGCCGTAAACTTTTGACTTTATTAACTCAAAATTTGTATTTTTTTCTCAAAATTTTTACTGTTTATCTCATTTTTTAATTTTATCTTGAAATTCTGACTTTTGCTCCCAAATTGCTACACTTCATCGACGAATATTCACTTAATTGTCTCAAAAATTTGACTTCTTATCTATAATACCTACAACTTTTGTCCCTTATCTAAACATTTGGATTTTTTTTCTAAGTTTTGACAATTAAATCCTGAGACTTTTAGTGCAAATTTTCAACTTTTATCTTAAAACTTTGACTTGTCCTTGTGTTTTGGATCATTGTCATGTGTGAACGTCCAAGTACGTCTCATGTGCAGCTTCTGGGCTGATGAGTGTAAATTTTCTTCCAGTATTTTCTGATAACATGCTGCATTCATCCTTCATTCATCAGTTTGGACCAAGTTTCCTGAGCCTTTGTAGCTCACACATCCCCAAAACATCAGTGATCCACCTCCGTGTTTCACAGTAGGAATGGTGGACCTTTCATCATAGGCCTTGTTGACTCCTCTCCAAATGGAACAATGTTTATGGTTGTGGACAAAAAGTTCACTTTTGCTCTCATCACTCCAAATGACTTTGTTCCAGAAGTTTTGAGGCTTGTCTCTGTGCTGTTTGGCGTATTGTAAGCAGGAAACTTTGTGGCATTTGTGTAGAAATGGCTTTCTTCAGCCCATTTTTCCTCAAGTGCCTCCTTATTGTGCATCNTCTCCCCAGAGTGGCTCAATGATATTGAGGTCAGGAGACTGAGATGGCCACTCCAGAACCTTCACTTTATTCTGCTGTAGCCAATGGCAGGTCCACTTGTCCTTGTGTTTTGGATCATTGTCATGTGTGAACGTCCAAGTACGTCTCATGTGCAGCTTCTGGGCTGATGAGTGTAAATTTTCTTCCAGTATTTTCTGATAACATGCTGCATTCATCCTTCATTCATCAGTTTGGACCAAGTTTCCTGAGCCTTTGTAGCTCACACATCCCCAAAACATCAGTGATCCACCTCCGTGTTTCACAGTAGGAATGGTGGACCTTTCATCATAGGCCTTGTTGACTCCTCTCCAAATGGAACAATGTTTATGGTTGTGGACAAAAAGTTCACTTTTGCTCTCATCACTCCAAATGACTTTGTTCCAGAAGTTTTGAGGCTTGTCTCTGTGCTGTTTGGCGTATTGTAAGCAGGAAACTTTGTGGCATTTGTGTAGAAATGGCTTTCTTCAGCCCATTTTTCCTCAAGTGCCTCCTTATTGTGCATCATGAAACAGCCAGACCATGAAGTTATTTGCTGGTTTCTGTAGTGGAGGGAGAGGATGCTGGTGCTGTCTGTTTGCTGCTTCTCAGTCCAAAGGTTTCATGATATTTACTGGGTTGTTGTTTTTCTAGTTATGTCTTCGTTTGCCGGCAAATATGCATTGCAACCAGCAAACCTGGCGACCATGATGCAAACTACTTTTTCTGCTCGTCTGATGTACAGGATGACATTAATCTGCAGATTGTTGAATCTTAAATAATTTGTGGGTTAATGACAACAGCAAGGAAGTGATGAGTTACTTTTTGGTTGAGTAATTGTGAGATTATTACTGATATGTTTTACTGTTGGCAACCAGATGATATTTACATCTTTTTGGTATTTTTAAAGAGTTTTAATGCTCTGGTATTGGTCATGGAGGAAAACTTTACATCAGGAAGTTTAAAAAGTCTTTGAAACATCTCGAACTGTAATATAACGTTTAAGATTAACAGCAGTCAGCGCTCGTCCTTCGGTTTCTGAGCCACTGATGTGGACTGAAGCAGGAGGAAATGTATTTCTGTGATCCAAAACCATCTGTAACTTACTGATTTTGGCAGTTTCTATCATACGCGTGTCCTTCTCACCCTATCTCAAAGGAGCAGTGAGTAAAAACCTCCCCCCTCCTGATGGATGCTTGTTTTGGGATCTATAAAAACAAATTTCAGCCTCCACTCCTCTCGTCCTCTCTCTCTCTCTCTCAGTGAGTTTCTTCTCTTTTTGGAGCCTCTGTTCTTTTCCTGGCTCGGCCCCTCAGGCTCTCTGCCCCCCCTGCCAGAGCCAAAGAAGATCCCACCCAGGGGGGTTTCATGTCAGCAGAACAGAGGAAGTCAGTTTGTCCAGAGCTGTTTCAAATCAAACTCTTCCAGATGCACTTCAGTCGGCATTACGTAAGCTGAGAAACTGAGAGAGAGGTCTGCTTTCCAACATGGACACGTTACAGTCAGACTATATGAACTTTAACCACAGGAGGATGAACCTTAAATATCCTAAAGTCAAAGATGACGAACAGATTTAAAGCATAAATTCTGTCAATTTCCAACAGAGAGAGAGAAAAAGGAAAATCTGGCAACAGTTGAACACAGTCCTTTGCACATTTCAGCCAATTAAATCGTTCATCTCTGTATTTTTTATTCCCAGTACATATTTTGATGTGCTCTTACTTTGATACTCTGAGCTTTGCTGGGCAGTGAGCCTGAGCGCTGAGTCACCTAATGATTCCAGCGTGGGCTGTGAGGAGAAAAAGTCACTCAAGACCGTCCAAGTCCACTGGAGAGAGCAGTTTGATTGGGACCAAACTGTGGGTGCAAACTGTTCTGTCAACTGTGAGATAATTCATGAGGAAGAAGAATCTGTTTCAATCTTTCCAAAGAATATTTGTGTATTTCACTCCTATCAGCTGGGACAGAGTCAACAGAAGTCTGTTAAAGTTGCTGAAAAAAACAGCTGTTTGGATCATTCCACAGGTGAACAGGTTGATTTAAACAGGTGAGTGTCATGATTGGGTATAAAAGGAGCATCATCCCCAAAAGGCTCAGTCCTTCACAAGCAAAGATGGAGCCAGGTTCACCACTTTGTCAACAACTGCGTGAGCAAATAGTCCAACAGTTTAAGAACAATGTTTCTCAACTTTGTCCAACTGCAGGAATTGATGGATTTCATCATCTACAGACCATAATATCATCAAAAGATTCAGAGAATCTGGAGAAATCTCTGCACGTAAGCAGCAAGGCCCAAAACCAACATTGAATGGCCGTGACCTTTGACCCCTCAGGCGGCGCTGCATTAAAAACCCACATCATTGTGTAAAGGATATTAGCACGTGGGCTCAGGAACACTTCAGAAAACCATTGTCAGTTAACACAGTTCATCACTACATCTACAAGTGACGGTTCAAACTCTACCATGCAAAGACAAAGTCACACATCAACAACACACACAAATGCCGCAGAACTCTTTTTGGAAATCAGGGACGTGGTGCTGAAAGGTACAAACAGGTTCTGGAGCAACATCCGCTGCCATCCAAGACACTTTGTCTTTTTCAGGGACGTCCCTGATTATTTCAGCAAGACAATGAAACCAAGACACATTCTGCTCCTGTTACAACGGTGTGGCTCCGTAGTAGAAGAGTGCAGCTACTAGACTGACCTGCCTGCAGTCCAGACCTGTCTCCCATTGAAAATGTGTGGAACATTATGAAGAACAAAATACAACAACAGAGACTTTGGGACTGTTGATCAACTGAAGTTGTTCAATAACAAGAATGTGAAAGAATTCCAGCTCCAAAGCTTCAACAATTAGTTTCCTCAGTTCACAAACACTGAACCAGGGTTGTTAAAGGAAACATGAACCTGTCCAAGCTTTTTTAGGAACGTACTGCAGACATCGACTATATGTATTCAACTGAATTCAACAGGATTTACAAATCATTGTTTTCCATCGTCTCCTCTTCACTGGAATCAGGTTGAACTAAAGTGACCTCTCAACACCTCTTGTTCCATTTATAGAGTCATTATGAAAGTGTGATGAAGTCACCAAAGTGGACGTCTGAATGCCTGCATGGAGAGTTATATAAAGGAGGAAGACACAGAGGATGAGTTATTACCTGAGACAGGTGTCTCCTCAGAACAGGAGCTGACGTGCAGCCGTTTCACGCTCCATAACCCACGGGCAGAAGAAAGCATGGAGGAATAACTGCTCCCTGAAATGAGAATCATGTTATGAAGAACATGCTCAGAACAAAGTAAGAGAGGGAAATGACATTTGGAGAAAACAAATCAAGTCGAAGTAATAAAGGAGCTCAGAGACAGAGTCGGAGATTTGTGTTATATAACGTACGTCTGCATCTTAATTCTGTTTGTGATTAAGACTGAAGAGAAACGTCGAGTGGACCCCAGAGTACTTCAGATGTTTGTGATGAAATGTTTCCTTCTTATGGGAAGAAATTACTTTTACTTTTTGTGATGACTCATCAGCCAGAGCTATTATGATCCTGAACAACTTGTTTCCTTTTTCACATCTTTACGTGACCAGAATTGAAGATCAAGCAGGAAGAAATTATGCAGAAACACCAAAAACTGCAGTTCCATGAGTGGCCACTAGAGGCTGGTCCCAGAAACCCATAAATTTCCACACTCAGAAAAGTTTCAGCATTATCTACTTACAAAATTAAAGCAATAAAGTGACACTTTATATAATTATTTGGTTTTAATTACTTCAACTTTGATTAAAAAACTTTCAATAAAGTAAATACAAACAAACCTATCAAGTACAAAATAAAAAAATCAAAGGTTGAATATTTTGGATTGTCATTGCCTTTTTTTACGTTTCCTGAACAGGATGAAACTGAAATCTAATTTCGCTGCTGTGCAATGAAATAACGACTCTTGTAATCTTGTATGAAGCTTTAAAACACTTTTTTTTTTGCTAAAAATTAGACACAAACACTTGATTCTTTCTCACTTTTTTGCAGTACAGATCTAGTTTAGAATAAGATGTTTTATAGTGAGTTGGTGGTTTTTAAAGTTATAACCCTAACGAGGTGAAAGCAGAGAGATCTTGAGTCGTTGTCTTCATCATCATGTTTGTGCAGCGTAAAAAGGTTTTGATAAATTCATGTACAATGTCCCCAAAGTTAAACTACAGACAGGATTTGCTTCCCGTCCTGTTAATATTATTGCGTCTCAAAGACCGTTTCCCATTTCCGTCTCCCCTTGAACCCGACCCCAGACGTCCTCTGAGACGTGCTGATAATGAGGAGGGACGGGGGACTCGTCTGTACTTAATGACTGATGGATGGCCCTTGAAAAAGGACACCACATTTACATGATGAACGCGTCAGGAGGATGATTGAGAGTGACATGCAAGGTCTCTGGCTGCTAAATGCAGAGGGAACAACATTTATAATAACCTGTCAGCAGCAGCTTTCATTTGCATCATGTGATTCCTCCTGTTTTCATGTTGTTTTTCTGTCGCTCTCATCACGAGGAGGGATGTGGACGTCAAGCTGTGAGGGAGCGTCTGAGCGCTGAACATTGAGGTTACGATCTCACTGAGTGATTGATGTGAATGAGGGTCGTTGCTTCATCTTTAAAACTTCAAAAACACACACACGAGATGTACGCTCATGGATCTATAAGTGAACGACAGCTCACAGTCATTAAACATGTTTGAGATGCTCCCAGGTCTCTGCTGTTTTTTATTTCTGTGATTCTTCGTGTTGATATGGTGACTGGATGTACAGTGAGCAGCATGTGTGTGTGTGTGTGTGTGTGTTTCCTTTCAGATCGCGGCTACTGCGACTGTGGCTTGTGCGAGTGTGACGACGGCTGGTCCGGAGACGCCTGCCAGTTCCAGGAGGAGTGTAACCTCCCCAACAAGAAGAGCAAAGAGCTGTGCAGAAACCCTCAGGGGGTGGTGTGCTCCAACAGAGGTACACCACTGCCACCAAACACACACACACACTTACACACTATATTAATTACCGTATTGACCTCATTATAGACGACCTCTTCTCTTTTCTTAGACCAATCTTCACAAAGAAACTCTGATCACCAAAAGTCACTTTGTTCAAAGAAACTATACTTGGTTGAAATTCTGAGAAAATCACTGACATATAATCATTAAGTATCTCAAATGCAAAGGAGTCAACAGATTTGAGGTTTTACAGCCCAACATGAAGCAGGAAAGGATCATAATTGGGGCAGGAATCCAGCTGGGTGTGTGCGCATCCTTAAAAAGTCTCATATTTATTTAAAACATTATATTCTGGTTTAAATACATCACTCAAAGGGGCCATTTACATGAGAACAGTTTTAGAGTTAGGGTTTGTACTGTTGCATTTAAGCCTCCCGATTTTACAGTAACAGGGTTTTAGCCGACATAAGATGCAAACTTTAGTAAACTGGCGTCACGCTCAGCTTTGCACGTGTGCATTAAACCTCCACTGTGCCATGGGAACGAAAAAACAACAACATAGCAACCTACAGTTTCTTTCTCATGCTGCTGAATCTACTGAAATGTGCAATTATTGCACTTTAGCCTCTAAACTGTTGTCGTGTAAACGGCTTCTACACTTATATCGCCATCTACAGGCCTGACATGAAACTACAGAGTTTTCAGTCCATTAGAGTTTCCGTGTAAAGATTTTTGTCACTACTGTGGGTTTTTTTTTTACGTTTAAGAGTGAAACGCTGTGAAGCCTTGTTGTGTAAACAGGGCCAAAGGCTAACTTTATCAAACAGGACTAGTTAATATTGTATTTTTTGTTTCTTTTTCCCTTGGGACTTTTTGCCAAGGTTTGGAAGCCAATTACAGCCAATTTAAAATATAAACTGAAATCAGGTTGTTTGTTAAGTTCTCTTTGGTCTATTTTAGTTAAACTTTTCAGTAAAAAAGGCAAAAATTTCAACTTTATTATCTCAAATTTTCGAGTTTCTATCTCAAAATAAAATTCTCAACAAAACCATGTTTTCATTGTTACTTCTTTGGCTGCCAGAAATGGGCTTCCATAAAAAGCAGCGGTAGAGAGACTACGTTCTTCTACGGAAGAGGATTAGGGCCACTGAGAAAAAAAAAATTCCCAAAAAAAAAAAGTCAGAATTCTGAGAAAAAAGTCAGAATTCTGACTTAAATCTCAGAATTCTGACTTTTTTCCTCAGAATTCTGACTTTTTTCTCAGAATTCTGACTTTTTTTTTTTTTTTAGATTTTTTTTTGTTCTCAGTGGCCCTAATCCTCTTGCGTAGAATTCTGACTTTTTTTCTCAGAATTCTGAGAAAAAGTCAGAATTCTGAGATTAAAGTCAGAATTCTGAGAAAAAGTCAGAATTCTGAGATTAAAGTCAGAATTCTGAGATTAAAGTCAGAATTCTGAGAAAAAAGTCAGAATCCTGAGAAAAAAGTCAGAATCCTGAGATTAAAGTCAGAATTCTGAGAAAAAAGTCAGAATCCTGAGATTAAAGTCAGAATTCTGAGAAAAAAGTCAGAATCCTGAGAAAAAAGTCAGAATCCTGAGATTAAAGTCAGAATTCTGAGAAAAAAGTCAGAATCCTGAGAAAAAAGTCAGAATTCTGAGATTAAAGTCAGAATTCTGACTTTTTTTTTTTTTTGGAATTTTTTTTTTTCTCAGTGGCCCTAATCCTCTTCCGTAGTTTCCACTTTACAGGGTCATGCTTTAAACTGGAACACCAGGAGCTTTTGTTTTAATGTTTTATTTTAGTTGAATTTAGTTTATTGGTTTTAATATACAGAGACAATGGAGAGGATAAAAACAACAAGGAAATATAGCAGTGAATAAATAAGGTAATAAAAAGGATAAAACAGCCTAAAATGATTACTGAAGCGCTCAGCTCGTTAAAAATAATTGAATAAATAAATAAAAACAAATAATTGAAATAAACTCGTAAACGAATGAATAAATATGGAGGTCAATAGATAAATAAATAAGTGAGTCAACTCTGTAAGAGGGCGGTAAAAATACAAAAGAGGACAATAAATAAAGAGGTGAAGAGATAGTAGCAGTGAAGAATAGGAATAAAAAGACGACGACATCACAAAAAAGCAAGACAGTTAAAGTGTGTTTTAAGAAGAGATTTAAAAGATAAATGTTCCATAAGGAAACTTGTTGCCTCCTGAATTTCTCAGACCTCTAGAAAGTCTCACAGAGACAGTTCAGGAATATTTTCGGCTCCTGAAGAAGAATTAGACCAGGAGTCCTGGCTTCACTCCCTTTATGAGGGATTAGAGAGGATTTCAGGAGATTATGGAGATAAAGCACAGTGATACTCATCTCTGAAGATTTAATTAGGTTTTATCATCATCCACTGAAAGGATCTGAGCTTGTAAGGGCATAAACTTTATTTTACACTTAGAGAGCATGTGTTTTTTTAGATCCTCGGGGCCATATGGACAGGTGGAAGTGTTACAACTGATGGTAGAAGATGTTTTCTAAAGGGGGGCAAGCATTTCCTTTCAGCAAATGCTGGATGCTGAAATGCTGAGTCACAACCCCCTACCTTAACATCTCCATTGCTCCATTTAAGCAGAGCTGAACCGAGTGACACCCATGAGTCCCATTTATTTAATCTGGGTCTTCACTTTTGGTACCTTTTTGGTAATTGTAAAGAGCTATACTAATACAATTTGGTTGATCGATAAGCCTTTTTAATTTGAATGTAAATAAGCATGTTTCTCTAAACATATTTAAAAACGCAGCTATGAAGAAAACAGAGAATAACCACCAAAGTTTAATGTATAATTTACGTCACTTTTTAATCCCAGAAATTTGGTTTTGGCTCATTAAAGGGGAAAAATATCCTGCTTTGAGATAGTTTGGGGAATAATTTTAAAAGTTAAATCTAACAAGCATCTTTAACCCTCTGATGCATGAATAATGAAAGTCAGTGTCAGGATTTTTCCCTTGAGTGTTTTTATTTGTCTTAAGGCATAAAAAAAAAAATCCTTTTTTTTTTTCCAAACATTTGTAACTGAGCATTCATCATAAAACAGTATGACTTATTTTTTTGTTTTTTTGTTTTTGGTTATTTCATGAATAATCTTTTTTTTTATGCTTTGCGAAACATTTTAACTCTCTTTCATCCATTTTAACACTGAATAATTTATAGTTATTACGCTGTTTTACCCTCAAATATTTATCTATAACTTTTTAAAAAATATATATATATTTGGAAAAAGAATTGAAAACATTTTTTCAGGCCTAAGAAGAATAATCCTGACACAGGCTAATATGAATTTCCACCACATGAACCATTGAATTTAGGAGTAAATAACTTTTAAATAGGTGTCACTGTAGTCACCACCTTGCACCACAGGGTTAATTTTTGATTTTTTTTTAGATTTTGGGAAATTGTAAGAGCCTGTTTAACAACCTACATAACACTTCGCATACTCCAATTTACCAATAATTGGTTAATGACTGAAGTCAGGACACTTTCTTTGATTTTATGAAGCATTAAGTGTAAGGATCCAGAGGAAACATGTTAGTTAATCTTTTTCCAGCACACTTTTTACCAAATGAGGCACGTGCTCACATCTGTGTGACTCCGTGTTCGCTCATATTGAGACCAGCTGCTCCGCTCTGCTCCAGTTTGTTCTGTTCTGCACCATTTGGTTTCACTTTTCTGCATCACCTCCAGTTCAGGATCAGAGCTCAGGGAGGTGAGGCTACATCTGGGTTAATCATCAGAGTGTGTGTGTGTGTGTATATGAGTGTGTGTGTGAGCGTAATTGTTCCTGAACCTGCGTGTGTGTGTGTGTTTAGAGGGAAAATTGGCCCTTCCTTCGGGAGTCCGTTAAAGTGTTGGGATGGTAACAAAGCATGAAGAGGAAGGAACTGCTGAGGAAGATTAGTTGCGTATTTTTTCCTGCTTTTATACGACAGAACGGGACGTAAAGTCAGTTTAAGTGAATTCCAGCTGTGATTGAGAGTGTGGAGCGAGTGCTAAGTGCTGAGGAGGAGAGGATTGTCATGCAGGCGTCCAAAACTCATATATCTGAGCAGTTATTAAGCCAGAAAATGTTACACTACTGTTCCCAGACTTAAGATGTAACCACAAAGCAGCATGACTCAGTCCTGCAAAAATGTACTGAGAGCTACATGTGTTCGTGCTGCAAATCTTTGTGTAAAATAACAAATCATTTGGACTTAAGGAGAAGTTTGTGGTTTCACAGTCTTGGGTGGGCATTTTAAATGGGTGGAGCAATTTGCAAAAATAATATAATTGCGATTATTTTTCCCTATATTGCAAGTTGTGGTGTGATTATTTTTGGGTGCCCCATTATATGTGTAATATTAATTTCTATATTGAAGGGGATCATATTTTTATGGCTCCCAGGTAATGAAAACATAAAATTCATTGTTTAAGAAAGTTAGAATATTACATAAGATCAACAAAAAAACAGAGATTTTAAATTGAAATGTTAGGCCTTCAGAAAATATTGCTACCTTCTGACTCTTTTTCAAGTTTTCTCCCAATTTTTGCTGCTTTTTGACAACTTTCTTTGCCAATTTTTGTTCCTTTATGTCCGTTTTAGTCACTTTTCGTTCCATATTTGCTACTTACAGACTATTTTCCAAGTTTTCTCCCAACATTACTGCCATTTTTTCTCCTGTATGACTATTTTTCCACCTTAAACTTTTTTTAATTGCCACTTTTTTTACCATTTAGATTGTTTCTCTTGCAAAAGGTAGTTTTCAACAGTTCCTCTTTGAGTGGAGCCGGGTTGAATAACACTGGTGTAGAGCAGAGAACAGCTACTGCAAAGAATAAATAAATAAATAAATAAAAATAACCTGATATTCTGAGATATTTCAGATTAAGGAAATAGTGCACCGTCGGCAATTACAATATTGAAACAGGCAAAATTGCCATTTAATCGAATTTGCGAGTAATTGCAACAAGGTTCTCACCCTGTAACTGGAAACATTGGTAAAAATGTCTCTTTGAATTTTAATAATGTCAATCTTAGCTGTGATCTCATCCATTGTTTTTGTATGTTTCTTGCCCAGCCCTAATTTTAAGAGTCTAGTTTTCATAAATAATCCCCATTAAGACTGATAGATGGGCCGTGCAGATTCCTCCCAAAAGTTTGAAGAAAATCAGACTCAAATGCAACCGAAATTTGAAAAACAAAAGTCAAGATGCTTTGCAAAATGTTTGTAAAAAAGAGATCCTCATGATTTGCACTGGTTTGCATTGAAAGCAGACATGACTCTGTAGTGAAAGTCACTGCATTGGATCCTAATCACGTCCAATTTGCTGCTGCATCCACATGAGTAGCTTCAAACTCTACAGTGCAAACAGGAAAACATGTTTTTATGTTTGTTTTTTTTACTTGGAATAAGTAAAAAAAAAGAGCTGAAGTTATGAAACCCTCCAGTTTGAAAAGTACTGTTTTACTCATGGCCACAGGAAATGAAGCAGATGTGAAAATGGGCTAAAAACTGCAGTTATTTAAGTGTCTATAGAAGTTTGTAAAACTACAAACACATCATTTGCTTTTAAATATAATTCATGTTTGACTAAGAACCCAATTATAGATCTAAACTATGTGAAAAATCTGAGTGTCTAAGTGCAATAAACAGCTGGAAATGAAGGATTTTTTTTGGTTTGTTCATTCTTTATTCACCCAGTTTATAAAAATATGTTTCTGTTTGATAGTTTCTGTATTGTTTAAATGTCTGTCGATCTTTTTGAGGGACTTTCTGCAGCGTGAGCTTTGCTTTCTGCTCTGCTCTGAGCTGATAACACTTCTGTGTATTGTGTTTCTACGGGGCTGATTATGTTTCCAGCTTTCACCTTTACTATCAGATCCATTCATTCGCTCCATCCCCCCTTCTCTCTCACACTCACACACACAGAGTTTAACTCACACGCTTGCTCATGCGTCCCCTCGCTCTCTCTCTCTCCCTTCATGCTTCTTTCTCTTCCTCCCATGCGATCACTTTTGTTCGAGCCTTTTAGGAAATGACTTTCAATGGACGGTTTCCACCTAAATTCTCTACTTCCTGGATTTGATCGCTGGGTTTTTGGACCACCGGCTTCCTGAAAGATGCAGAGTTAACCTGGTGTTTATTCAAAGAGCATGAAAACGTCACATTTGGATTTATTTCACATGGTTATCTCTATGAGAACATGCACATAAACTTGGTTTCCTGTGTTATAAAGTCAAGTATTATTCAATTGACTCTGTTTGTGATGATTTTCCACTGAGTCATATCAACCTTTAAACACACCCTGAACCTGATCTTATATCAGTTTGATCACCAAGACGAGACCTCTATATCAGTGATTCCCAACCTGTGGGTCGTGGCCCCCTGGTGGGCCGCGAAGATGTTGCAAGTGGGCCGCCAAATAATTTCTAAAAAAGTGAGACTTTTTTGTGTGTTGGGAGGCTGTGATTACATAATAACAAAAACATACAGAATACTGCTTTAAATGTTAAAACTCAGTCATGATTCAAAGGATTTTCATTCTAGAGATACCAAGCCTTTTCTAGTTGTTTTTTTGCTTCTGTCACATTTTTTCTCACTGTGGTCTCCAAAAAGTGAAGTCCATGCTCCTTTATGGGTTCAGGGAAAATTCAAAAGATTTCAGAAGTGTAAATAAATGGTGTATAATTGTATAATCATCATTTAGGGCTTGATGAAAGCAAAAAAAAAAAAAAGTAGAATATTTTGATTTCTACAGAATTTAGCCCTGTTAACACACGTTGTTCACGTCACTCATGAT
This sequence comes from Thalassoma bifasciatum, assembly GCA_008086565.1. Lineage (NCBI taxonomy): Eukaryota > Metazoa > Chordata > Actinopteri > Labriformes > Labridae > Thalassoma > Thalassoma bifasciatum. Next base: position 89,861 of record RPOG01000786.1, on the reverse strand, counting down.
ACATTCAGGTACTCTGGGAAACTTGAGAAGCTGATAATGTCACCAGGTTTTTTTTTTAGGTTTTGGATGGTTTGTGAACCCCAGCCATTTAAAAGTGGGTTATTTTGCTCCCCCCAATGGGTTTGGCATACCAAGGGTTCAACATTTTTAAATAGTTATATATAAAAAACATTCCCACAGAAGGCATCATATGATATCCGTATTTAAGAGGCGAGAGGTGGGCTGCAAAAAATATTTGAGACATAGAAGTGGGCCCCGAGTTGGAAAAGGTTGGGAGCCACTGCTCTATATGAAATGCATGACTCAACAGATAAATCAAAGAATTTCATTAAGCGCACACCACAGGATTTCTCAGCCCTTCTTTTCTGACTCTTAAAAACCTGAATCCCAAAGATGATCGTTTAGAAACATTTTCATCAGATTTAACGAGGATTCTTGTCTGAGTGTCTGCGTTTTCCATGAGGTTAATCATTCTTTCATGTGTGAAATACAGAAATGAGTCAGAAGATAAACACTGTCTCCATCCTGCTCATTCATTCTGTGATAATTCCAAGCAGCTGTTTCTAAAGTCCAGGTTCTTTCTGCTTCATATTCCCCTCAGGCATGCCTGAAACTACACGCAATATGTTCATTTCTAAACACATTTAAAACAGGGTCGAATTCTTTGGAGTAATTTTTTCATGGGAGATAAGTCAGTTCAGTACCTGGACTCTTCTACTACAGAGCCATGCTGTTGTAATCTGAGCTGAATGTGGTTTGGCATCATGCATGTTTATAAATGTTGTCATTAAGTGTTATTTGGTCAATTATATCACCTTTAATGCAAAGATGACATTGTTTGGGGATGTCATTTTTTATAAAAACTTGAAATTTACAAAGACAGTGGCAGGTTATGTCGTCTTTATAAATGTCTGAAGTCATTGTGTCTTATTTGTAGTAGAATTGGTCTTATTTTTCACCAGACCAGGTCATAAAAATGTCTTATTTCATGTTATTTAACGACAAAAATGAGGTCTGAATTGCTTGCAACAAGCAAAAAAAAAAATCTGCCAATGGGATAAGAAAAATTTGCTTGTAAAGTTTCTTGAAATTATAAAGATGTTTTAATACAAGAAACTTTTTTCTTATCCCATTGACTGATTTTTTTGGCTTGTTACAAGCATTTCAGACCTAATTTTTGTCTTTAAATAACTTGAACTAAAACATTTTGCTGGACTTAACAGTTGAATATAGCTCAAATCAAGAATGATAGCACAATTTTTACTGAATAAAAGACAAAATAACTTGCTAAGATAACAGTTTTTGTAGTGAAGCTAAAGGCAGTCTAATCAAATAGTGTGAGCCCCTTCTTTTTTGTTGCCAGGCAGTGTATCATATTGTATCGTATCGTATCGTATCATATCATTTCTTATCGAACTGCATCATATTGTAACGTATTGTATTGTGTCATATCGTATCGCATCATATCATATCATATTGTATCATATGGTATCATATCATATCGCATCATATTGTATCATATCGTATCATATCCCATCATATCGCATTGTATCGTATGCATCGTATCGTATTCATGCAGCCACAGCTTGACTCGGTCACAGATATTTGATCAGGACAAAGGTGTATTAAGATTTATGAGCTGATTTTCAGTGGATTTATTTCCTGTCTTTGAATCAGCCGCTCCCTCCAGTGACTCCAGTCCTCTGTGTTTGTCTCTCCATGACTTGTTAAGGAGACTTAGAAAGTCCAGAGAAAAGCATTAGGAGGTTTTTTCTCTTTCCCTGCTGTGTTTTGGCCACACTCTGTGGGCTGCAGGTTTTCAGACTAATCCGATTAAAAAGCCGGGGTGAAGCAGTCAGCCGCTGTGGATGGAGGAGGAAGGTTAACTCCTTCATTGTCGGGGGGGGCATTTCAGATATCTTTCCCCATTACTTCCTCTCTGCCTTTTATTCCTGTCGTTTCTTTGAAGACAGAATAAAGGTTTAAAGAGGAGGAATGTGAACTTTTCTACAAGTTCAGGTGATGTTTCACCCAAAGCACAATGGGCTGAGATAAGCACAAAACTCTGCGTCTGCACGTGTGTTCATGAGAGCGCAACCTGAACGGTGAAGTCAGAGTGAAGCTGGAGTCTTTCCGTTTTACGCCGTTTTCTCTTATTCATCTCTTCTTCTGTTGTTTTTGTTGTTTACAGGCTACAGTGCGACTGTCAGCACAACACGTGCGGCGTGTCATGTGACCAGTGTTGCCCCGGACACAACCAACTACCATGGAAACCTGCGACGACCTATAGCGCCAACGAGTGTGAACGTGAGTACTGTGCACACACACACTTAAAAATCAAACACACACACTGAGTGTAATCAGTGATCCCTGCAGAGGAATGTGTTTTCTTTCAATAGCTGGGTCAACAGGACTGGTTGGCCTCAATTCACACACACACACACACACACACACACACACGATAACTTTCACACATACATGTCTGAGCCTGAGTATTTCTAGAAAATTATTTTAGATTAGAAAAAGTTACCTGCTGATTTTCTAGTGTGACTTTAACATGAGTTAGAGCAGGGGTGTCCAAACTTTTTCCCTCTTATGGACATGTTTACTAACAATTAAAGTTGCAAATGAGCGCTCTGTTGGAAACTATTTCTTTTTTAGTGGTTTCTGTAAAAAAAAAAAAAAAAAAAAAAAAGCTTATGTCAAACATGCTTGTGCTATTACTTCAGACTTTTGAGATAAAATCAAACCTGGGAAAAATATGTAACAATTTTATGTCAGCATCAGGATCTGGACTTTATCATGTTTGTTTATACAAGAATTATAAAACATTTTAAACCCCAAATATCTCTGATCCATTTTATGCTTCAACTTTTGTCTTTTTTTTGACCATTTCATATCTTTAATTCGGTTTTTATGTCCTCTTATGTGTTTTTTTTTTTTTTTTTTTAATTCTAAACAACTTATGAAACGCACTTTGCCTCATGACAAATGCAATTAAATGTCAGCTGTAAAAGTTGTTCATTTTTTGCAGATTGTACAGAGCTTTAGCTTTATAAAGTTGCCTATGCACAGTCCAAATCTTTGTGAGACATTACCAGATATATTGAGTTTTTATTTCAAGCACTTGACAGAAAATGTAAATGTAAACAGTTAATTTAAGAGACAAAACTAACACATGGTAAGATGAGAGCTGGGGGCCGTTTGAAAATAGACGGCGGGCCACAATTGGCCCCCGGGCCTTAGTTTGGACATCCCTGAGTTAGACCAACATATCCTAAATATCACAAATCATACTGATAATGGCCACAATCTTTCTTTGTTTTTTCAGAAAACCTTTTCGTTTTCAAACTTTTGGCCTCATACGCAATGGTACGAAATTTCATACAAATACCACAAATCGAGGATATAATAGTCGACACTAGAACTGGACTGTCAGAGCAGAAGAAAGCTAAAAAGGAGATTGATAGAGCACAGGCTAAAGGCTAAAACACTGGTTAAGCTGTTTGTGATAAAATTCACCCCGGGAAATGTTGTCAAGAACAAAAAAATGTGGAGTTAAAACAAAATCTGATCTCCAAAATCCAAAACAAACCTTGGCAAGAGTCATGTCTTTATGACAGCAGGTGATGGTGCTCATGGGAAATGGAGTCTTCATGAGTTTCGGAGCACAACATGAGCTGCGGGAGTGACTGGCTGGATTAAAGCGGCTGGTATATGAGCAAGATTATTAGCTTAAAGCTTCATCACTCTCTGAAGTGACTGTGTGGTCCTGCTGCTGTGTTAAAGCTTTTCTTTGGAGTTAAATTTAACAAAGAGCAGCTCGGTATCACAATGACAGAAAAGGTCACTGAAGGTCAGCGGAGAATAACAGATGGATGCTTTTTAGGGCTGTTTTCAGTTTATCTTTGAGCTCTCAGAGTATTTTTAGATTTACTTTGGCTCAGTTTAGGTAAAAAAAAGACTGGAAAGACTCAAAAGTTGGCTTCAGAGTGAGAAAAACCCTTATTTGTTATCACGTTTGACACTATCAGGAAGTGGAGTCAGAGCAGGAGGATAAGGAGCGCTGGTTTATTCAGCCGGCACCTCTCAGGCGCTGAGGGTCAGATAAGAACAAGAAGCTCTTTTAGTCTCCTTTGGGTTTTCTTTTTTCAGTGTTCACATGAATTATTTTTCATATTTGTTGTTATCAAAGGCAAAGAAATGAAGCACACTTCTTCCTCACATGTCTCGCTGCATAAAACTCGACCCACCAGAGTAGAAGTATAGTTATTTAATCTTGGATTATCTTATAAAAATATCTCTAAATCCTGGTGGACTAATCCTTAAAAGAGACGCAGCATCCGTCTTTGATCTGTGGCTGTAATCAGACATGAAATAACCCTTTAATGATTCCTGAAACTCCCTCCATCGCGGCGTTTCTGCTCCAGCCGACGCTCTGATTCTGACTTTCATCTGCGTATGAAGCGACGGAGTCTGTGTGGTCGTTTTAATAACGGCGTCTCGTGTTTCCGCTGTTTGATTTGTCAGCAGAGTGTGTGATCTTTACCTGTAGAGGAACACCTGTCAGAGGAAACAGCTTTCACAACAACAAGTGTGTTTGAAGTAGCTTCAGATGAGGATTTGATTCATATCTGTGGTTGTCTCAGAGGGAACATAAATGTGTCAGTGAGGATGAGATACGATCTGAATGTTACAGAAAATAACGACTGTGGTTTTATTGATACTAATATCTGCTCCTGTTTGTGTGACTAACCGCTTCGTCTCCTTCTCTCTCTGATCCTCTTTGTCCTCTACTCTCTTCTTTTCTGCTGCTTCTGGGCTTGTTGCAGCTTTAATCCCTCAGGTGAAAAGTCTCAGTGTTGATTCAGAGTTATTGTTTTCTTGTCCATTCATGCTCATCCAAGAGTAATGCCAAACCAAGCTTTAATTATTCTTAAACTGAACATAAGAGGTGGTATGTGAATAAATAGAAATGTTTGTACACTAAGCATTCTCCAAATAGCTTCCGTTCTTCTTGTTCATACTCTGAACTTAACTGCAAACTTAACAGCTCATTTTCACTCAGAGGCAGTGGTGTGCACAGAGGGGGGGCAAGGGGGGCACCCTCCCCTCATGGCCCAACTGTTAAACAGCTTGGGAGCCAAAACACATGCTAGAGCACCTACTTTGGGGCCAAAACACATGTTGGAGATCTCTTGCACACTTAAGTCCCTTATTGAAGCCAAAATGTATGCAAAAGTGGCTTCTTGAGAGCATGAATCTTCCTAAAATTCCCTCTTGGTATTCAAAACACATGCTAAAGTGCCAACTTGGGAGCTAAAACACAGAGAAGTGCCCTTTGGGGAGTCAAAACACATGCCAGGGTGCTCTCTTTGGAGCCAATCTTGCCCTGAAATGCCCTTTTTGAAGCCAGAATAAACACTTACATGCACTTTTGGGGGCCAAAACATGTACTGGAGTGTCCTCCTGGGAGCTAAATATATTCATAAGTGCTATCTTGTCAGCAAAAACATGTACAAAAGGGCCTACTTGGGAGCCAAACTTGCCCTGAAATACTCTCTTAAAAGCCAAAGTGTGCACTGAATTTACCCATTGGGAGCCAAAAGTTACTGAAGTTCCTCTTGAAGCTAAAACACACAAAAAAATGTTCTTAAGCGGCCTCATTGGGAGCCAAAACACACCTTTAGGTGCTCTTTGGAGGACCAAAACTCACAAAAGTGTCCTCTTGTAAGCCAAAACACATGCTTGAGTGCCCTCATTGCAATATTTTAAACGTAAAGGTAAGGTATCGTAAGGAAAACTTTCCTCACTGCAAGTCTTTTTATGGTAGTTTGAGCCTTAGATTTACTTTTTACTACTCAACTAATTTTTAAACGTAACCTTCAGTGTTTTTTCTTTACATTAATTTATTTGATTAGAAAAAAGACATAAGATTCAGATTTTCAATTACTTTTAAGTGTATTTAAAAGAATATATGGGTCAATGACAAAAAGAGGGTCTAAAAACTTATTTTTAAAAAGTTCTTTGAAAATGGATAAAAACACATTTCTGAGAGAAGAATTATGATTTCTAACAGATTTCAGTTGTTGACCAACATTTCAAAGATTTTAGGTTCATTATTTTTTAGTTTTTATAATTTGAGCACCCAAAAATGTCAGGTGGCGCAACCAAATATATGAAAATATATTTATATGTTCCTGTTATTTTTTCTGTGAAATTATTGTCAAGTATCTCTCAAGTGTCTGTAGTGACTCATACATTTTCATTTTGTGTGTTTCATTTGTTTTATTTGTGAACAAGATAAATAATTTGATGTTAAAATAACATTTCACATTATTACATTGGTTAAACCACCTGACATGGAAATTGTTCCAGTCACCAATGAAGTGAAAAAACCTTTTTTATCAGTATTTCAGAGAAATCTACAAACTTTTCCACTTGGTCACAAATGTCATTTGGGCTCCTCTGGCTGATGCAGTTTCCTGTTTCCTGTTTTATTCTCTTCACTTTAAAATAAAAGTCTAATGTTACGGTTGCACCACCCTGACATTTGACAAGGTGAAAATTACGGGACAAAAGTTTTTTACATTTCTCAACAGCTTTAAAATTCTTTTTATTTGCAAAGAATGTGATGAAATACTCAATTCATGATGGAGGGAAATATTGCACTCAGACACAAAAAAAGGGACGTCACGTCATTGACCCATATATGTTTTGAATTGATCTAATTATTTTGGGGTCTCCAACACATCACATCAAAAGAGTTAACTTCACTTTTCAGTGTTTGACATTTTCATCTGTTTGTGACACTTCGATTGTTTTATTTTGTTAGAAAAGCGCCACATGTGAAAAGCATTTCCTGACTTTGCTTCATTTTGTGTGTCTCAGCCTGTAACTGTCACCGTCACTCCTTCGACTGTTACTACGACCCCGAGGTCGACCAGAGGCGAGGAAGCCTGGACGTCCACGGACATTACAGAGGAGGAGGAGTCTGCCTCAACTGTCAGGTACGCAACGCCGCAGAAGTACTCGAGTGCTACTTAAAGGTTCCTGCTGTCCGTCTTCATGTTTCTGACTGTTTGTTTCTGTGATACAGCATCACACCACTGGCGTCAACTGTGAGCGCTGCATCCCAACCTACTACAGGTCACCTGACCAGTCCATCGAGTCCCAGCTGGCCTGCTCACGTCAGTCACATCTGTGTGGTTAAACTACATCTCATGGAGCTAAGTGAATTTCTTTAAATGTGTTAACTCCCTTTTTCCTCTTCTTCTTTCCAGGCTGTAACTGTCAGTCCCAGTTTACAGACGGCACCTGTGAGGATCTGACCGGTCGCTGCTTCTGCAAACCAAACTACGCCGGAGAAAACTGCGACACCTGCGCCAGCGGCTTTATCAACTTCCCCGACTGTTACCGTGAGTCAAACTAACGCAGTGAAACTCCTAATAAACCTGTTCAGACTTCACAGTTTGGCATTCAGGTCATTAAAAATACTGAAACCACAAAACGATCTTTTCTCTAATTCTGTCGTCTCTTTGTCCTTTAGCCATCCCCACGTATCCGACAGATAACAACAACAACAACGGAGAGGCCAAAACAGCCGGAGAGATCATCAGTAAGACTTTTATCTCCTGCTTCAGGATTCATTATTCACATTTCATTTGATAATTCAACATAACATGCTGCCAAAATTTGAAAATAAGTGAATGCAATTGTCTGATTTCTTGATACAATATCTCATTATAAGTCAGATTCCCCTCAAAAATTAAGAAATAAATCATATTTGAAGATGAATAACAAAAAAAAGGATTGAATTTTTAGTAGATGAACAAATATCTGCAAATACAGGAGTCAATTTATCAAGTAACTCAAGAAAACTTTCCTTGTTATAGCTTACAGAATCTTAAAGAGGGGTATCTTGTTTTTTTAAAAGTCTTTATTTTGCCTCTCTGGTGCCCCTGTTGTCATTTTACATGATTCACGGCACAAAAAATACCTTATTTCTTAAAAAAAAAAACTTGTTTCAGCCTATTTAGCTGCTGTCCCACTCCGTGAACCCCCTTCTCTCTGATTGGTCCGTTCTTTAGAGGCCTGTAAGGGAGCAGAGCTACAAGCAGACCTTCAGATCTGAAAGGAGAAACTTTATATTTTCTTTCTGCTTTGGAATTTTCCCACATCCTCCTCTTACTTGATGATGTTTTGGGAGAATCTGAGGTGTTTTCAGAGTTTCATTGGAATGCAATAATCTGAACCCAAACATGTAGCTTTACATTTTTAGCCTGTTAGTGTTTGGTTTGTTGATTTGACTGATTTTGTGATTTGGAACAGCTTGTTTGGAAACACTGGTATCTTTTTCTGATGAGAAACGAACCTGTTTTATCTGTGTCTGCAGACTGTGAGTGCAGCGCAGCCGGGACTGTGGATAACTCCTGCAGACCTGATCCCAACACTCGGACCTGCATCTGCAAACCAGGTTTCACCGGCGACCACTGCGACACGTGCGCACCGGGTTTCCACGGACTCAACTGTCAGGGTGAGAGACGGCTGCACGGGTGGATATTTCATTTCATTCAGCATTCTGGATATTTTAAGACGCACAGAATATCACGATCTATGTAAACACTGAAACTACTAAAAAATGAATAGACTTCCTTCTTTCATCAGGATAAAAAGCTTGTTTCCACCTTTTTCTGTTTGTTAGTAATCATCAATAGAACAAGGGCTAGTTTCACTAAATCACCTGTGTTTGACCAATAATCAGAGAAAACAAGCTTTGATTAGTTTTTAGTGCTTAACTCTGAAGCTCTGCAATTTTTTATTAGGAGGAAACAGGAGCCGGGCTCTGACAGAAGCTAAAGGCTAAAACACAAGCTAGAGGCTAAAATACAGGCTTATGGCGGAAACATGGTCTGAAGGCTAAAACATGAGCTAGAGGCTAAAACACAAGGTAAAAGCTAAGACACGGGCGAAAGGGTGAAAAAAATGGGCAGAAAGCCAAAACCCAAGCTAGAGGCTGAAATGAAAGCTAGAGGCTAAAACACGAGCTAGAGGCTAAAACATGAGGTAAGAGCTAAAACACTGGCTTATGGCTAACATACCAGGCACAGGCTAAAACATAGGCGAAAGGGTGAAAAATGGGCTGAAAGCCAAAACACAAGCTAGAGGCTAAAACATGGGCTCATGGCGGAAACATGGTCCTAAGGCTAAAACATGAGCTAAAGGTTAAAACACAAGCTAGAGGTTAAAATGAAAACCAGAAGCTAAAACACATGCTAGAGGTTAAAATAAAAGCTAGAAGCTGAATTGGAGCTAAAGGCTAAAGCATAGGCTAAAGGTGAAAAAAATGGGCTAAAGGCTAAAGCATGAGCTAGAGGCTAAAACATGAGGTAAGAGCTAAAACAGGGGCTTATGGCTAACATACCAGGCAGAGGCTAAAACACAGGTGAAAAAAATGGGCTGAAAGCCAAAACACAAGCTAGGGGCTAAAACATGGGGTCATGGCGGAAACATGGTCCAAAGGCTAAAACATGAGCTAAAGGTTAAAACACAAGCTAGAGGTTAAAATAAAAGCTAGAAGCTGAATTGGAGCTAAAGGCTAAAGCATGGGCTAAAGGTGAAAAAACTGGGCTAGAGGCTAAAACATGAGCTAGAGGCTAAAACATGAGGTAAGAGCTAAAACACTGGCTTATGGCTAACATACCAGGCAGAGGCTAAAACATGGGCGAAAGGGTGAAAAAAAATGGGCTGAAAGCCAAAGTACAAGCTAGAGGCTAAAATACGGGCTTATGGCGGAAACATGGTCCAAAGATTAAAACATGAGCTAAAGGTTAAAACACAAGCTGGAGGTTAAAATGAAAGCCAGAAGCTAAAACACATGCTAGAGGTTAAAATAAAAGCTAGAAGCTGATTTGGAGCTAAAGGCTAAAGCATGGGCTAAAGGTGAAAAAAATGGGCTAGTGGCTAAAACATGAGGTAAGAGCTAAAGCAGGGGTTTATGGCTAACATACCAGGCAGAGGCTAAAACACGGGCGAAAAAATGGGCTGAAAGCCAAAACAAAAGCCAGAGGCTAAAATATGGGCTTATGGCGGAAACATAGTCTAAAGGCTAAAACATGAGCCAGAGGCTAAAACACAAGCTAGAGGCTGAAACATGAGCTAGAGGCTAAAACACAAGCTAGAGGCTAAAACCCAAGCTAGAGGTTAAAATAAGAGCTAGAAGCTGAAACGTGAGCTTAAGGCTAAAGCATGGGCTAAAGGTGAAAAAAATGGGCTAGAGGCTAAAACATGAGCTAGAGGCTAAAACATGAGGTAAGAGCTAAAACAAGGGCTTATGGCTAACATACCAGGCAGAGGCTAAAACACGGGCGAAAAAATGGGCTGAAAGCCAAAGTACAAGCCAGAGGCTAAAATACGGGCTTATGGCGGAAACATAGTCTACAGGCTGAAACATGAGCTAGAGGCTAAAACACAAGCTAGAGGTTAAAATAAAAGCTAGAAGCTGAAACGTGAGCTAAAGGCTAAAGCAGGGGCTAAAGGTGAAAAATATGGGCTAAAGGCCAAAATATAAGTCAAAGGCTAAAACATGGTCTGGATGCTAGCTGGAGGCATTAACATGGTCTTAGGACTAAAATAGGAGCTAAAGGCTAAAACAGTCACTAATGTGTTTGGGCTAATGTTGATTCCTGTCCACATGCAGCAGTTATTCTGCAGTGATCTGTTCAAACCTGAGAGTCTATCAATAAAATGAAGAACGAGGTTACGTTTGCTCTGCTTGGTGAGGTTGGAGTTGGTAGATGAGAACTGGTAGGACACAACCAGGATTCACTAATGTTACAGACATGTATCAGAGCACCGAGCTGTGAGGAACACTGAATGTAGCTGACTACTAAACTACAATAAAAAGTAACAAAGTTTGCTTGTTGTTACGTTTGTCAAACCCCGTGAATAATTTGCAGGTAAAATCTTCTCGTGATTACATTTCTCTGTGAAAGTCATTTCCCTTCAAAGCTTCACGTCTTAGTTTTGGAGTTAAATGAATCACAGACGGTTTATTTATCTCACATTGAGGCAAAGACAACAGTTTAAAAAGATAAACACAGACAGATTCTGTTTGTCTGTGTGTTTGTTTGTTTATACTGTTTACCACCCAGGAGCAACACACACACACACACACACACACACACTCCTGAACAAATAGCATTCCTCAAAGCTGTGCTAACTACTGTAAATATTTGACACCTTTCCTCCTGGTAAACAAACACAGACATCTGTAAATAAAACACAATCCTTATGTTTACGTGTGTGTGTGTGTGTGTGTGTGTGTGTGTGTGCAGGCTGTCAGTGCTCAGGACCCGGCTGTCTGGACGGGTCATGTGACTACGTGACAGGTCATGGCGTGTGTCGAGGCGGCTTCCAGGGTTACCAGTGTGACCAGTGTGCACCGGGATACTTCAACTACCCTCTGTGCCAATGTGAGTGGATCCTGATTGTGAATAAAACTAATTAAACCAGATATTTATATTTCATTTTATTAACCCTGTGTGTGTGTTTCCAGTCTGCGGCTGCAGCACGGTCGGCTCTCTCCCTGAAGGCTGTGACGCTTCAGGTCGCTGTCTGTGTAAACCCGAGTTTCAGGGTCCTCGATGTGAACAGTGCAGATCTGGATTCCACTCCTACCCTAACTGTCAAGGTACACACACAGTTATACACACAGTTATACACACACCTCACACATGCAGAGCAATAAAAAAAAAGCTGATCTGTTTCTTTAATGACCGTATAGAATATAAAACCTCCTCTGACTGAACATCTGGAGTCTGGACACACACCTGGAAACACTCCCCTTCTTATGAAGTGTTGTATCACCTCGTTAAGTTTTATGATGCTCTATTAAAGCTGCAGCTCGAGACGTTGACAATACGTTCGCAAAAATGCACCGCCCAAGAAAAGAAATGTTGAAAACCTTCTTTTAATGAGTTATTTTTGTAAACATTTGGGGTCAAATTGGCTCCTTAATGCAAACGGGTCAATGACGTGACGTCCCTTTTTTTGTGTCCGAGTGCAATATTTCCTTCCATCATGAATTGAGTATTTCATCACATGTATTTCTTTATTCTATGAAACCTGTGTTATTTGAACACATCTTTAAACTATTAAAATATAACCTTGTCAAATGTCAGGGTGGTGCAACCGTAACATTAGACTTTTATTTTAAAGTGAAGAGAATAAAACAGGAAACAGGAAACTGCATCAGCCAGAGGAGCCCAAATGACATTTGTGACCAAGTGGAAAAGTTTGTAGATTTCTCTGAAATACTGATAAAAAAGGTTTTTTCACTTCATTGGTGACTGGAACAATTTCCATGTCAGGTGGTACAACCAATGTAATAATGTGAAATGTTATTTTAACACCAAATTATTTATCTTATTCACAAATAAAAGAAATGAAACACACAAAATGAAAATGTATGAGTCACTACAGACACTTGAGAGATACTTGCCAATAATTTCACACAGAAAAAATAACAGGAACATATAAATATATTTTCATATATTTGGTTGCGCCACCTGACATTTTTGGGTGCTCAAATTAAAAATACTAAAAAATAATGAACCAAAAACTTTGAAATGTTGGTCAACTACTGAAATCTGTCAGAAAAAATAATTCTTCTCTCAGAAATAGGTTTTTTATCCACTTTCAAAGAACTTTTTAAAAATACGTTTTTAGACCCTCTTTTTGTCATTGACCCTAATACATTCTGATACTAGGGCTTCATAATTTATCATTTCAGTATCGTTACAAGGTTATGTGATATATATTTGAGACTTTCAGTTAAGTTTCTGTGTCCTGTCTAAGCCCAATCGCTTTACTAATAGATGTAAATGAGCATTCATTTATATATTTGACCACATTACATCAACAACTCGCACAGTTATTTCACCTCCTCAGAGCTCTGTCATCTCACCTACTGTTATCAGGGTCGGGCAGAGTGACGTGCAGTGTGAGTGGTGGATTTGGACAATCTGGCAGTTTGTTTATAGTTAATATCACATAAGGTTTTTGTTTTAACACTTTCAGCTTTGGCTTCAGTTAGAACGGACTCTCTGTTTGTTTTTCAGCTCCAAGTTTGGATCCTTTGACCGCACACTTTGTCTTATTTCACATCCTTCCCATGCCGTATGATTTCACGAGCTGCCATAAAACTTGAAACAGTCGTACTTCAATGTCACAGTAGAGCAATATACTTGCATACTTGTATATTTTTATATATTGTTATGAATAACTCTATTTTGTTCTCTTGGCGATTTATTTTTATTTTTTTTAGTATTTGTTATATTGTTGCCTGTTTAGGTGGACAGCGAAGAAAAAATTTCATTGTACAGGGAAAAACTTTTCTTTATGGCGCATAAGACAATAAATTCCTTGAATCTTGAAGCGTTGCTTGAAGTTTGCTTCCTGCAGAAATCACCCTTTTTCTCTTTTCAAGGCAAACCATCTTCACTAATTGCATCACTTTTCATTGATTTACATGTCTGGAAAAAGATTATTCAGTCCTGCAAAAAGGGCAAAATGCAGAAGGCGGACAAACTCTGTGAATCACTGTCTCTATGGCTCTGGTGCGCAGGAGCAGGCGCAGGAGCAGGCGCAACTTGTTAACAGATTTAATAAATATCCTTTCATATTATTTGGTTATGGAGGGAAACTTAAATAATGGAACCTCTGTGTTGGAAATATTATAGCTCAATATCAATAATTAACAGGTATCAACATGATTAAGACTCTTCGCAAATACAAATAGAGGACGAGAGAGACAGAGGTGATTAGGTGAGAGTCTGTTCTCATCATTTCAGGGAGAAGAGTAAAGCAGGAAACTTTAACAGATATCACAGGAAACAAAAATATTGCAAAATCTTTTTTTTCCATTGTTGTGCAGCCCTAACGCCGTCTGACTGTTTCATTACCGGGAAATCACAAGTAACCTGCGCAAACGTGTAAAATCTCGTTGGCTTATCTGAGGGGAAATGATGTGAAATTCTCAGTGTAATCAGTTTTATCTCTACATACCAATATATTGTTTATTTATTCGAGCTTTACTGAGATTAAAAAATGTGTTTAACAACACTTTCCCGGCCAAGATCAGCAGATTTACATTCCAGTCAAGTTACAGCCCCATGATCCTGATATCGTCGTCTTCTTCTTCTCAGCTTGTGTTGTTTTTTCTTAGTTCATGTTCTGAAGTTTCTTTTTGTCTGACTTAATGTCGCTTCTTTCTCACAGTCTGCTCCTGTGATCCTCGCACCTCATTGGACACCAGCTGCACGGCGTCAGGTCACTGCCACTGCCGACCCAACTACAGCGGCGGGTCATGTGACCAGTGCGCACCCGGTTACTACGGCTTCCCCAGCTGCACACGTAAGACGCCGAAGTCATGAAAATGTAGCTCCCGGAGTTTTTTTTGTATTTTTGTTGTAGATTAGTCACTGGAGCTTTAAATGTTTGTGTTTCAGCCTGTCAGTGTTCTCCAGAGGGATCACGCTACAGCAGCTGCGACCAGGTGACGGGACAGTGTGGCTGTCTGCCCAACGTGGTGGGACTGAGGTGTGACAGCTGTGCACACGGCGCCTACGGATTCCCCAACTGCCAAGGTTTAAATAAAACACACACACAGAAACACACACACACATGGAAAGCTCTTTACTATTATGTGTTGAAACGCTGACTCAGCAGAAATGAAAGCAACTTTTTTATTTTAAATTTATTCATTTTTAGCTTCATTTCACACTGTAAAAAGCCAGCCTTCAAAAAACATATGCAAAATTGGGGATATTTTACTTAAACTGAGCAAAATCATCTTCCAACAGAAAATTTTTCATAGCAAGTAATACTATTTAACCTCAATGAACCCAATTATACCTTAAAATTAGTGTTTTCTTACTAATATTAAGTATATTTTTCTTGGTACAAATCAAAAATATGAGATGTGTTTACTCAATATGTTGAAAAAATTCCTATATTAAGGAAATGTAAGTGCCATCATCTTGACATTTTGATGTGCTGGGAAAAAAGGCCACTCTAAAAACAAAAAAAATTGAGGTAAATCAAGATATTTTTGCTTGTAATCAGCAAAATGGAATGAGTGAAAAATCTATTGGAAAGATATTGTTAAAGACAATGGATTAAAGATCTGCTAAATGTGAGAGAGTTTGAAAACAAGATGTAAAAACTTATTTTATTCATACTTTTATGAGCTTATAATAAGCTGCAGATTTCCAAAAAAGAAAAAAAAAAGTATTTTCTTAATCGAGGCTGAGTCTATTTCTTCAAACAAGATTTTTTTTTTTCAGCAAATATCTCATCAGCTTGTGACAAGTAATAAAGTCTGTTTCGAATGAAAAATTACTTAAATTAGAATACTTTTAAGACTATCACTTAATGATATATATTGAAGACGATTCATCTAGAAACAAGTTCTAGTATCTGACTAAAATGTTTCCCTTTAGGCAACTATGTCTAATAATTAGAGTGATGAAATATTTGGACTAAAAGTCAGTAGAATGTACTTGGTAAGATGTTAAGTTTTTACAGTGCACCACTTTGAGCAAATCTTATTTCACAGGATTCACTGATTTTAGCTAATTAATATAGCATTTTCTCATCCAGCTTCAGCATTCCAATGCATTTGCTGCAAGGAAATACTTTTTTTTTTGGTTTCTATTATTTTCTAAGCTTGTAGAAAAGTTCCTGTAAATATGTTGTGATAAGCCTGAGTAAGCTGTTAACCATAAACACATTAATGATGATCCAAGCCTGGTTCATGGGCAACTCTACAGCTCATAATTGGTGTCTTAATGCTGGTAAAACCGTTACACTGCAAAAACTGAAATCTAAGCGAGTCATTATGTCTTATTTTTCGTAAAATCTGTCTTACTATTCTTGATTTTAACCACATTTACTAGACAAGGTCATAAAAATGTCTCATTTCAAGTTTTTTAAAGACAAAAATGAGGCATCAATCGCTTGTAACAAGTAAAAAAAAACCTGCCAATGGGATAAGATGAAAGATTCTTGTTTTAAGACATCTTTCTAATTTCAAGAAACTTCCCGGGTGAATTCGTCTTATCCCATTGGCAGATTTTTTTGACTTGTTACAAGCAATTTACACCTCATTTTTGTCTTAAAACAACTTGAAATAAGACATTTTTATGACCTGGTCTGGTGAATGTGGCTCAAATTAAGAACAATAAGACAATTTTTACTACAAATAAGACAGAGTGACTTGCTAATATTTCTGTTTTTGCAGTGTATTATATGAGAAGGAAATGGACACAGGTTGGAGATAATTCTAGTACACAAACCACATCTGCTGCCTTTTTTATTAACTCTTTGTTCTCTCTTAAAGCTGGTACCTGCCATCCTGCAGGATCCGTTCAGCACGCTGCGCCTCCTCCTGTGGTGAGAGTTTGTTCCAGGAGATCCCTAACGTTTATGCATTTTATTTTCCGTGGTTATTCTGAGGTGTAACTTGTCGATCATCCTCTCAGGGTCAGTGCGTGTGTCGTCATCACGTCGATGGTCCGGCCTGTGACAGGTGTAAACCTCTGTACTGGAACCTTTCTCCTGACACTGCTGATGGATGCTCCAGTAAGAGACACAACAAACACATGATCACACAAACATTTCTGTACTTTATACTCAGAAAATAACCTGTGTTTCTGTTTTCTCCTCTGCAGACTGTGAGTGTAACGTTGCAGGGACCATCAGCGGGGTTGCAGAGTGTGCACAGGTAAATAAACAACACTTGCAATTCATGTTAAGACTTCTTAAAGCAACAGAATATTTGCACATCAAGACATAGATATGCATCAGTAAGAAAATATTTTTGCATTTCTTGACAATATCAAAGCAAGTTTAAGTTTCTGCAAAATTTGTGCATACATTATTCAAACAACAAATGTGGCTTAATAATTTTCATTTATAAGTCTTAATATTCACAAGATAATAATGGATAGAAGCAGTGGCGTGCGGATACATTTTGTAGGCAAAAGAAAGAAAAAACAGACACACACACATTTAGGCTCCCTAAAGGGCACTTTTGTGTATTTTGGCTCCTAAGTTACCATGTTTGTTCCAGTTCACCCGTCAGGAGGGCAATATGGCATTTGTTTTAGCTCCCAAACCCCATTTTGGCATATGTTTTGACAACTTAGGGGGCACTTTTGTGTATTTTGGCCCCCAAGAAAGATCTTAAGCACGTTTTGGCTCCGAAGAAGGCGCTTTAGGGCAAATTTGACACTAAGGAGAGCACTCAAAGAAATTGGCTCCTGGGGTCACTTCGGCATATTTGGCTCCCAAGAAGGCACTTTAGCATATATTTTGGTGCCTGAGAGGTTACTTGAGCTGGTGTTTTGGCTCCTAAAGAGGCAGATTAATGAAGTTCGACAACCAGGGCACTCCAGCATTCATTTATTATTTATTATTTTAGCCTCAAAGAGGGCACTTCAGGCTTGTTTTTGAACATTTGGGCCATGACAGGGGCAACTGCCTCCTATACCCCCCCCCCAATGAGCTCACCTCTGGATACAAACCTCCCCTTGCGAACAAACTGTACAAGATTAGATACCGCTGAATACCTTTTTAATCATGTTTTGTGAGAGACGATTCTGGTTCATGTTTTGATCATTTACCCCAAAACAGAGATTTTAATGATGAACGACTTTTCTTTTCACAATTCACAAGACAACTTGTTAAATCAGGCGATTAGAAATCAAAACAAGAAAAAAAACAGCAAAGACAGAACGTTGAAGCATGAAATTATTCATCAAACTCCACATTCATGTCAGCCACAGACGCAGATGGCCTTTGAATCTAACCTACGACCCATTTCTTGCATGTAACTCCCACTTTTCAGTGTGGTTCTTCCCCTCCTGTTTGATTAAAGCATGAAAAGTGGAGAGAAAAAAAACATTAAAATCTTGTTCCTGACAGGAAACTGGTCAGTGTCACTGTAAACCAAACACCTGCAGTGGAACCTGCTCCACCTGTAAAGACGGATTCTACAACCTGCAGGAACAGAACTATTTTGGCTGCCAAGGTGAGAGCAGAGCTGCAGAGTTTCATCACTCACATCAACCTTAAAACAGACTCTTATGTACTTACGAATAATATTCATGTTTGATGTGTGTGTTCAGGCTGTCAGTGTGACATCGGGGGAGCAGCAGGTCAGTCCTGTGGAGAGAGGAACGGACGCTGTCGCTGCAGACCAAACGTGGAGGGACCAAAGTGTAACCTGTGGGTTTGACTGAAGCTGAAATTGTCTTAATGACTGTGATAAAATGTGGTTTGATAGCATCTGTTATTGAGACTGGTACTATACCTCACGTCCTACAAGCCAAATTAATTAGTTCAGGCCGAATTCATAAGATTTTTTAAGCATTAATATAGTGTGTCTATCATTCTGTCTGTATGCATCGGGGCGGAACTCTGCTGTGAGTGATTCAGAGACCATGTAGAGACAGAAATGACATCCTGTCATGCAAATAAGATAAATGACATAGTGTACTTAGTGTGTTTAATAATAAAAAAAAAACAATCTATAGACCAGCAGTTCCCAACCTTTTCTACCCCTGGGCCCACTTTTACATCTCACTAACAGTTTGTGGCCCACCTCTTACCAGCCTCTGACCCCATAAATATGGAGGCTATATAATATATATCACCTAGTTAGAGCCCAGTTTGTAACAAAGACCTGAAATGTCATAAAAACAGTGTAACAACTACCTGAAATGTAGTAAATGGTCCATAATGCAACAAAAGTGCTGAGCCAGAAATGTAAAAAAAAGTGATAAAACCCAAATTATAATAAATCAATGATGTAACAGATGCTGATATCAAAAAGTGATAACTTCTACTTTTTGTCGTTAATACATTTCAGGCTCAGCACTGTTTTTGACATTTTGGGTATCATAACATTTTTTTTTAAATAACATTTTGGGTCATTTTAATATTCTTAAAACCATAACTGATATTTAACATTTTTAAGTTGTAAATATATTTGTATCATTATAAAACAGCTCCCAACAAAAATACTAGTTTTTCGGAAATGATTTGGTGGCCCGCTTGCAATGCCTCCACGGCCCACCAGGGGGCCACGGCCCACAGGTTGGGAATCACTGCTATAGACTATCTATCTATGAAAAACAGATAGATAGAAAACAGTCCATTTCATTTTATCATAAGTTTTTCTCAATTGTGATATGAGCTGCACTATAATATGGCCCCAATGCTATAGTCAACAGTCTGCCCTTGTTTAAAATGTTTTTATTAATGTTGTATTAAAATTTTCAAAGGTGATAAAAGAAGATTTTGCCACAAAATAGCCCAGATTGCTTATTCAGATCAATACAATTGTTTTAATTTTCAGCTTGTTGCTGATGCGTGATGCATTCAGGTGCACTCATAAACTTAAGAATCTGACCTTTAATCACAAATTATATCATGTTCCCTCTTCTCTTTCTTTCTCTCTCTGTTCGCAGACCTCGTCCTGATCATTACTTCCCCGACCTCCATCACCTGAAGTTCGAGATCGAGGAGGGAACAACGCTGGACGGTCGACCCGTTCGATTCGGTTACAACCCGCTGGAGTTCCCAGGATTCAGCTGGAGAGGTTACGCTCAGATGTCGCCCATCCAGGTAGGAACTTTTACATGAATTGAACCTAATCATTTCATTTCTGCAACATGAACTCTGCTAAAAACAACTGTCTCTTTTTATGAATATTGTTTATTGTACTTGATGTATTTCTGCAGCTGTGGCCCGTTTATTCTCCTCCTGCATGATCTCAGCAGCTATAACTCTCTTATTGAAGGGTTTGAGATGCTAAAACAAATCTTTCTCTTTGCTTGGACTCATTTTTCAGCTCAAATGCATCCAAAGTAATCAATACTGAATCATGTTTTTAGCTTTTCTGGATGTTTGTGCTGATAAAATGAATCCACAGAGGAATATTTTGGCCTGTTTTTCTGAGTAGAAATGTTTCTTAACATTGCTTTTAGTGGTGATGGGGATGGTATTAAGGTTTTTGGCTTGGTTTCTTTTCTTCTCTTCCTACTTTCTCCTCCTCGTTGTTTTACCTCCTCTTCCTTCATCCTGTTTCTCTGCTGCCTTGCTCGTCGGTCTCGGTGCAGTCCAAAGTCTTGGTGTCGGTGTCGGTCAGCTCTCCGGACCTCTTCCACGTGGTGCTGCGTTACGCCAACTGGGGGGGCTCGGATGTTGTGGGCAGGGTGTCGGTGATAGAGGACGGCTGGAACTACTACTGTGGTAACTGTGAGTGTGGGCGGGGCTAACAAGAGACTTAACTCCTCCTCTTCCTCTTTTCCCTGCTTCTATCTCTCTTTCCTGGGTTGGAATGGAAAGTGATAGAAGATTAAAACTCCTTCCTCAGTTTTAACTCTTCTCTTCATCCCTCACGTCACCGCACCTCTTTCCCTCTCTTCTGTAAACTCTGGATTTACTCTGAGTTTTAAGTGTGTTCCATGAAATCAAGACATGAATTCAAAAACCTTCCAGTCATTATCAAAAATTTCATCAGATTCTGCTTTGTGACTCAAAATCCTTTCGTTACATTTTACTAAATGTAAATATTTCAGTCAGGGGGAGATCCAAAAGCCGCATGCCGGTCGCTCAGTGGCATGTGTCACTAACTCAGTGGCTTGTAACGATTTTCCCAGTGTATTTCTTTCCTGTCCTCACCAATGACTGTATATAGAATGGACAGCGTGGCTCCGCCTGTCACCGTTGTACGTTTTTGAAGCCAAAAAACCCCGTTTCTCTAGCCGCCATTGTGCAGCCAGAATCTGCGCAGTAGAGAATTTCTGGTGGAGCCAAGTAAAAAAGAGAAATAAAAATATTTATTTCTTCTTCTTCAGAAGGTTAAGTCTCCTTTTGGCTCTCTTTCCTGAAGTTTCTTATATCCCCGGTAAAAACTACTCATGAACGGCAGCTGTCAACTATCGTAAAACGAAACTTATATCGCAGTTTTTAACGTCCAATAACTGAGAAACTAACTTCTCAGAAAAAAAACACCTGAACACCATGCAGCCAAATGACATTGTCATACTACCTTAGCGTAAAGATGAGAGAAACGTTTCTACGAGGTATCGTAATTTTTTTAAGTTTTCCCGGCTCATATCTGGAATACATGGGGAGGCGGGGCTTATGACCTATACTGCAGCCAGACACCAGGGGGCGGGGCATCTGCTGGAGGCTTCAGTTTGAGCCGAACGTCATTACGTCCACTCATTATACAGTCAATGGTCTTCACTCACAATGTATAACAACATGGCGCCTCAAATATAAGATTGCATATTCATTTAAATTCAAATTCAAAAACTTTATTTAAAGACACAGAGCAGTAAATAAACAATGTAAACAACTGTCGCTGGACGAGAAAACAAACAGCAGAGAGTTCTGTATTTCACTTCAAATGTAGTCTACTGCTCAAATGCTTAAATGCTAAATCAAAGCAATTAAAAATAGAAAAAGAATTGCTTGGATACTTGAATACTAAACATTAAAATGCTGACTAAATAAAAAAAAAACCCTGAAATAAAACTGTGTTAGTATTTTCTCATGTAGGTCCTTGGACTATGGACTATTTGCTGTCTTGTTTGCCGCTGTGAGTCAGTAAATTTCCCCCATTGTTGGACAATTAAAGGTGCATCTTATCTTGTCTTATCTTAATTTATCTAGTTATTTTGAGGCAACAAAACTTGTTTCCCAGAGATAATATTCTGGGCATCAAAAAAATATTGTTCAAACTCCCAATCTGATTTTTAGATTGCCTCATTTTCAGGAAAAGAAAAATTAAATGTACTTAATTATAACCCTTTAGGGCTTATATAAAAATTTGAAAGGATTTTTTAAAACATTTTGTGGATTATAAAACATTAAGAATTAACTTTAAAGACAAAATTAGTTAGTTACAATCCTGTTTTTTTAGTATGACAGTTTATAAGGGCCACTACAGAAAAACAGGATCCAGAAGACAATGATTTTGAAGAATTAAAATCACAAATGTATTGAAATGTGCAATTTTGAAAAAAAAAAAGTCTTTTTGTGATATAATCTTATATCTGAAGGTTACAGGGAGTGTGAGTAATACTTTCACTGTGGAAAAGTACTAAGTACAACACCAGAAAAACATTAACTTTGCCTTTAATTATCATGCATTAAAAAGGGTCAAAGGATGTTAAAACCAAATTGTTTTTTCTAAACCACTCAGTATGCAACAAATCTTGCTAAATTCAGAGTACATGCAACAGTATTCAAAACAATGCAAAGAAAATCTTCAGACCTCTTTCTTTTCCTTGAAGATTCTCTGAATTAAATCTCCTCCATGTTGATTTAAAACTTTATTTAAACCTCAAATGTTATGATTCTGACTGGAACACACTTTAACTCCTGGTTGTAAATCTGCTTCCTCTTCCTCCTCGGGGAGATGCTGTCGTTGGTGGCGCCCCCCCTGCCCCCCCCCCCCCCCCTTCACTTTCAGGGCCACAGATCAGTGCAGAGCTCAGGGATTTTAGACTCACACCTTTCACATCCCCTCCTTCCTCCTCCTCTTCCTCCCTCTGCTCCCTTAGACTGCAGTGAAGCTTCAGGTTTATGTGAGCCAGGCAGACGTCTATTTGACTCGCTTCATCCTCAGATATGTAAACTCGGAGGGCGCCACCTCCAACGGTAAAATAACAGCCTATCAGGGCAGCCACAAAGGTAGGTCTCCACCAATCACAGGAGAGAATCAGTGAGAGTGCATCTTTGTATTTGAGTGTTCAGTAAATGCTGGATTTGGATTTTAGAGTCTGAAACGTTCTCTTTCTGATGCGT
>RPOG01000786.1:0-66961 GCA_008086565.1 Thalassoma bifasciatum | reverse complement strand
CCCCCCCCCCTCTCTTCACTTTCAGGGCCACAGATCAGTGCAGAGCTCAGGGATTTTAGACTCACACCTTTCACATCCCCTCCTTCCTCCTCCTCTTCCTCCCTCTGCTCCCTTAGACTGCAGTGAAGCTTCAGGTTTATGTGAGCCAGGCAGACGTCTATAACTGAGCGAAGTAGGAGTCTATACATTTGAGCCTCCCGCGGTGGAGGTTGCCATTTTATTGTCGGATAGTCCCGTCGGTGTTTCCATCCAGAGGTGGTTAGTGTCCTCTCTTAGTCACTCTCACGTAGAAACATAAACTCACAAGTCATTTACGACCTAAACCTAAAATCTCAGACTTTGCAAGAGAAAGACTACGCAGCCTGTGTTTTTTTAGGCTCAGAACAGTCCAAACAGATCGTCTTCTCTCCCAGCGTGGAGCCCACATTCGTTAACGTTCCCCAGAATAACTTTGTGGAGCCGTTCGTCCTGAACCCGGGAACCTGGACTGTAGTTATCGAGGCTGAGGGAATCCTGCTGGTGAGATACGCAACACCTGAGCCTCAGAAACCTCCACGACTAAGTGGTTTAACCCTCTAACATGGACTTATTTCTCTGTTCGCCTGCAGGATTACCTGGTCCTGCTGCCCAGCGCCTATTATGAAGCTCCCATCCTGCAGATCAGAGTGACTGAGCCCTGCACCTACAGCGCCGTGCACGAGCCCAACCAGAAGTAAACATCACGGATCAAATCTTTTCTTTAGTCTAAAGCAGCTCTGCATGTCCTTTAACGCTGCAAAAAGCCAAAAAGTCATTGTTTTCTTGAGAACATTGATAATCTAAGTCCCCTCCCTGTGTGTGTGTGTGTGTAGTTGTCTCCTGTACAGGTATCTCTCTCTGGACTCTTTCCCCTCCATCTCTGGAAACGACGCCAGCTGCGTCCACGACAACCACCTCCCCCGCCCCTGCCCGTCTGAGAAGGTCACCCCGCGCCACCCTGACATGGCGGTCTGCAGCGGGCAAGATGTAAGAAATGAAAACACATCCCTGTTTGACATCTCTGTCTTAAACTTTATTTAAATCAGTGGCAGGCACAGACTTTCAAAGGGCAGGTGTGAAAGAAAAAAAAGGCACTTTAGTGTGTATTTTGGCTCCCAGGAGAACAGTTTATCATGTCTTAACAAACTAAAGAGCCAGATAAGTGTGGTTCACCAACTGGGAGGGCACTTGAGGGTGAGTTTTTGCTCGCAAGAAGGCACTTAAGCAAAAGTTTGTCAGCAAGGTGTGCACTGCAGCACGCCTTTTGGCTCCACTTAAGCACATGTTTTGGCATTTTGGCTTCTAATGGAGCACTTTTAAGCACATTGGTTTCCAACAGGGCACTTTAGCGTGTGTTTTGGCTCCCAGGTGGATAGTTTATCATGTTTTTACAAGCCAAAGAGGCAAAATGAATGTGATTCGCCAACCAGGAGGGTACTTAAGCATGCTTTAATCAGCCAAGTAGCCAGATATGAGTGTTTTGCCAACCAGAGGAGCATTTTAGCATGTGTTTTGGCTCCCAGAAAGACACTTTATAGTATTTTGGCACCAAGGAGGGCACTGCTGCAAGATTTTGACTCTCAAGAAGGCACTTAGGCATATTTTGGCCCTCAAGAGGACTCATGTTCTGGTGCCCAAGACCCAACTTTATTGGTGTTTTGACTACTGAGAGGGCACTTATGTATATTTTGACACCTAATGAAGCACTTGAGCACCTTTCGGCATCTAAGAGGGCGCTTTATCATGTGTTTTGGCTCCCAGGAGGCTAGTTTATGATGTTTTTGACATCCATAAGGGCAGATAAGTGTGGTATGCCAACAAGGAGGGCACGTAAGCCTGTGTATGGGCCCCTAAGAAGGCACTTTGTTATGTGTCTTGACTCCCAGGAGGGAAATGTATCATGTTTTAACCAGGTGAAAGGACAGATTAGTGTGGTCAACCAGCCAGAGAGGCCCTTCAGCATTAGTTTTTGGCTTACAGGAAGGCAATTTAATTCAAGTTTGTCTCCAAAAAGGACACTTTAGGGCATGAGGGGGATGACAGCCCCCACTGCCCCCCCCCCTGTGCACACCACTGATTCAAACCTTTTCATCTTTTTTCCTGTTTTAGATGAGCGTCGAGCTGCGAGGCCGTCTTCCATCTCAAGGTGAATACATCCTCGTCGTGGAGTATTCCAGCGAAGAGGAATTGCCGCAAACTTTGACTGTCGCTGTGAACGCACCTGGAGCGAGGAGCCATCAGCACCGCGTCACCTTAACACACTGCAAATACAGGTACTGAGGCCATCTGTGAGAGTCTGGGATCTAAAAATGAGGTTCACAGATGTGATTATGAGGAGCGAACAGGAGCGTGACAGCGTCTGTCATCCCTCACACAGATGAGGATGTTTGTTCTGACAGCGTGTGGACTCAGCTGTTCACAGTTTACCGTCACCGTCTGCTCTTTATTCAGTCTGTCAACAGCTGTTAATCACTCTCTGTCCTTCTTTATGTGCGTGTTTTCATAGCTTCCTGTGTCGAGTCGTAGCCATCGACGAGCAGAACCGAGTGTCCGTCTTCTCTCTCCCCGCCGACCCGGAGATCCAGCTCATCTCTGACCGAGCCAGTTTCTTCCTGGTGAGAAAAAACATAGAAGAACAAACATCTAAAGATTTCTTGAAGTAGAGATTTAACCCATAAATTCATGTGTCCCTCCAGCACAAAGTCTACCTGGTACCCAAAGACCAATTCAGCATGGAGTTAGTTGAACCCAAAGTCCACTGCATCAGCACTCATGGACAGTTTGCACCTGACAGGTAAAGAGGAGTCAGAAAAATCCAAATAAATCCTGAAAATGTGCAGATTTGACATAAAAAAAATCCTCTCCTCCTTCTGCGTCTGCAGCTCCTCCTGCGTCCCCTCACGCTTCAGGACTCCGTCAGACTCCCTGGTCCTGAAGGAGGGTCAGAGCTCCTCCATGCAGGAGCCAATCCTGGCCTCCCCAGCTGCTGCTCCTCTTATTCTGCCCCCCTACCAGAGCGACGAGCCGGCATGGACGGGGGGGAACAGACCTCTACACGGAGCAGACAACAGCGAACACATCAGGCTGGATTCACTGCAGGTAACTCTTTCATCTATAGGTGGAAGATTCTAGTTTTCTCTGGGAGTGTTGGTGTATTTCTGACTCTTCTTTTTATTCATCATAACTAAAAAACTCTTACAGGAAGTTTTTTAAAATGAAGCAGTCAAATTAAAAGCGTGGTTTGACAAAAATAAGTAATCTTTAAATTTGGATTCTAAAAAAATGTATGATACATACAAACCAAAAAAGGTTGGTAAGATGGAAAACAGCTTTTAGCTGTTTGTGGAGCTCTTACTGAATGACTGTGCACTACGCTTTTTGCATTACACACTTTTGGGCCACACATTTTGCCATAACAAATGCCACACTTATGCATTCATTCTGCACTTACACATCCTGCATTTTGTGCTACATATTTTGTGCTATGCATTTTCGTACTTACGGATTCCACACTAACAAATTCTAGATTCCTCATTTGAGCATTCTGCAATTAAAGAATACGACACTTACACATTCTGCACTTACACATTCTGCACTTACACAATCCACATTTACACATTCTGCACTTATGCATTCTGCACTTACACTTTCTGCACTCACACTTTCTGCACTCACATATTCTGCACTAACACATTTTGCACTCACTCACAATTCTGCACTTACACATTCTTCACTTACACATTTCACACCTCCACATTCCGCACTTACACATTCTGCTCTTACACATTCTGCACTTACACATTCTGCACTTACACATTCTGCACTTACACATTCTGCACTCACTCACAATTCTGCACTTACACATTCTGCAGTTACACATTCTTCTCGACACATTCTGCACTTACACATTCTGCACTCACTCACAGTTCTGCACTTACACATTCTGCACTTACACATTTCACACCTCCACATTCCGCACTTACACATTCTGCACTTATGCATTCTGCACTTACACATACCACACTTAAACATTTTGCACTTAAACATTTTGCACTTACACATTCAACACTTACACATTCTGCACTTACACAATCCACATTTACACATTCTGCACTCACACGTTCTGCACTTACGCATTCCACATATACAAGTTCTGTACTTACACATTCTTTGACACATTCTGCACTTTCACATTCCACACTTAAACATACCACACCTAAACATATTGCACTTACACATTCAGCACTTACGCATTCAACACTTATACATTCCATACATATGCGTCCAATCTGGGCTATGGGTTCCACATTTTGCATTCCTCACCATGCTTTTTGTGGAGTCATGCGTTCCACTTAATCATATTGCACTTACGCCTTCCACAGTTTTGATTCTGCTCTTACACAGGTGGAAGAAAAAGTAGTTCTTACGAACCATGTATCATTTAGACAAAATCTCAAAAGTTTAGTTACTTTCCTGTTTTCCCCTCAATGGTAAACATTACCTCAAATATCTAAAGCACCAAAAGTATCAATATTTTGATTTGAGAACCAATTTAAGAGCATAAAGATCAGGCACTGGAGGTGTTGATATTTCAGTATTGATCTGCTCATCACTACCACACACTGGAGAAAGTGCAAATCATTGTCTTTTCTTTCTTATTGTGTGTAATAAGCAGAGTAAATCAATTAAAAGAAAAATAATAATAGTAATAATCTGCTTACCCAGAATGCAGCGGTGTACTCTACTCGTGTCCACGCTCTGGGTCGTTACGTCTTCATTCTCCACTACCACCAGCCTCAGCATCCAACCTACCCTGTTCAGGTTTACATCAACGGGGGACGCATCTGGCAAGGTGGGAGTCATGATTTTATCAGAAAGAAATGTGGAAAAATGAAATCATGTAAGAAATGTTTCATTTCGTGGTGTTTTTATTGCACATCAGGTCAGGCCAACGCCTCCTTCTGTCCTCACGCCTTCGGCTGCCGTAACGTCCTGGTCTCTGAGAATCAGATCATCCTGGACGTGACGGATCACGAGGTTTTCCTCACCGTGCAGATTCCTGCTGGGAAGACGCTGTGGCTGGTGAGGCTGATTTCTGCACCGTTTTCTTTTGCAAATGTGGTTCCTACTTTCAACCAACTCACTTCTAACCTGTTACCGCCAAAATAAAAGTCTCACATCTTTTGCACTTCTTACAGCTGCTCCCCTTTTAAAGATCAAGCAAATCTAACATTGTTTGTTGGAAGCCACATATAAATAATGTGAGAACTAAAATGTCAAAAACTATTGCTATACTTTGTAAGACAAAGGATGTTCTCAACAAGAAATCTTTGTACACGCTGTATTGCTCTCTGTTACTCCCATATATGACCTATTGTGTGGAGATATGAGGTAAAACGTATAAAACCAACTCTCAACCTATTTTTAAGTTACAAAAAAGAACTGTCAGAATTATTAATCGCTCACATTTCCTAGAACCAACAAACGCTTTGTTCATCAATCTAAAAACCCTTAAATTTTATTATCTAGTTGAATTTAAAATTGCACAAATAATGTATAAAGCACACAATAGTTTACTTTGCAGCATTTACTCAGAGGCTGTTGATATGATTTGAGGGGACGAGGTGTTTTCAAAAAAATGAAGACAAGAACTAATATCAAGCAGAGGTGTGTTTCTGTTAAAGGTGTAAACTTATGGAATAGTTGTGACAGTGAATTAAAAATGTGTAATTCACTTTCTTCATTTAAAAACATGTTTAAAACCAAAGTAATAAGAAAAAATGTAAATCAAATGTGAAGAAAACAACAACAAAATATTGGAATTTGGGTTGTGTTTGGTTGTAATATTGCTAAGGATTTCATTGGATTATTTTTACTACTGTAATATGTTTTGAAAATGTATATCTTTTCTCCATTAAGAAAACTTATGGTGTTACTCAGACCATGTAATTAAGTTGATTAAGTTGATTAACATCTCTGAGGGGCAGTGTACAGCACAACTATCTCACAACAGGAGAAAGCCTTTCAAACTCTTTCAAAATAAAAGCAAAGAAATGTCATAAATCTGCATCTCGTTCAGTGTTTTGCTCATACTGATCCTTCAGTTAGATTTTAAAGGCGAAAAATTCCCTCGTCAAGCTTCACTCAAAGCCTTAAATCAAAGTTGAAACTTGTTCCAGGTCATGCATTTCATCGCTACCAAGATCTGTTTTTATTGACACTGTGAGCGACTGATCAAATTATGAAACTTCTCTCAGCTCATGAGGGAATTTACACCCTGCATGAATGACTCAAAATAATCTGCAGACTGTTTTAAATTCTTCTTCTTCTTCTTCTTCTTGTGTTTCTCTGCAGGATTACGTGCTGGTTGTCCCTGAGGGGAGCTACAGCTCCAGCTACCTGAACGAGGAACCTCTGGATAAATCCTACGACTTCATCAGCAACTGTGGTCAAAACAGTTTCTACATCAGGTCGGTGTCTGCAGGCTCGTAGTGAAGAACTCCTCTTTAGTTTGTTTTCATGCTTTTTAAAGAATGACCTGATTCGTACGTTCTCGTTCCTCCAGCCCGTCCACCGCCTCTCCGTTCTGCCTCGGCTCAGCTGTTTCTCTCTCGGCGTTCTTCAACAACGGAGCGATGCCGTGCGCCTGCCACGAGGTCGGAGCCGAGAGCGACACCTGCGAGTCCTTCGGCGGTCAGTGCCGCTGCAGACCCAACGTCATTGGACGAGACTGCTCCATGTGTGCGACGGGATACTGGGGATTCCCCAACTGTAGACGTAAGTGTTTGACCAAGAAAATCCTGCACAGAAGCTTCTTTTTCCACTTAAACCCTTTGCATCTCACTTATTTCTGGCCGTACTATGTTTCAAAGCCTATATTTGAAGAAGCACAAAGTCAAAATTCATCAGTGACACCTCATTTTGAAATATTTAAGTCTCTAGTTTCTAAAAATGTCATGTTTTAATATATGTCTAAAGTCCACATCAGGATAAATGCAGCTAAAACACTTTTATTCCTCTTCGTTTTTTTATAACCACTTTTAAAAATCAATAACTTCAAGATGCTTCATGTCAGACATGAAATATTCACCACATCACTTCAGCACCTTCTCATCTACATCTGGGTGAAATTTGAGCTTTCTAGGTAAAACTTTGTAGGAGTTAGAGAGTTTTTAGTCTCAGGTGACCAAACACTAGGCAGGGTTGTACTCACTTTTCACGCTCTTGTACAAAGACTGTGCAAAAACAAAACAGCTTTATTAGTGCTCAGTGTCCTCTTTTTAGTCAACTTTACTGTCTTTGTGGAAAGGTTAACCAAAAATCATGAAATTGAAGTTCCCAGTCACGGATTGTACCTCTTCTGTTGTGCACATGAATGTGAATGAAGGCACACGACAATAAATAGGTCTCGCCAATGGTCTAAATGGCTACAGCTGGCTCCACGTAAAGGGTAGAATGATTAGTTGAGTGTAAGAGTGATCAACAGAACTTTTAGCCAGTAAACAACCCTCGAATAGAGCTATGACACAAGACCACAGTAGCAGGGAGCACTTGTTGTCTATCACAAGCTGTCCTGGGATGAAAACTCAACAGAAAACGATGGGGTCACTTTTAACTTGTAGCTAGAACCCTGTTGTTTTGTTTCTGAACGTCGAAACAGTCTAACTGTAACTCCTCCTTTACGAGATTCTGACACTTCGACGACAATAACTACTCTTGCCTGTGCTGTCTGTCTGTTTGTTGCCTGAAATGTCCTCTTTAAAGTGGTGAACCTTATTAAACTACTTTGTTGTGAAAACTATACAAACTTGAGAGGATTCCTCTGGTGGAAAGGAAATGTGAAGAATCTAAAATTTTTAACATTACTGTTTATTCTTTGATGATGTCATACGAATGGCGAATAGCTCTCTGTTAATGATGGATTTTCTCCTCCTCCTCCTCCTCTCGTCTCCTCCAGCGTGTAACTGTGGCACCAGGTTGTGTGAGCCGGTGACCGGTGACTGTATCTGTCCCCCGAGGACCGTGCGCCCTGAGTGCACCCAGTGTGAGCCTCAGACGTTTGGCTGCCACCCGGTGGTCGGCTGTGAGGTCTGCAACTGCTCTCGGCCCGGAGTCGTCACTCCTGATACCAGCTGTGATACAGCGAGTGGACAGTGCAGGTACGAAAGGAAACCAGACTGTAGACGGAGTATTAACCAATGACTGTGTATAGAATGGACAGCGTGCTTCCACCTGTCACGTTCTACGGTTTTGAAGCCAAAAAAACCCGTTTCTCTAGCCGCCATTGTGCAGCCAGAGTCTGTGCAGTAGAGAATTTCCGGTGGAGCCAAGTTAAAAAGAGAAATAAAAATATTTATTTCTTCTTCTGTTGTGTATTTTTAGGATTAAAATCCCTACTCTAGCCCCTTAGGGAAGAGTTTGAATTAAATCCCAAAATCAGATTCTATATTTCTCCAATTGGTGTTAATCCTTTCAGAAATTTGCACTAAGTGTTGGTTTCCCAAAAAAGTTAGAGTCCAGATCAGACTATTTGTTGAATCCCCAGAAAAAGTTTAAGTCCAAAGAGAGGCAAAAAGTCCAGCAGGTTAAATCCACAAGGTACTTTATTCCAGAGAACAAAGGAGCTGAAATCTGCAGAGTCCAACAAAAATATCAAGCTGCGCTGCATATTATATACATTTCTGAAATGGGTGTATCAAAATCAAAGGTTAACACCTTTAAACTTATATTGGTCATCAGGGGACAATCTTTCCCTTTTTTTAAACCCCCAGGGGATTTAATTGGCTGTTGTCTTGGGGGACAATTCTTATTTGTTGTTTACATATATGGACATCCGCTGGGCTGTCTCAGAGGTCACGTTTTCCTGCAGGTGCGAGATATCAAAACCTCTTTAAGCAGAAGACAAAGAAATGTACATGAAATACAGCTTTTTCACTCAGATGAGGACTCTCGGGCAGCCAAGTGGGAGTATTTCAAAGAGGAGCAGGCTACAGACTCAAGGTCTCTATGGGATAGCAGGTGTCCCATTTGAACACAAAGGGAGGGGAGATGTTTTCTGGTCAGATTCTCAGCAAAACTTGTGGGATTTATTTAGACAAGATATAATGCATGCAAACCCATAAAATAATGATATAAACCACTTATAAAGGTAATATGCCATATGTAGTGACTAAAAGATTGCAATAAAAGTTAAGACTTTAGCTTCTCCCCGCATTCTCCTCATCACTTCTTCAGAAGGTTTAGTCTCCTTTTGGCTCTTTCCCGAAGTTTCTTATATCCCCGATAAAAACTACTCACGAACGGCAGCTGTCAACTATCGTAAAACGAAACTTATATCGAGGTTTTTAACGTCCAATAACTAATGAGAAACTAACTTCTCAGAAAAAAAAAACACCTGAACACCATGCAGCCAAATGACATCATCATACTACCTTAGCGTAAAGATGAGAGAAACGTTTCTACGAGGTATCGTAATTTTTTTAAGTTTTCCTGGCTTAGATCTGGAATACATGGGGAGGCGGGGCTTATGACCTATACTGCAGCCAGACACCAGGGGGCGGGGCTTATGACCTATACTGCAGCCAGACACCAGGGGGCGGGGCATCTGCTGGAGGCTTCAGTTTGAGCCGAACGTCGTTACGTCCACTCATTATACAGTCTATGGTATTAACAAGTGATTTCAATGCCTCATGTGTTAATTCCCTCCAGCACACACACTCACACACACTCACACACACACACACAAAGGAATGTGCCAGCCGTGTTCAGGCAAGAGGAAGATGTAAAGCTGAAAGTGTTTCTCTAACCTGCAGGGTCTTATCTTTTTGGATTCCAGCACCTGGCATTAACACAGACACACACACACACACACACACACACACACACACACACACACACACACACAGTGGCATGTGCCCTGCAGTCAGCTGCCAGGACATTTACTCAGCAAGTGGAAACATTTATGATCAATCAGCGTCTGTGATGGATCATTTGAAGCAATAAAGCTTTAATCTCCTGCAGGTTTGGACACGTAGAGGTCAAAGGTCAAAGTTTGTTTCCTTAGTTGCACTGCAAAAACTGTTATCTGAGCAAGTCTTTATGTCTTCTTTGTTGTAAAAATTGCATTATTTTTCTTGCTTTGAGCCACATGCACCAGACTAGGTCATAAAACTGCCTTTTTTCAAGTTTTTTAGAGACAAAAACGAGGTCTGAATTGCTTGTAACAAGATATTGTAATACAAGAAATGTTTTTATTATCCCTTTGGCAGATTTTTTTTTACTTGTTACAAGCAATTCAGACCTCATTTTTGTCTATAAATATCTTGAAATAAGACATTTTCATGACCTGGTCTTATTTATGTGGCTCTAATCAAGAATAGTGAAACACTTTTTACTAAAAATAAGACATAATGACTTGTTTAGATTTCAGTTTTTGCAGTGTGGAGACACATCAGCTTTTGATTATTCTTTACAGACAGTTTCATGCAAACACTCTCTCACTAATTTATTTTTTGTCGTCCTCTTGTTTTGATCACTTCCGTTCTCGTGGTGATGAATAAAGTTGCTTTGAATGTGATCAGCTGGTTTAACAGATACATTTTGGTTTGAAGATTTTGATAAACTGTTTTCTTCCAGATGTAAGAACAACATCGTGGGCCGTCAGTGCGACCGCTGTGCCCCTGGTTTCTACGGTTACCCAAACTGCAGAGCGTGTGACTGTAACGAGGCAGGAACAGAGGAGGAAGTGTGCGACTCCTTCACGGGACAGTGTCTCTGTAAGGTAAGAGCACATAGACTCACTCACAGCCTTCCTTTCTCCTCCTGTTCTCGTTTCTCCTCCTGTTCTCCTTTCTCCTCCTGTTCTCGTTTCTCCTCCTGTTCTCCTTTATCCTCCTGTTCTCCTTTCTCCTCCTGTTCTCCTTTATCCTCCTGTTCTCCTTTATCCTCCTGTTCTCCTTTATCCTCCTGTTCTCCTTTATCCTCCTGTTCTCGTTTCTCCTCCTGTTCTCGTTTCTCCTTCTGTTCTCCTTTATCCTCCTGTTCTCCTTTCTCCTCCTGTTCTCCTCTATCCTCCTGTTCTCGTTTCTCCTCCTGTTCTCATTTATCCTCCTGTTCTCGTTTCTCCTCCTGTTCTCCTTTCTCCTCCTGTTCTCCTTTCTCCTCCTGTTCTCCTCTATCCTCCTGTTCTCCTTTCTCCTCCTGTTCTCCTTTCTCCTCCTGTTCTCCTCTATCCTCCTGTTCTCCTCTATCCTCCTGTTCTCCTTTCTCCTCCTGTTCTCCCTCACTCTCTGTCTCCTCACCTGCTCTGTGTCTCCGTCCTGCAGGAGAACGTTCAGGGTTCTCGGTGCGATCAGTGCAGAGTTGGTACGTTCCACTTGGACCCCACCAACCCCAAAGGCTGCACCAGCTGCTTCTGCTTCGGAGCCACAGATCGCTGCCGCAGCTCCGACAAAAGACGCACCGAGGTACTTTCAAACCTGACTTTATCACTTTATCACCATGTTCTTGTGCTAAAATCTGCACTGCAAAAAAGGGAAGCCTCTTAGTTTATTTATTTAATTGTGTCTGTATGTTTATTCTGTTTGCTTTCTGTATCATGAGAAATGCATACCTGATGTACAGTTGCATCATATGCAGCAATATCTATGTATGCAATACGTTTTGTTCTCTCTTCTGTTCTACAACACTGACCTTGTCTCATAAAATTTTCTGTGTTAAACTGAAAAAAAATGAATAAATAAAAATAAAAAGTTAAAAAGGAAGCCTAAATAGAAGATGACAACATTACATTTGTTGATAAAATATCATAAAACCCGTCAAATTATCTGTCTATGGAGACAGATAATTTTACTTGACAAGAAATCTTGAAATAAGAATTTAATTTAATTTCTTTTGTTTTGAATAAGATGAATAATTTGATGTTAAAATAACATTTCACATTATTACATTGGTTGTACCACCTGACATGGAAATTGTTCCAGTCACCAATGAAGTGAAAAAACCTTTTTTATCTCATAAAGTCTCTTTAGATGTTTGAAAAGGTGAACCAGTGTTTACAGTAAACCCGAGGAGACCGACTACGTCAAAGGACAAACCTGTTTTATTCTCTTCACTTTAAAATAAAAGTCTAATGTTACGGTTGCACCACCCTGACATTTGACAAGGTGAAAATTACGGGACAAAAGTTTTTTAAATTTCTCAACAGCTTTAATATTCTTTTTATTTGCAAAGAATGTTTTATTTAAAAAGGTTCAAGCATAAAATAAAGCCACTGTATTTTCAATTTCCATTTACAATAACTGACATTCATAAAAATCTCAAATTAATGACTCCTATGAACAGTCCTGCCAACGTGGTGGACTGTAAAACCCCCAAACTCCTTGGTTTTGTGTTTTTTTGTACAATATAAAATTATCAAATTTCTACACAAGTTTATTGTGTCCAAAGTATCTTATTTCTTTATGTACACTACTTTATGAGTTAAGTACTACCTTCCTTTATAACGTGATAGACACAAAAAAAGGGACGTCACGTCATTGACCCAAAAACAAAGTGCAGTTAAATGGAGGAGACTCATAATTTCTCTTCTGTCTTTTCTCCTGTAGATCATGAACATGGAGGGCTGGGTTCTTCTAGGAGCAGACAGACAGGAAGTTCCCGTCGTGGTGTATCCAGGTCAGGATCTTGTTGAAGCTGACCTCAGCGATGTTCCCGACGTTTACCAGGACCTGCACTGGCACGCTCCGAGGACTTACCTGGGAGACAAGGTGAGAGAGCAGTTAACCCTTTAACTACCCCACCAAGAAAAAATGAATAGCAACACTTTTTGTTTGCATTTCTTATTGCAACAGGTGAGTAATAACCACAATCTTTTATTTTTATTTCTTTAACCTGTATTTAACCAGGTTGGTCCCATTTAGATTAAGAACCTCTTTTTCAAGGGAGAGCTGGCCAAGACAGGCAGCAGCAAAAACAAAATGCATTATAGAATAAAAAAGCTCCAACTGTGAGTTATATCCAGGAATCAATTGTTCAAGCAACTGAGCTAAAACATCAACATCCAATGGAGTCTGCTTCCATTTCTTTCATTTTAGATTTTAAAACATTTAAGGGCACCAGCTCATTGAACTCTAAGTCATTTTGCAGCTTATTCCAGGCTGAAGGTGCAGAAAACCTAAAAGCCCTTTGCACCAATTTTAGTCCGTGCATCAAATCTTTCTTTGTTTTTCCAGCAAACTTTTTAGTTTTTAAAATATCGGCCTCTACTCAATGGTATGAAATTTCATACGAATGCCACAAATAGGAGAAAAAGTCACATGAAATGATCATATAGAGATAAATTAACTTCTCATAAACATCCAGGGATATTTATATTGGACAGTTTTGATTTCTGTAAGTGCCACAGAATATTGAGCGATGTTATTTCAACCAAAGGAAAAATTTGCAGGAAACAAGGAAAAACTACATTTGTAAATTTTTCACCCTGACTTTAAGTGCGATAATTAATAATTCTCACTCTGATGGAATGCTACTGTGCAAAACATTCATTTTGCAGGAAAAAACTCAAAGAACAAAGTGAAAAAACAAAGGCACATTTGATTGCCTTCAATATGTCGTCTCAACAACTCGACTGTAGCTGTGCAATAAAAAAAGGCTCAAGATCCATCACATACTTCTACTAAGTGGTAGAGATGGTTAAATTAGTTTGAGTTAAATTAGGGACTTCTCTTATTGAAGTATAGTGACTTAAAGTATGCTGAAGCGTTTGGTTGAGGAGGTAAGGGTTAAAGGTCGTGATGCAGAAATAACAGCTTCTTGCAAAAACGAACAAAAACATGACATTCACACTTTCACAAACACTAAATTCAAGCCGCTGGGATCAGTTTTTTCCTCAGAGATTTGACTCCTTTACATCCAAAAGTGCAGCTGAGAAAGAATCGTGAAGCTTATGTTGAACTTTCTGCTCTTCGTTTATCTTTGCTCTTGGCTTAATCGTCGAAGGTGTCACTTTTTGTGTGTGTGTGTGTTCTTCTTTTCTGGCTCCTGGTGTCGAAGTTTCCATCACATATCAAACTTCTCAGTGACAGAAATAACAAACCAGACATGATCTGGCAAAACTGGACTCTCTGGAATCTTCTGTGGAAAGACATCAGCTGTTAAAACAACCGAAGACACGAGAACGATCCTGTTTATTCGCTCGATCTCTGCGCACGTCAAGATGTTGATGAGATGAATTTCAAACACAGAGATGATTTGATTAAACAAAAGTTGGAGTTTTAGTGAATCACCGTTAGAGAAACAGTAAAAAAAACAAAGTATTTCCAACTCTATGTAAGTAACAGCTCATGATTTGTCACCTGAATCACAAAACTAATCTTCTTCTTGTGTAAATTGTTTTTTGGAAACACCCTACAACCACAGCTGGATTAAAGGGTTTTTGTTTTTTTGTGGTGTGGAAATTACGGAGCTTAAAAGTTACAAGAAGTTGGATTTAGCTCCACTTTTGGTCTGAGTCAGTTTAGTTGTTTCTACATTTTTAGTCCTTACACAACCTTTAAAAGCTTAAAGCTCCTTTGAACTGCAAGAAACTGAAATCTAAGTATTTATTTTGAGTAAAAAACATCTTTTCGCCTCTTGGGACCCAAGTTTTTGTTTGATTTGCTTTTTTTTAATTCCTCCTTGCTGTCTGAGATCAGTAGGACCTAAAATGTATAACACTCAACTTGGTATTTGTGCAGAAAGTTTAGTTATTAGTGTTTTGATTTCAATAAAAAAATCAAAAGTTTGGATCCAATGTGAATATAAAGAGTTAAAAAGAATAATGTGTAAAAAGAAAATCCAAACAGAGATTAAATAAGTCAAAATTAGGGAAGAAAAATGTCACAAGAATGGATTTATTGTAGAAATAAGAGATTAACTATCTCAAGCTGTGAGATAAAAATTCAAAAAGAGGAAAGAAAAAGTCGGAATTTGGAGAAAAAAGACAAAATTATGGACAGGATGTCAAATTTAAGGGTTCAGATACATAGTTATCTCTTAAATATTAAAAATGGAGAGATAAAAAATTGTAATGAAATTTTAAAAATATAAATGTATGAATAGGAGATAAGGAGATTAGAAATTAATATACGGAAAGAAAAATTGAGGAAACAGTCAAAATATGGATAGAATGTCAAATTCTAGAGATAAAAATGCATAATAATGAGTTAAAAATTCAGAATAAGAAGATTTTGAAATGTCAAATAACAAGATAAATTGCACAAGTTGGGACTCAAAGTCAAAGTAGTAAATTAAATCAAAAGATAAAAAGTCAAATAAGGACATAAAAGTTTAATTAAAGAGGATGAAAATGTATTAATACAGTTGTTTTCACCAAAATTTCATCCACATTCACCTGAAAGATCCAGAAAAATGAGTCATTACATGATTTTAAAAGACAAAAAAAGATGTCTGATTTATTCTAAGAGATCATTGGCTGATTTTTTTCTTCTTTGTAAGCCATTAAGACATCATTTTTGTCATGTAAAATCTTGGTATAAAACATTTTTCTTGACTTTTCCGGTGATTGTGGCTCATATTTAACTTTTACTAACAATAAGAATGTCAGTTTTTGCAGCATAACCGCCTCCGTGCAAAGATCCACCCTCGTCCTCTTGTCTTACCCCATCGTAATTACCGTCTGTTATCAAAACATAAGAGTGAAATTGAAAATAAGTCTTGATTTACCCCCCTTTTTATTTTTTTATTATTATTATTATTATTATTATTATTATTATTATTATTATTATTATTATTATTGTATTATTATTATTATTATTATTATTATGTTGTTGTTGTTGTTGTTTTGTTATTACTTATCTATTTATTTTTATTTATTTATTTATTTTCCTCTCTCTAAATTATTCATTTATCCACTTTTTTTTTTTTTTTTAAACTCTGCTTCTCCCTTTCCTTCTGTTCTTGTTCAAATATCTTTGTTCTTCAATTGATTCTAAAAACAATGTTAAAATGTTTACATAATGGTGAATATAAAAATGGAATCCATAACAGAAAATTTTAAAAGGAGACATGAATGTATATTTAAAATGTATGCAATATTATTTCTCAATAAAAACATATTTGACCATAATACTGGTCGACAGGCAAAAAGAAAATAAGTCTTGATTTAAAGATGTTTTTGGTGATTTTAACAGTGACGTCTTCATACTGTTTAAAGAAAAAGTTGAAGGACTCAATAACCTGTAGTTATTCAATAGCAACGGTGTTATAAAATACCAAATGTATCATTTTTTGTCATATTATGTAAAAGTTATAATAAGTTCTTGACACAAGATACCAAACAGGTCAACTTGTCACACTCCATTGAAAGTGTTTTTTACTCTTTGGGTGTCATTTTTGTCCCAATACAAGACTTTTTTTCCCAGACTTTTCACTTATGAGGCCCATTGTAGTTTTTGTGGTTTTACCTGGTTGAGAAACAGACACCTATTTGTCTGAAAAGCTTCCCCCATGTTCATCCATCAGCTCAGACGAGGTGTAGAGATCAGAATCAGTGTTTGGGTTTTTCATGTGATTCAGGGCCGTGTTTTGTAGCGCTCCACAGAGCAGCTTCAAATGTCAGCGCTGCCGCAACCTGCATCTCACACCCTCAATGTAATCCATTGTTGTCTGGATTAAGAGGCAGAAGCGTGAGATTAAAGTGGTGTCTGTCTCTGTTTCTTTAAATCCTGTTCTTAAGTGTGGTACGTGGTCTGATTGTCTCCTCCGTGCGTCTCTGTTCCTCCAGGTGTCGTCCTACGGAGGTTACCTCAGGTACCGGCTTCACACTCAGACCATGAGAGGAGACGTGTTGTCTCTGCCAGCAGAAGCCTCCAGGCCTGATATCATTCTCAAGGTACAAATTACACACACACTCACACACACACACACACACACACACACACACAATTTTAAACACACACAAGATTAATTTACACTCCAAAATAAAAAAAGTGTGCCTTCTTTTCTGTGCAAAATTTACTTTAAAGAGAGGGTATTGTGTTCATTTTTGCTAAAAGGCCTGGTTTATGGTATGTCAATATGCTCAGTGGCACCTACCAATTTCAAAGTGACACCTACCAGTTGATCATGGACCCCAAGCAATTTCTTGGTGACACATGCCAGTTGTTCAGTAAGATGTGCCGATTGCCTAGTGACACCTGCCAGTTCCTCAGTGACACCTGCCAATTGCTCATCGACACCTGCCAATCATTCAATGACACCTGTTAAATATCATTGAAACATGACAATTGCCTAGTGACACCAGGTAAATGCTCAGTGACACCTGCCAATTGCTCATTGACACCTGCCAATCATTCAATGGCACCTGTAAAATATCATTGACACATGACAATTGCTTAGTGACACCAGGTAAATGCTCAGTGACACCTGCCAATTGCTCATTGACACCTGCCAATAATTCAGTGACACATGTTAATTACCGATGGACACATACCAGTTGCCTATTGACACTTGGGAAATGCTCAGTTACTCCTGCCAGTTGCTCAGTGACGCCTGCCAATCACTCCATGGCCCATACAAGTTGCTTTTTGACACCTACCAATGCAAAGTGACACCCACAAATTGTTCAAAGACACCTGTAAATTTCTCAGTGACACCTGCCAATCACCCCATGGCACATACAAGTTGCTTGTTGACAACTTCCAATTGCAAAGTGACACCTGCCACTTGTTCAAAGACACCTGTCAATTGCTTAGTGTCACCTGCAAAAAACTCAGCAACACCTGCCAACTGCTCCATGGCAGATACCACTCACTCTAAGTGACACATGCCAATTGCTTAAGACGCCTGCCAATTTCTCATTGACACCTGCCCAATGCTTAGTGACACACCAAACGCTCAGTGACATCCACCCATTGCTCAGTTACACCTGCCAATTGCTCCATTGCAAGGACCAATTGGTCAGTGACATCTGCTTATTGCTCAGTGACATGTACCAATTGCTTAGTGACACGTTCCAAATGCTTTCCCTGATTTAACCAAAGTAAAAAAGATGTTTTTGATCCAGAAATTCTGAAAAGCTCCTTTGAAAAGTATGTGAACATGGAAAAATAACAAACGTATCTGGACACAAAGATGTTATTATTTAGAAATAATTCCTCTACTTGCCAATTTTCAAAACCAAACACACTTGTCACATTTCTCACCCTGTTTCCTCTTGTCCTGTTTTCCTCCAGGGGAACCAGATGACCCTGGTGTTTATGGAGAGAGAGTACTCTTCACCTGAGGAGCCTCACCTGGGGATCGTTCACATGGTTGAGGTAAAACTACCTTCCATGTCCTCGTGGTTTGTTTGAGCTGCACGAGCCAGAAGATTTATGTCAGAAGCTAAAATCTGAAAAACACGACGCAGACCGGCTGCTACATGTCGGTTTGGCACCTTGTCCTGAAATGTTGTTGTCGTGGTTTGAAGCATCAGGGGGAGATTTTCTTTTCATTCCTGAAGGAGTGATTAAAGTCAGAATGAGCTGCAGAAATCTAAGTCATGTAAAGTAAAAAAATGTGAACGCCTGACGTCACTTTGCTCATTTCTTCGTGTTTCCTCAGGGAAGTTTCCGTCACGCTCAGACCGGTAACTCCGTCTCCCGTGAGGAGCTGATGATGGTCCTGGTCGGTCTGGAGTCGCTGCAGATCCGAGCCCTTCACTCCCAGTCCGCTCACTCCGTGTCGCTCCGCGGCGCCGTTCTGGAAGGTGCTGAGAACCTGCCATCAGGTCGCCATGCCAACAACGTGGAGATCTGCATGTGTCCTGCGAACTACCTGGGCGACTCCTGCCAGGTTGGTTTTCCTCGTTCATCAATGATCATGTGGTTTCATGTAGGGCTTGGTAATTAATCTTAGATTAAATTAGATTTAATCGCAGGCTGTGCAGTAGTTCTTGAACCTCAAATGTGTCAGAATACCCGTGATCTTTTTTTGCAATAGATGTTTTATGTTTAGTGTAACTCAACCCTGCTCACCCAAAGAGACAAACCGTTGAAACCAATTTCGCAAAAGCAACAATCCAAGTGGTAAATATGGGGAAAAAACAGCAATAGAAATAAATAAAATTTAATCTAAGGTGGCAAAAATTGCTGAAAACAAGAAAAATTGGAGGAAGACAAAGTCAGAAGGGTTTGCCCCCCCCCTTTTTATTTATTTATTATTTTCCTCTCTCTAAATTATTCATTTATACCCCCCCTTTTTTAATTTATTTTTTTATTTTTTTATTTATTTTTTTCTAAACTGTGCTTATCCCTTTCCTTCTGTTCGTGTTCAATTATCTTTGTTCTTCAATTGATTCTAAAAACTTTGTTAAAATGTTTAAATATAGTGGTAAATATAAAAATGGAATCCATAACAGAAAATTGTAAAAGGAGACATGAATGTATATTTAAAATGTATGCAATATTTTTTTCCTCAATAAAAACATATTTGACTACCAAAAAAAAAGTCAGAAGGGTGAAAAAAGGGTGAAAAAAGTGACAAATGGTGGCAATAAAAATGGCCAAAAGTGACATAATTGGCACAAAGAAAGATGGAATGAAACTCGAAAAGTAGTCAGGAGGAGGAAAAAAAGATCCTAAAGAGGTGAAGAAGAGTGGAAGGTGATTAAAATGAACACAAAGCAACAAAAAGGAAATGAATCAGAAGGGAATTGACAAAAATAGTGGCAATAAAAATGGCCAAAAGCAACAAAATTGGCAAGAAAAGTGGGATGAAACTCGAAAATAATCAGAAGGAAGGGGGAAAAAAACGTCCCAGAGGGGTAAAGAGGAGTGAAAGGGGATTCATTCAAAACATGGAAGTTAATCAGAAGGGAATCAAAACGGTGAAAAAAGTGACAAAAACAGTCGTAATAAAAATGGCCAAAAGCAACAAAATTGGCAAGAAACTTGGGATGAAACAAAAAATAGTCAGAAGGAGGGAAAAAATTGGCCTTAGGGGGCTAAAGAAGAGTGAAAGGTGATAAAAAATAAACACAAAGCAACAAAAAATGGTGAAAGACTTTGAAAAAAGTCTTAAAAATTACTTAGAGGGGGGTAAATATGGTGAAAAAAGTGACAAATACAGTGGTAATAAAAATGGCCAAAAGCAACGAAATTGGCAAGAAAGTTTGGATGAAACTTAAAAAATAGTAAAACTAAAAAAAAGTCAGAAGAAGGAAAAATGGCCTTAAAGGTTAAAGAAGAGTGAAAGGTGATAAAAATTAACACTAAGCAACAAAATTTAGCAAGAAAATTGGGGAAAAATCTTGGAAATTAATCAGAAAGTGACAAAAAAAAACAGCCAAAAGTGGTAAAATTGGCCAAAGGAAACAAAAAAATGACAAGAAAGTTAGGATAGAACAAAATAAGTCAGGAAGAAGCAAAAACTGGTCCAAAAGTGGCAAAAAGCAGTCGTGTAGCAAAAGAAATGTCATGGGTTGTTTGTTGTGGTATAATTAGTATCAATGTCTATTTCCAATAATATGTCTGTTAAAAATCAGATAAGATTGGGGACTTGGATAGACTCACTCAGAAAAATCACAATTGCAGTTTTTGAAAATGGTTCAGCACAAGTTTTATGTCACTTTTCCCGACAGATTGTGTTTATTTTTAAGTTTTTTTGCTCAGCTAGGTTTTTGAAAAGACCAACAAACTTTAAAAACTTAACATTTCATCTTTACTGTTTTTGCAGAAATGTGCTCCAGGTTACTACAGAGACACCATCGGCCTGTTCCTGGGGAAATGTGTTCCCTGTAACTGTCACGGACACTCGGATCGCTGCCTGGACGGATCAGGAATCTGTCTGGTGAGAATCAGAAACAACAAAAAAAACATTACTTTTCCCTCTTGATGTTTATCCCTTGTCTCTAAATCTGTAACCTCCTGTTTGTTTGTTTTTTGTTTTTTCTTTTAAGAACTGCCAAC
The DNA here is from genome assembly GCA_008086565.1 of Thalassoma bifasciatum. Taxonomy (NCBI): domain Eukaryota; kingdom Metazoa; phylum Chordata; class Actinopteri; order Labriformes; family Labridae; genus Thalassoma; species Thalassoma bifasciatum. Next base: position 45,992 of record RPOG01000786.1, on the reverse strand, counting down.
ATAACACAGCTGGCGATCACTGTGAGAAGTGTCAGGGCGGTTTCCTTGGAAACAACACTCTGGACGGACAGGCCGTGTCCTGCTCCAGTTGTCCCTGTCCACTCAGGACTCCCTCCAACAAGTCAGTACACTCTTTAAAACATTCAAATCTAACTTTTAAAAACCTTTATTTGCTCTCTGAAGTTAATTTAAAGGCTGTATGATCAGTGATATAACTACAGGAAGCTTGGCGAGCACTTGATTTCAAAATAAAACTCCATGAGCAGACTGCTGAACTTTAATCAGATTTTATATATGATAGAATTATTTATTAATAATGGGTTTAAAACTACAAACTAGACACACATTAGAGATCTTTGATGCAGGTAGTGATGTTCAACACCTCCAATTTCCTTTCTGATTCCAGTTGTGGGTGAAACTTAAGCTGATATCAATGATACTAATCTGATAACAATGCAACTCCTTATCATTTTTACACAAACATAAAAAAAAAAAAAGCTTGGCTGTTTTTAGTTCAAATAGTTCTAAATCTGTGCTTACACTTCCTGAACTTACAAACACGTACATGTTGAATGTGGAATTTGTAAGTAGGGAATGCGTAAGTGCAATAACACATTATGCATTTCCACACTTTGTACTTCACATTGCACACTTACATATTTCACACTTAAAATGCAACATTCTACACTTGTACATTTTGCACTTACTTATTCCTTACTCACTCATTCTGCACTTACAAATGCATAAGTGTTGGAAGCGGAATTCATAAGTGCAGAATCTGTAATTGCACTTACATATTCTGCACTTAAGAATTCCATATTCTGCACTTGGAATGAGCTTGATAATGAGTTAAAAACGTCACATTGCATCTCTGTCTTCAAGAAAAAACTAAAACAGTTACTATTGTCTAAGTATCTCTGATTTACTGGTTATATCACTGCATCCACAAACAATATCAGGGTCGTCTGCTTCTTTTTTAGTTTCTTTTTTCCGTCTGTATTTGTGTTGTTATTTTACTTGTGTGCTCCTGCTTTATTTGTGGGAAAACTGGCCCCCTGTTGCAAGTTTTAAATAGCTTCTTTTGGGGTCACCCTTTCCACACATCCATTGAGAAATCTATTGTACGTATGTATATGTATATGTATGTGTATGCATGTGTGTATCAGTGTTAGTCAAGGTTGATGTGTGTGAATCAACTAAAGTAAAACTTCTGCAGGCGGAAGAAAAAGTAGTTCCCGACCAACCGCGTATCATTCAGACAAGATATCAACACTTCAGCTATTTTCCTGTGTTCCTGTTAAGTATATAGGTTACCTCCAGTGCCTGAAGTATCAAAAAATAATTTAATTTAAGAATCTATTTAGCAGGACCTTTGGCTCACGACTTTGTCCGATTGTCACAGAACAGCAAAGTTGAACATTTTTATAATATTGAACACTTTTAAACCTACAAAAAGTTACAGTTATGCAGTTTACTTAGTGAAAGTAAAAGCTCAAAAATATAGAATAATGTCTAATTATGCAATAATTCAACCACAGAAAGACGGCTTAACCTGGTGACCGTACGCTCCAAGCATGTTTCCTGTGAAAATTGGGCTCAAAGAAGAAAAAACGTGTAACTATGCATAACCCCAACCCTTGTTTTCTCTCTCTCTCTCTGTAGTTTTGCAGAGGGCTGTGTGCAGAAAACAGACAGGATGCAGTGTCTGTGTATGACCGGTTATGCAGGACCAAACTGTGAAAGGTATAATCAACCGTCTCATCTCACTTTTACAACTCTGGGCTCTAAAATGTCCATCCAAGTGTTTAAATTTTGATTTCTTTGTGCTTCTTACCAAAGGTGTGCCCCTGGTTTCTACGGTAACCCCATGGTCCTGGGCAGCAGGTGTCAGCTGTGTCATTGCCACGGTAACACAGACCCCAACATGCTGTTCACCGACTGTCACCCTCTGACCGGAGAGTGTCTGAGCTGCATGCACGACACGGCCGGGCCTCACTGCGACATCTGCGCTCCTGGTTTCTACGGCGACGCTGTCCACGCCAAAAACTGCACCAGTGAGTCCAGATTCAGCCTGAGAATTACAAAATCTACAATCATGAAGTAGTTACAAGATATATGAGATGTGTTTTCTTTACCCAGAATGCAACTGCTCTCCATGTGGCACTGAGTCATGTGACCATCACACCGGTCAGTGTCGATGCAAACCAGGAGTCACAGGACCAAACTGTGACCGCTGTGTGGTGAGTTGTTATCTCATATTTTATAATTGTTTTTAAATGAAGGGTTAAATAAACTCACATTTTTTGATTTGGGATCATTTCCAGGACGGCTGGTTCGGCTTCGACTCGTGCTCCGGCTGTCGTCAGTGCGACTGCGAGGCCTCGGCCGCTCTCGTGCAGCCGTGTGACCCTAAAAATGGTCAGTGCGCCTGTCAGCCTGGAGTCAACGGGCCCAACTGTAAACAGTGCGCTCCAGGACACTGGGACTACGGACCCAACGGCTGCAAGAGTGAGTGAAGGCATGAAATATCTAACATTAACTGGCTGGTCAAAAAAAGAAGTCACCACCTGGATTTAAATAAGCAAATAGGTCCAAGCCTCCTATTGGATAATTACAGCACGGGTGATTATCTCTCAGCTGGAAACAAGTTCTTTAACTCCAGCTGATGTAATGAGTAACTTCTCATTTCTTTAAGAACCATAGAGAAATACACATCCTTTGGTGGTGAAAAAGATTTTAGTGTGTTTAAGAAGGAAAGAATCATTGGCATCAAAAAGAGAAAACACTGAAGGAGATTGATGCAGAAACTACAGTGGCCTACAGGTGCAAACACTGCAAATACAGAAAAGTGATGCAGGGACAAAAAATGAAAAAACATGAAAATGATGCAAAAACATAAAAATGATGCACATCAGAAAAGCACTGCATCAGTTTTCTGAATAAACATCATTTTTATGTTTTTGCATCATTTTTCTGTTTTTTACGGAAAGTGATGATGGCCACTAGAAAAACAGGGCCCCAAATTTTTTTTTTCTTCTAATAAAAAAAGTCAGAGTTCTGAGATTTAACTCAGAATTCTGACTTTTTTTATCAGAAGAAATAAAAAGAATTTAGGGCCCTTTTTTTCTAGTGGCCCTAATCCTCTTCCGTAGTTTTTGCATCCAAATTTTTGTTTCTGCATCATTTTTATGTTTTTGCATCACTTTTCTGTTTTTACATCCCTTTTCTGTTTTTGCATCATTTTTATGTTTTTGCATCATTTTTCTGTTTTTTACAGAAGAAGATTAGGACCACTAGCAAAAGAAAAGGGCCCCAAATGTTTTTTTTCTTCTAATAAAAAAAAAAAGTCAGAATTCTGAGATTAAAGTCAGAATTCTGAACTTTTTTCTCAGAATTCTGACTTTTTTTATCAGAAGAAATAAAAAGAATTTGGGGCCCTTTTTTTCTAGTGGCCATAATCCTCTTCCGTAGTTTCTGCATCCAATTTTTGTTTCTGCGTCATTTTTATGTTTTTGCATCACTTTTCTGTTTTTACATCCCTTTTCTGTTTTTGCATCATTTTTATGTTTTTGCATCATTTTTATGTTTTGCATCATTTTTCCTTTTTCTGCATCATTTATTTGTTTTTGCAGCACTTTTCATGTCTTAGCATCACTTTTCTGCAGCATGTTTGCACCTGTAGGCCACCATACGAAACTATTAAAGTTGGGTTAAGAACTGTCAAACAAACTATTAAAAACTGGAAGGATGATGACATTTTGTTTCACTTTGAACATTGTTGTGTTTTATTCCTCCAGGGTGCGGCTGCAGAGGAGGTCACTGTGACCCTCGAACAGGAGAGTGTCGCTGTCCTGACGGTATGACGGGAAAACAGTGCGACTCCTGCTCTAACAAATACAGCGTTCCTGTGGAGGAGCACCACAGCATGCACTGTGAACGTACGTCTCACACACACACACACACACACACACAAGAGCTCAAACATGTAGAGTTAACGTTAGAATATTCCTCACACATGTTCCTGTGTTTGATTCGTCTGCAGCCTGCGACAGCTGCGTCATCGTCCTGTTGGAGGATCTGGATAAGATGGAGGCAAACTTCCGCTCGGTGGCCGGTCAGCTGACTAACCTGAACGCCAGCTCCATGGCCTGGTCCCAGCTGAGCAACATCAACAAATCTATGGAGGACGTTTCTGTGAGTCACACTGCAAAAACTGAAATCTAAGCGAGTCATTTTGTCTTATTTTTAGTCATACTGTTCTTGATTTGAGCCACATTTACTAGACAAGGTCATAAAAATGTCTCATTTGAAGTTTTTTAAAGACAAAAATGAGGCATCAATTGCTTGTAACAAGTAAAAAAAAAATCTGCCAGTGGGATAAGATAAAAGATTCTTGTTTTAAGACATCTTTCTGATTTCAAGAAACTTCCCGGGTGAATTCGTTTTATCCCATTGGCAGATTTTTTTTACTTGTTACAAGCAATTTACATCTCATTTTTGTCTTAAAAAAACTTGAAATAAGACATTTTTATGACCTGGTCTGGTGAATGTGGCTCAAATTAAGAACAATAAGACAATTTTTACTACAAATAAGACAGAATGACTTGCTTAGATTTCAGTTTTTGCAGTGCATCACATGAAAACTGCATCACGTGATCAGTTATAGTTGATTTTTGCTGCAGGTTTTTCTTTATTAACTCACTTTTTCATGACTCTAGCGCGCCATTCAGAACTACAACAGCACTCTGGATGACAGCCGCAGTCGGGCCGACATGCTGGAGGCTGAAATTCTGAATATCAACGATGATATTAATGAACTGCAGGACAAGGTGAGATAACGCTCACTGAAACAACCTTTAGACGAATATTTGAGCCTCCTGTTGTCTTTGGGTTAATTTGACCTGATTTATTTTGACAAATCTTTGGTTTTACTTGCTTAAAACTTACATGAATGGTTCCATACGATGCTATATGCATGTAAAATGTGTTATGACTCATAAGTGTCTTATCTGTTCTTTGCTCTGTTTACATGTTGTTTTTCGTTTTCAGGTGGCTGTGATGACTGACAGAGTTGGTGACGTGCGGGACAGTACCACAAACACACACCAGAGGGCAGAAGACCTGCTGTCCTTCATCAACAACATGACCATGGATATAAACGGTACGACAGCGGGCGGGTCAATGACAGAAAGAGGGTCTAAAAGCGTATTTTTTAAAAGCTCTTTGAAAATGGATAAAAAACATATTTCTGAAAGAAGAATTATGTTTTCTAACAGATTTCAGTAGTTGACCAACATTTCAAAGTTTTTAGGTTCATAAGTTTTTAGTATTTTTAATTTGAGCACCCAAAAATGTCAGGTGGCGCAACCAAATATAAGAAAATATATTTATATGTTCCTGTTATTTTTTCTGTGTGAAATTATTGGCAAGTATCTCTCAAGTGTCTGTAGTGACTCATACATTTTCATTTTGTGTGTTTCATTTCTTTTATTTGTGAATAAGATGAATAATTTGATGTTAAAATAACATTTCACTTTATTACATTGGTTGTACCACCTGACATGGAAATTGTTCCAGTCACCAATGAAGTGAAAAAACCTTTTTTATCAGTATTTCAGAGAAATCTACAAACTTTTCCACTTGGTCACAAATGTCATTTGGGCTCCTCTGGCTGATGCAGTTTCCTGTTTCCTGTTTTATTCTCTTCACTTTAAAATAAAAGTCTAATGTTACGGTTGCACCACCCTGACATTTGACAAGGTGAAAATTACGGGACTAAAGTTTTTTTTAATTTCTCAACAGCTTTAAAATTCTTTTTATTTGCAAAGAATGTTTTATTTAAAAAGGTTCAAGCATAAAATAATGCCACTGTGTTTTTAATTTCCATTTACAATAACTGACATTCAATTTTTAGAGTTTGATTACTGTGGATACTTGTCAGGACGGTTGCACCACCTGACATTTTGGGGGTTTGAGGAACCACAACACAAAAAAACATGTTATATTTTAATAGTTTAAAGATGTGTTCAAATAACACAGGTTTCATAGAATAAAGAAATACATGTGATGAAATACTCAATTCATGATGGAAGGAAATATTACACTCAGACACAAAAAAGGGGACGTCACGTCATTGACCCGTAAACAAACAAACTCAACCACTGACCTTAACTCTTTGTGCTGTTTTCTCTTTCCTCAGACATTTTACTGATGGCGAACCGCTCCTCGCTGAACATCACGGAGGCAGAGCTGGAAGACGAAGAGAGGGAGAGGAAGATGAGGGAGGTGGAGGCCATGCTGAGAGAGATGAGGTACAGGAGCTGCGTGGGTCAAAAGAAGGTGGCGGAGAAAGAGAAGATGGAGGCGGGGAAACGTAAGTTCGTTCACTCAGACGGAAACAGGTGGATGAAGTTTAGAGACCGAGAGTCAGCGTCTGTTTCTTCCTTCAGTGTTGGATCGAGTCAACAAGGAGCTCGCCAACCGTCAGGGGGAGAACGTGGATTTAGCCAAAGTCATCAAAGACCGCCTCGCTCGCTTCCACTCTGAGATGATGGACCTGCGAGACGCTCTGAACGAAGCCATGAACAACACCGCCAAGGCCTCGGAGATCAACAACGCCAACGAGAAAACGCTGGAGGAGAATCAGGTGAGCGTGGCGGTCGAGAGAAGAAGAGAGCGAGTCAGCAGAGGTTAGATCTCAGCAGTGAGTCTGATTTTTTTTTTATTCTCTGACACAGAAGAGACTTGAGGACCTGAAGTCCAAGCAGAAGGAGGTGAACGACCAGCTGAACATGGCGGAAGACGACGTCGCTCAGGTCAACGAAATGCTGTCCATGCTGCAGGACTCCAAAGAGGTTCGACCGCCACCGCTGCTGAAAACAAAGGCCCAATTCTAATTCCTTTCTTAACCCTCAATCTTAGTAGCCCTCAAAACCAAGTGTTAAGGGCTATCTTGTGACTTAGAAATGGGACACCCCTTAAATGCAAATGAAATTGTTGTGGACTGTCTGTCAGTTATTCCTTCGGTTAGCGTTAACAAAAAACTATCTGTATAAATAACACAACCACGGACATATTCAGCTGTCACAGCATACCATAGTTTATTGAAAGGTAAACACCAGCTATAACTATCGTTACATAACTCTGCAGCTACAGGAGATGACATTAGCCCGGTCATCTTATACCATTATCGGCACAAGCATGTTATATAGGCTGTTATCTTGATCAACAACTACATTACCACGGAGAAAAATGACCATTTTGTAACGTTAATTGACTTAAACGACAGCAACATGGCTTGTCCGCACCGGACGCTATTGACAAAAGATTGTAAAATAAAAATAAATGTTATGCAACAACGAGGTAAATAATCCATAAAATGGGTCTAAACTAAGATAATACAATGGTTTTCATAATATTTATATCTCCATTAACAAAGAAAATACTATATTTGTATTCGGGACAGCACTTACACTTCGCGGGAGTGCGCATTTTGAGATTGAGGGTTAAGACAGGAATTGGAATTCACCCAAAGTCTGACTCAGCTTTCTGCATCATTTAGAAAAAATTAATGGTTGTTAAATGTTTTACTCAGGAGTACGAGCGGCTGGCGGCTCAGCTGGACGGTGCTCGTGGACCGTTAGCGAAGAAAGTGCAGGACTTCGCCTGGACGGACTCTAAACTCCCCCTGGTGGAGAAAGCAGAGGAACACGCAAAGATGCTCAATACTTTAGCCATGAACCTGTCCAGGTAAAGAACAAGCCAGATACTTATCTACAAATGTTGTCTTGTTAGTAAGAATCATTAAGATTTTATTGTTTTTTTCACAGTTTGATCGAAGAGACCAAGAAAGAAGGATTCGTGGACGTAACTCAAGCTTATAACAAGATCATCAACAATATCAAGGAGGCAGAGGAGGCCGCCAACGTGGCCGCCAAGGCTGCAAACGACACCATGGAGGTAAAGAAAAGCATGTGGAGTTTTTATTTCTAATACATGGATTCTAAAGGTGTGCTTAAGTCCCGCCCTCGAATACGATGAGCCAATCACAGTGCATATAGCCATTATGAAACACTCATTGCAGAAAGTCAGTTTTTGTTCAGTTTAATGACATTTTTCTGACGTCTTTAGTTTGGAAAAAGTTTCTTCTTTGGATAAGTGTTTGCTGTGTCAGCTGAAAATCTAAATGCCTCAAAATTTAAATTGTACTTTAACTAAGATTTATTTCGTATTTATTATTATTGAATACTATTATTCATATTTATTCACAAATGATAAATCTAAACAAATTGGCTCTGCTAAGTTTTATTTTGGGCCATAATTGGTCAAAAATGTGAAAAAACAAGTCAAACTCATGCTTTGAAAGTCGAAATTTTGAGGCAAGTCAACATCATGAGAAATAAGTCAAAATTTAAGGTGGAATTAACTCACAGTTTTAGGGTTCATAAAGTAAAATTATTAGAAAATTCAAAATTTTTGAGATAAAAAGTCAAAATCATGAGTTGAAACTTAAAATTTTGAGATAAGTAAACATCATGACAAATAAGTCCAAATTTTACATGGAATAAAGTCACAATTTTAAGGATGATCAAAATTATGAGAATGTTAGAATTTTAAAATAAAATAAATGAAATTTTGAGATAAAAAGCCAAAATTATGAAGAACAAAGTAGAAGTTTAGATAGAAAAAGTGAAACTTTTGAGATCCAAATTTTAAACAACAAATTAAAATCCTGAAAAAATGTTAAAATTTTTCGACAAATGTCAAAATTATGGGAAAAACAGTCAAAATTTTGAGAGAATAAGTCCTAAATTCCATTATTTCAATTCGTTCATTTATTCTATGCTTGTGGAAATCAACTTTGCCAAATTTTTTTATGGCAACATTTCGTAAATTTTCACTTCAAACAGTAAAGGAGTGTTTTAAATAAATGTTTGGGTGATGAAGCTACTTTATTGCTTTTAAGGATCTTTGGTTATTTTTGTGGGATCTCACAGAGGCGTGGTAGGTGGTCTTTGAATAATCTTCGAATTTGGCGACCCTCTGAGTGGGTGAAGGGGCATGTTTTAGCCATATATCATTTAGTTCACATGTTTAATATTTTCTGCACATTTAGAACATGAAGGACCAGGATCTGAGTGCAATTGCCGAGTCTCTGAAGAACCACAGCATCGAGCTGAAGGAGGAGGTGGAGAAACTGGATGATGACCTCAACAACGGTGAGCGCACACCTGGATGTGGTTTTTATTAAGTGATGAAATCAAGACTCATTTACAGTCGCTCTAATCTTCATGTCTGGATTTTTTCTTTGTGCCGCACAGATCTGAAACCGCAGCTGGAAGACGCTCAGAGGCGATTGGACGAGGCTAAAACCAAACACGCTGACGTGATGAAGGAGCTGGAGATGGTTCAGAACAACCTCAACTTTACCTCAAGTACGGACAAGAAACAGATGCAGAATTCTTTTACTTATAAATGTGCAAAAACAATCATAAACGCAGCTTGAAGTGTGCAAGAAAAATCAAAGATCCTCTATTGATGACGATAGAAATGTTCAGCTGTTTTAAAAGTGTTGCATTTATACGTTTGTGATTTTGTTCAGTAGAGATTTCAAGTCTTTTTCTTCAGGTATTGATGGAACCAAAACCTCAGATTGAAGATAGAAAAAAGAAGTTTGTGCTCAGAATAATAACAATCACTTTCATATTTTCATTCTCCTCTTTCTTCAGACGTGAGTCAGGCCATCGCTGATACAAAACAAGCTGCAGAAATCGCCAACACCACGGCGACACAAGTCAACGACGCCCTCCGCCCAATCAAAGAGCAGCTGGACAAATGGCAGCAGACGTACGGAGACGCCAACGCCACCAATGATGACATCAACAACGCCCTGATGGAGGCCAACAAGACCGGTATGAGCTCTTTAAATCGTTAGAATGTTTTTTTTCTCACTCTCTGAATGTGGAAAGTCTGACTCTTTCTTCTTGTTTGTAGTTCAAGCTCTGGGTGAAACCATCCCCATGCTCATGAAGAAACTGGACAAACTGCAGAATCACTCGGCTCAGATGCCGAACATCTCAGAGAACATCAACCGCATCAGGCAGCTCATCCAGCAGGCGCGCAACGCCGCCAGCAAGGTAAACGCCACCGGGCTGAGGAACAAGAAACTCGAGATTAAAAGACATGGGCTGTTTTCCAAACCGCCTACTACCTTCTACTTTCACATGTAGTATGTAGTGTGACTGTTTTGTTGGACCTGTTTAGTCGTTTACTACTCTGGATTTCTGTTTCAGGAAGTGGAGCTGATGGGTTTTTTTCTAATGTTTAACTTTATCATAAATAAACCATGAGTACATTTGGCATTTCAGTCATTAGTTCACCACATCAATCAGTGGTGAAGTTACAGGAGCAATAAAAGTAGATAAGTTAAATTAGATGTCAATGAGATACAAAGGAAAATCAATAAATGAAATTAAGCATGTGAAGGAAGCTGTACATTTTTTTGAGAATTTTTATGGTTTTTTCATTACTTTTAGTGATTCAAGGAACATTTTTAATTCATTTAGAAAATCAACAAATTCAGGGAGAGATTAGAGTCCTGATTTTATCAAATTTGTAAAGGTATAGAAGTTTATTACAGCAAAATCGCCATATTTGATTTTTTATCTTGCACCAAAAGTTATCGTGTATTGAAAATAAATCTGAAACCAACTCACTTTTTATTTTTACAGCTGGTGTAAAAACTGCGTCCTCATTACCCACGTAGGCTGTTAGTGTAAAATAAAAAGTGATAAATGATTTAGGGGCTTTTATGAATTTGGTAAAAGTAAACAGCTCGTTCATGATGAAGTGAGCAGATTTACCGCTGTTTCTTTCCTGTCACTTCACTTTTATCTCTCGGACCGTTTCACATTTTTGTTGTTGTGTTGTAGTCGAGCTGATTTATTCCAGTAGGTGTCAGTAATTCACCCCAAACTGACAAATGGCATTAGCGCCGTGCATTGTGGGAAACAGTACGCCAGGTAGACTGGTCCGTTGCAGACTGAGAAATTTTCTCGGATCAGTAGAAACATCCGGGAACTTGTAGTTTACTACAGATCTCGCAAGTTTTCGCATACTGTTACTACATACTGAATTTAAGCCAAAGTAGTGGGCATCACTAGTGTTGTAGGCGGTTTGGAAAACAGCCAAGGTTTTGACTGTTTTCCTTCATGTTTCTCCTCCTCTTTCCTCCTCCAGGTGGGAGTGCCGGTGAAGTTCAACGGGAAGTCCGGCGTTCAGGTCCGTACTCCTCGTAACCTGGCAGATCTGGCTTCCTACACCTCCCTGAAGTTCTACATCACCCTGCCCGAGGGGACACGAGGAAAACGACAGGACAACGGCAACCAGCAGTTTGTCTTCTACCTCGGAAACAAGGATGTAAGCTTCGACACGACAACACTGGAGCTTGTTTTTCCTTTTTTTTGTTTTTTGTTGTGATGAGTTTCTGAAGTTAATCTCTGTCTTTGTGGGATTTGTAGTCCAGTAAGGAGTTCCTGGGTATGGCTTTAGTTGGGAAGAGGCTTCGCTGGTACTTCAACGTCGGTGGAGAAACTGCTCAGGTGATGATGAATGAAGACGTCAAGGCCAACGGGAACTTCAACAGCGTGGTGCTGGAGAGGTACGACTCACGTAAAGCGTACAGATCTTTTTAATTGGGGGATATTTTGTATCTAAATGAAGAGATTTCCTGTAAAAGTCTGGTTTGATTTATCCACAACTGACTCTCACAGTGAGTCCACTAAGCTTGGCGTTGACCAGTTGTAGCCACACCTGCTTTTTTTATGCACATTCACGTGAACTTTAATCTAAGGAACAACCTGTGGGTCTGAGGTTAAGTATAAAGTAAAGCTGAAGTTCTAATTTGCTGCAGTGACACCGAAATTTACGAAAATTTGTGCTAGATCACAGTGGTGTGCACAGACATTTTGAAGGGCAGGGGCGAAAGAAAAAGAAGGCCCCCAAGAGGACACCATTAGACATGTTAATGTTTTTGGAAAGTGTCTTACGATAACTTGTGTTCAGAGTTGGCGCTATATAGATAATGATTGATTATTTGATTAAGATTGAGTTGAGAGCATGTTTTGGCTCCCAGGAGAGCACTTTAATAAGTGTTTGGCCCCTGAGAGGGAGCCTGAGTGTATTTTGGCTCCCAAAAAGGTACTTAAACGCATTGTGGCTCCTGAGAGGACATTGTAGCATATGTTTTGGCTTTTAGGGGAATACTTTTGTGTATTTTGGCTCCAAGAGGGCACTTGAGCATGTTTCAGTTCCCTAGAGAGGGACACATAGAAACATGTTTTTGCTCCCAGGAGGGAAGTTAATCACGTTTTAACCAGCCAAAGTGGCAGATTGGTACAATTCCACAACCAGAAGGAAACTTAAGCACATGTTTTGGATCCAAAAAGGGCACTTTGATGCAAGTTTGGCTCTAAGAGGGCACTGTAGCACTTGTTTTGGATCCCAAAAAGGGCCCTTTTATGCAAGTTTGGCTCTAAGAGGGCACTGTAGCACTTGTTTTGGATCCCAAAAAGGGCACTTTAATGCAAGTTTGACTCCAAGAGGGCACTGTAGCACTTGTTTTGGATCCCAAAAAGGGCACTTTAATGCAGGTTTGGCTCCAAAGGGTACTGTAGCACTTGTTTTGGATCCCAAAAAGGGCACTTTAATGCAAGTTTGGCTCCAAAAGGGTACTGTAGCACTTGTTTTGGATCCCAAAAAGGGCACTTTAGTGCAAGTTTGGCTCCAAGAGGGCACTGTAGCACTTGTTTTGGATCCCCAAAAGGGTACTTTAATGCAAGTTTGGCTCTAAGAGGGCACTGTAGCACTTGTTTTGGATCCCAAAAAGAGCACTTTAATGCAAGTTTGGCTCCAAGAGGGCACTGTAGCACTTGTTTTGGATCCCAAAAAGGGCACTTTAGTGCAAGTTAAGCTCTAAGAAGGAAATGTAGCACTTGTTTTGGATCCCAAAAAGGGCACTTTAATGCAAGTTTGGCTCTAAGAGGGCACTGTAGCACTTGTTTGGATCCCAAAAAAGGCACTTTAATGCAAGTTTGGCTCTAAGAGGGCACTGTAGCACTTGTTTTGGATCCCAAAAAGGGCACTTTAATGCAAGTTTGGCTCTAAGAAGGCAATGTAGCACTTGTTTTGGATCCCAAAAAGGGCACTTTAATGCAAGTTTGGCTCCAAGAGGGCACTGTAGCACTTGTTTTGGATCCCAAAAAGGGCACTTTAATGCAAGTTTGGCTCCAAGAGGGCACTGTAGCACTTGTTTTGGCTTCAGAGAGGGCACTTAAGTGAGTGTTTTGGATCCCAAAAGGGCACTTGAGTACATGTTTCAGCTCCTTAGAGAGGGACACGTGGGAGTTTTGTTTTGTTCCTAAAGAGGACCCTTCTTTTAGGATGCGTTTTTCAAATGTGTACTACAACTTCCAGGTTAATTTCTCAACTCACTTTACCTCCAAAAATCAACTTCATTTTGCCAGACCTGTCCTCTTATTCAGTACATTCACCCTCTGTTTCCCTGACTTCAGGATCCTCCAGTACGGTCAGATGTCCATGTCCTCAGAAGCCTCTGAGGGAGATCAGAGAGTCACTAAAGCGTACGTGGAGGCTGTCGGAGATCAGGGTCTACTCAACCTTTTGACAGATGATACTGTCTTCTACGTGGGAGGGTATCCGAGTACTTTCAAGGTGAGTTCACTGTTGTTTCTTCATATGAAAGTCTCCCCAAAAAATTAAGGACATGAGCCACAGATTAAAAACACATGTTAAAATTCTGGTAACTTATGGATGAAGATGCACTTGGAGATGGAACCGTCACTTTTTCTTAGAATCCCTCAAACAGGCATTTTGTAGATTATCTGCAGATTATCTTTTTGCAACCATGAAATTAATTTCTCAAGGTTTCAAAGTGTGTTAGTGTAAACTGATGCCGTACTCTGACTGAAATCTTTTCTTTTTTCAGCCACCCGCTCCGCTCGCTCTGCCGAACTTTAAAGGCTGCATCGAGCTGGACACGCTGAACGAGGAAGTTCTCAGTCTGTACAACTTTGAAAACACTTTCCAGCTCAACACCACAGAGGAGAAACCATGTGGCAGGTCAGTGAGCCTCAGATTAAATGAGTCACTTTACTTTTGTGAAAATCAAACTCATATTTCTCTTTCTTCAAACGTGTTACCCACAGGTCGAAGCCGGTGCTGACTCAGGCCTGGGTGAATGACGCCGCGTACTTCGACGGTACCGGCTTCGCTGAGATCAAGTTTACTGAAGAATCCAGTCGTATCCAGCGTTTTGAACAGGAAGTGAAACTGCTGTCGCATAATGGAATTCTACTGCTGCTGCAACACCAGGTAAACACATCACTTTATGGGAAAACCTCGGTGTTTGAGGCCCACGCCTTAAACAAAGACGATCCTTATATGATTACACCATCACTTCAAAGGTTGTGGAGCATCATTCCCGCTCTTTAAAGACTTCTCTCTCCTCCATCAGGATCAGTTCCTGTGTCTGGCGGTGCTGAAGGGCAGACTGAGAGTTTTCTACGACTTCAGCGGGAAACTGATGGAGTTCGAGGCCAAAGATCCTACAGCTGACATCCTGAGAGTCAGCGACGCCGACCCTAAAGCTGTGAGTCCGACGTCCTTTCATTGTTTTAAACTCGTTCTGGGGCGCAGATGGCCTGGTGGATATGGCCGCGCACCATGAGGCTTGCCCTCGAGCAGGTGGCCCAGGTTCGATTCCCGCCTGTGGCCTGTTTCCCACTCTCTCCCCCTTTCCTACTCTATCCACTGTCCTCCTCTATCCAATCAAAGGCAGAAAAGCCAAAAAAATATCTTAAAAAAAACAAAAAAAAACTTGTTCAGTATTCCCTCTCTATATTTCTGACCCTTTATTTGTCGTTTTTCCTCATGAAGCTGGAGATCATCATCCTACGCTCGTCCCAGAAGCGAATTGTGGTGAGAAACAACCGCGTCAGCCTTTACACCCAGCAGTTCACCGAGGACATCCCCCCGTTCAGCGGCCAGTACTTCCTTGGAGGAGTCCCGGAGAACAAGATGCCAGAGAAGTGAGTCTCTTCAGTGTAAAAACTGATGGAGTTTTCGTAACCTCTTCATGACTCATTGCAATATCTTGATTTTTCTTTCTGTCTCCTCTCAGGTTGAAGCCTTACTTCCCTAAGCAGGGATCTTTGAAGGGATGTTTCAGAAACGTGAAGGCCCAAAACTCTCACATCGATCTGAAGAGGATGACAAACTCTGGAGTCAGTTTCGGCTGCGACAGCGACCTCCTGGTGAGAAACCCAGTTTTTCTGTTCACTTGGAAAGACTCATTTAAGTTAGATAATAACCTTAATGTCCACTAGTGCAGTTTTTTGAAACAAGGTTATGCGTGAAAAGTAAATTGGGGGCAATACATACAGATTTTTACGTACATATAAATCACTACATCGTCTGCAAACAGTTGAATCTGACCTCTATTTGGGCATATTTTGATCTGGAACATGGAAATAAAGTTGCGTGTAGATGCTGTGTCAGGTTAACTCAACTCAAGCAATGTTTACATGGCTGCTTTTCCATTACACTTTTTTGCAGAATAAAAGTGATGTTTCTTAGGCTTCTATATTGTACAATTGCGTCTTTCAGGTGTTTCAAACTATTATCTAGTTGCACCAGACAAGGAAGCAAATTGCAATCACTTATCAAAAAAAGGCATTTCCATTGCACTTTTGCGACAAACTTGAAAATCAAAACTTCTGGAAAACCATCTCATGAGTGGCTTAAACTTTTTCTTTTTTTAGAAAGTTTGGTGTTTCCATTTTTCCCACCATTTTTTGGATTGCAACGATTAATTTTTGTGCTATTCTAGGTGTAATGGAAACGCAACTAGTGTCTATCGTCAAACCCAGTGTTAATCGTCCAAAATGAGTTGACTTTAGTTTAGACTTTCTTTTCTGTGTTTTTTTCCAGCATTTCACCAGTGGGTTTGTAATTTGAGCCCCCATTTACAAGGTGTCTACCATAGACTGTATAATGAGTGGATGTAACGACGTTCGGCTCAAACTGAAGCCTCCAGCAGATGCCCCGCCCCCTGGTGTCTGGCTGCAGTATAGGTCATAAGCCCCGCCCCCTGGTGTCTGGCTGCAGTATAGGTCATAAGCCCCGCCCCCTGGTGTCTGGCTGCAGTATAGGTCATAAGCCCCGCCTCCCCATGTATTCTAGTTATGAGCCGGGAAAGCTTTAAAAAATTACGATACCTCGTAGAAACGTTTCTCTCATCCTTACGCTAAGGTAGTATGACGATGTCATCTGGCTGCATGGTGTTCGGGTGTTTTTTTTAGTAATGAGTTAGTTTCTCATTAGTTATTGGACGTTAAAAACCGCGATATAAGTTTCGTTTTACGATAGTTGACAGCTGCCGTTCGTGAGTAGTTTTTACCGGGGATATAAGAAACTTCGGGAAAGAGCCAAAAGGAGACTAAACCTTCTGAAGAAGAAGAAATAAATATTTTTATTTCTCTTTTTTACTTGGCTCCACTGGAAATTCTGTACTGCGCAGACTCTGGCTGCAAAATCGTAGAACGGTGACAGGCGGAAGCACGCTGTCCATTCTATATACAGTCATTGGTGTCTACACATCTATTAAAAGTCCTAAAAAGTCTTAAATTCATTTATGTAAATGAAGGCTTTGAAATGACTTAAAATCACTAAATATGTTGTATGCTGGTCTGAAGTGCACTACTCAATGTCTTGCATTTGTCGTGGCAAGACCAGTTAATGCTATATTTTTTTTTCTTTTCCTCTGAGACTATTTTCTTACAAGCTGCTGATTTTATTATTTGCATGCCAGCTAGATTGGGATCTCCCAACCATTGCCTATATCTAAAGTGTCTTTGGACTTAAATTTCACTCAAGGTGGCTTTAAAAAGTTAATAAAAAGTTTTAAATTTGACTTGCTGAAACTTGTAGACACCCTGATTTAAATGACCAACAGACTGATCAAGGTTTTTTTAACACATACTGTTGGAAAACTACTAAATGACGTAAATTGGTGTCATTTTCTTCGTGCAGGTGGCTCGTGAAGGTCATTTCACAGGTCAGAGCTACCTGGACTTTGCTCTGACGAACATCCCCACCCTCAGGAACAACTTCTACGCCAGCTTCAGCTTCAGGACGGAGCAGAAGGAGGGACTCATGTTCTACCATCAGGACCAGGTGGAACCACCTCTCCTGTTTTTCTTTCTCTCAGTTTACTACTTTCCCAAATCTAGTCTTTGGTTTTTGGATGTTGCGTGTAACACTGACACGGCTTTGGTGGTTGTTTGTGTGTGTACAGGAAGGAGTGTGTCAGGTGTTTTTGAACGAGGGCCACGTGGTCGTGAGAGCTGGAAACAGCGAGCTGAAGACGCAGAAGACGTACAACGACGACAACAGCCACTACGTCTCCATCTACAACAACATTAACGGGTAGGACGCTGAACCTTTAACTTCTTTACTCATAAACCTTTGTCCTCAGCCTCATCGACAACTGTGTTATGATTTACTCTCCAGGATGCGTTTGTACGTCGATGATGTTTTGGAAAAAGGGAAGGAAGGAATCCGGATAGACAGCCGTGGTCGAACTGGAGCAACGGGAACAGGGTCGACCTTCCTCGGAGGATCACCCGACCAGGGCCTGACTAACCTCACCGGATGCATCAGCAACGTTTTCATCAAGCGGTGAGCCATTCATACATTTATTCCTGCAGAAATGTTTTATTTTCTGAGCATGTTTCATGTTTAACTGTCCGTTTGTCTGTTGTCTCCAGGGAAACGAGTCCTCAGATGGTTTTGAACCTCATGAAAGCAAAAGAAAACATCAACGTTCCCATGGACTGTCCTGCTGCCAAAACACCTCAGCAGATTATTTCTGCTCAGCCAAAACACAGCAACAAACCCAAGGTACACACACACAAACACACACAAAGACAAGCTGTGACATGGCTCTCCTTCAAAATAAAAGTCAAGCTAAGTACATGAACAATAAATTCTAGTGTCATCATAAGTTTGTGGGCTTAAATTGATGTTTTCTCTCTCAGGGAAAGCACAAGAAGCCGGCGGGGTCTCGCAGTCGTAACACCAGGGACTCCTGTCAGGGGGGGCCGTCAGATCAGGAGGCGGGGGCGACGCACTTCAGCGGCTCCACCCACAGCTACCAGAGATACGACTCTCTGCCCAGCTCTCTGTGAGTGTGACATTTACTGAGAACTGTGTCATTTTCCAAGTTTACTATAACATCATAGTGTTCTCCTACTTGAAACTTCTTAGCATTGTTATTCTCCTGTGTGTTTTTTGATTCAAATTTTTCCATGTTCAAATTTTAAACTAGCCAACTTGCTCAGAAGATGATTGCTGTGATTATTTTGCTTATTATGTGGCTTCTTGTCACAATTTTTTCCCATTTGAAATGAATGGAGAACTCCAGCTTTTCTGCCTGAAACTCCACTTTGAGAAGCTGAAAATTCATCACACTTCCACATACAGACACCATTGTTGCTTTCAAATGTTCATTAATCTTTCCACTATTCACCTGTGATTTAGTTTTTAAATATCTTCCACGGATCTTAAGATTTCACTGTTTAAGCAACATGAACTTTTGGGGGTTTTCACTAAAAACTCAACTCCTAACAATGCGTGACATCATCAGACAGAGTAGCTGCAAAAGAAATTTCTCAAATAAACTGCCACCACAGCCACAAATTTTTATTTTTTTTTACTTTACAGACATAAACAAGGCAACAAAATGATCTTTGGCTTTTCTTGCTTCTAACAAAGGGGATATCTAAAAAATATTATTATATCTTTTGGCTAGTAAGCAACCAACTGTCTGAAAAAGAAATTGCTTCTTACTCTCATTGACTTCTACTTCTTCTAATTCTACAACTAACAATTTACAGCTTTGTTTCTCTGCTTTTAACAATTTTATTGCAAATTTGCTCAGTTTCAGCTTCAGCATTTTAACGCATTTGCTGCAAGGAAATGCAATTTCTCTAGTTGCATTAAAAAAACAAAAAATAAGTACCATCAAAACATAAAAAGTCATATAAAAGATTAGAATTATCAAAAAAAAAACTTGGATTTAAGTGAGTAAAGAGCTCTGAATGTGTCACTTTTTGATGATTATCTTGGTGCAGATCTCAAATTAGTTCAAAAGTCTAATCGCGGATAGTGCAATATTTCTTTAATCTCAAATGTGTCAGAATACCAGTTCACTTTTTGCGGTAGATGTTTTATGCTCAGTGTAACTCAACCCTGCTCAACTAAAGAGTCAAACTGTTGAACACTACTTTTGCAATAGCAACAATCCAAGTGCTAAATATGGGGAAAAACAGCAAAAATTAGCAATAGAAATGAATAGAATTCAGTATAAGGTGGCAAAAATTACCAAAAAGGAACAAAAATTAGCAAAAAAATTGGGGTGAAACTTGAAAAATAGTCAGAAGGAGGGAAAAAACGGTCTAAAGGAGTAAAGAGAAGTGAAAAGTGATTGAAATGAACTAAAAAGCAACAAAAATTGACAAGGAAATTGGGAAAAAAAACTTGGAAAATAATCAGAGAGAAGTAAAAAGTTGTAAAATTGGCCAAAGGCAACAAAAAATGGCAAGAAAGTGGCAAAAAAGAACGAACAAAAAGCAGCGTGGCAACAAGAAATATCATGAGTTTTTGTTGTGTCTTAATTAATGTCAAAGTTAATTTCCTATAATGTGTTTGTTTAAAAACACATAAGATGGATCTGGAAGGAACTGCACACAAAAAAAAATCCTATTTAGTTTGTAAATCATTCAGCCCAATAAAAAACCATTCCTAATTTCAGGGGTTAATGTTCCTGGTTCTCCTCTCTGCAGACCTCCCATCTCCATGTCCCTGAGGATCAACTCCTCCGATGGTTTGGTGCTCTACGCCGTCAACGAGCAGCACGCCGGCGCTGTGATGTCGCTCGGCGTGTCAGACGGTCACCTGCTGCTTCTGCTGGACGGAGGGAAGAGGAAGGTCAGCCTGCGCAGCCGCAAGAAGTACAACGACGACCAGTGGCACACGGTGAGGTCACACACCAGAGTCAGGAAGTGTCTCATACGTGAAATTTATCAAAGTTTTCTGAAGCTTTAAATGTGTCGCTCCAGGTGTTTATAAAACGTGAAGGAGACAAGATCAGTCTGATTGTGGACGGTATCAGCGCTCAGTCAAAGAGGTTCCCTGGAGGACAGAGGACTCGTCTCACCGGGCCGCTCTATATCGGAGGAGTTCCTCCATCACTGAGGGTAAAACATCAACGATAAGTCGTCCAAATCTGTATCATAGACTGTATAATGAGTGGACGTAACGACGTTCGGCTCAAACTGAAGCCTCCAGCAGATGCCCCGCCCCCTGGTGTCTGGCTGCAGTATAGGTCATAAGCCCCGCCCCCTGGTGTCTGGCTGCAGTATAAGTCATAAGCCCCGCCTCCCCATGTATTCCAGATATGAGCCGGGAAAACTTTAAAAAATTACGATACCTCGTAGAAACGTTTCTCTCATCCTTACTCTAAGGTAGTATGACGATGTCATTTGGCTGCATGGTGTTCAGGTGTTTTTTTTTCTGAGAAGTTAGTTTCTCATTAGTTATTGGACGTTAAAAACTGCGATATAAGTTTCGTTTTACGATAGTTGACAGCTGCCGTTCGTGAGTAGTTTTTATCGGGGATATAAGAAACTTCGGGAAAGAGCCAAAAGGAGACTAAACCTTCTGAAGAAGAAGAAATAAATATTTTTATTTCTCTTTTTTACTTGGCTCCACCGGAAATTCTCTACTGCGCAAACTCTGGCTGCACAATGGCGGCTAGAGAAACGAGGTTTTTTGGCTTCAAAATCGTAGAACGGTGACAGGCGGAAGCACGCTGTCCATTCTATATACAGTCAATGATCTGTATCTGGAGGTTACACACCTGTTCCACTTTGTTCATCTCTTCCTCGTTGGTTTGTTTCAGGCTCCAGGCTCTAGTGGTTTCGTCGGTTGTATCAAAGACCTGACCCTGAACCAAGCCCCTGCAGGGAACCCCGTTCACAGCCAGGGGACGGTTCCCTGCTTCCAGAGCCCTCTGCAACCAGGAGCGTATTTCTCCGGCCAGGGAGGTCACATGACCATAGGTAGAGTCATCGCTCTTCTTCTGTGGTTTCCTCCTCTGTGAGTCCTGCTGTCTCCTCACTCAAGCTTCTCCTCTTCTCCTCCACAGATGAGTCTTTGGTTCTGGGTCGGGACGTGGAAATCCAGCTGGAGGTTCGGCCCGTCTCGGACTCTGGGCTGCTGTTGCATGCTGGGATATCAGCTGAGCAACACCTGAGTTTGGTTCTCAATCAGGGAGAGGTGAGAGGATGCACTTACAACCTTACACTGCAAAAACTGAAATCTAAGCAAGTCATTTTGTCTTATTTTTGGTCAAATCTGTCTTACTATTCTTGATTTGAGCCACATTTACTAGACAAGGTCATAAAATGTCTCATTTCAAGTTTTTTAAAGACAAAAATGAGGTGTAAGTTGCTTGTAACAAGTAAAAAAAATCTTCCAATGGGAAAAGATAAAAGATTCTTGTTTTAAGACATCTTTCTAATTTCAAGAAACTTCCCGGGTGAATTCGTCTTATCTCATTGGCAGATTTTTTTGACTTGTTACAAGCAATTTACACCTCATTTTTGTCTTAAAAAAACTTGAAATAAGACATTTTTATGACCTGGTCTGATGAATGTGGCTCAAATTAAGAACAATAAGACAATTTTTACTACAAATAAGACGTAATGACTTGCTTAGATTTCTGTTTTTGCAGTGTAATTCCTATCAAGTTTGGACGTGTAAAATATAAATAAATTCCTGTTTAACCTTTATTCAATTATATACAAAACAAGCTTTTTTTTTAACGTGTTGCAGCATCAACCTTATTGTTTTTTTTTGCAAATATTTACTTATTTCAAATTTGATGCTGCAACAAGTTCAAAAAAAGCTTGGACAGGTTCATGTTTCCATTGTGTTTCATCACTTTTCCTTTAACGACACTCAATAAGTGTTTGTGAACTGAGGACACTAATTGTTGAAGCTTTGGAGCTGGAATTCTTTCACATTCTTGTTGTTTGTGGCCAGGTCAGTCTATTTGCTGCACTCTTCTACTACGGAGCCACGCTGTTGTAACAGGAGCAGAATGTGTCTTGGGCCCAATTCCTTTCTTAACCCTCAATCTTAGTAGCCCTCAAAACCAAGAGTTAAGGGCTATTTTGTGACTTAGAAATGGGACACCCCTTAAATGCAGATACATCTTCAGACTGTGGGGGCAGCATTATGACAAAGCGGCGTTCAGTCTCTCAATTCAGAAGAAGAAGAAGAAGAAGAAGGAAGCGGAGGCATTTACAGGATCAGCAACAATGCCGTCTGCAGCTGTGTTTATGTCTTTTGCGTGGGCTTTGGGCATCTTTCTGAAATTAGCCCGGTCATCTTATACCATTATCGGCACAAGCATGTTATATAGGCTGTTATCTAGATAAACAACTACATTACCAGGGAGAAAAATGACCATTTTGTAACGTTTACTAACTTAAACCATAGGAACAACACACCGGCCGCTATTGACAAAAGATGGTAAAATAAAAAAAAATGTTCTGCAACAACGAGGTAAATAATCCATAAAATGGGTCTAAACTAAGATAATACAATGGTTTTTGTAATATTTATATCTCCATTAAAAAAGAAAATACATTAGCAGCTCGCCTTCTTTGACGCCATGTTTATCTGCTGAAATGCGCAATGCATTCTGGATGTCCCTTAGTCCCAAGGGTGGTGTCGAAGAATCTCAGTATTGAGGGAGATACAGCCTCAAACTTAACCCTCAACTTTAACTTTCTGAGAATCGGGACAGCACTTGCACTTTGCGGGAGCGCACATTTCGAGATTGAGGGTTAAGACAGGAATTGGAATTCACCCTTGGCTTCATTGTCTTGCTGAAATAATCAGGGACGTCCCTGAAAAAGACAAAGTGTCTTGGATGGCAGCAGATGTTGCTCCAAAACCTGTTTGTACCTTTCAGCATTAATGCTGCCTTCACGTTAACGTTTTATTTTTAAGGCCACAGATAGATCTTCACTCAATATTATTTCCTTTAAAAGATTTGTACAGAGATATATAGTTTTAGAAGGTTAGATGGTCGAAACTGACAATGATGCCAAAACATATGAAAGGAGATGGGAGGTTCTCAAAGGTTTATTTTGAAAATGTAAACTGAGCTGGTCTATATTCATACTTTATTTTTTTGTACCATGTGTAGTTTTGTGTGGGAGGTGAGGGTGAGTGGGGTGTATTTTGTGTTTATGTTGTCTTGTCTGTTTATGTAATAAAAAAAATAAAATAAAATAAAATAAAAAAAGAAATAAAAAATAAAAAATTAATGCTGCCTTCACAGATACTGGGACAGTTACCCATGATGCCATGGGGCACTAACACACCCCCATACCATCACAGATGCTGCTTTTGAACTTTGCTCTGACAATAATCTGGTTCGTTTCCTCTTTGGCCCGGAGCAGAAAGTAATCCAGTCTTGTTTTTGTGTCCAGGTGACTGTTTCTGTAAACACCGGTAAAGGTGAATTTTCTACCTCGTTCACTCCTCAAGAACCTCTTTGTAACGGGCACTGGCACGCCATCACAGGTGAGTTTCAGACCGCCAGCTCTTATTTTGAAACGTTTCAAATGTTCCCTATGAAGTTTGAGTGATGCTGTGCTCCTGTATGTGTCTCCAGTTGTGAAGAAGAATAACGTCCTGCAGCTCCACGTAGATGCAGCCGTCGAACACAGCGTCGGCCCCAAACAGAGCCGCTCCTCAGGGGCCAAAGAGAGCGTCTACCTCGGGGGGGTGCCAGGTGAGAAGACCGGCTCACAGTTAAAGTCTGCTTTAAACTAGACTTCAGCTGGACAATTTGCAAAGACAATCTCGTTGCGATTATCATTTCCTGTATTGCAATGGGGATTTTTTTTGTGCAAATATAAGATAAGATAAGATAAACCTTTATTAGTCCCACAGGGGGAAATTTCAGCTTTACAGCAGCAGCAGGATACAAGAGAAACATAGAAAGATTTACAAATGAAACTCTAGGTAATTAGAATAAAATAGACAATAACATAAATACAATTCAATGAAAATAAATGAAAGAGCGTGAGCCTTTCAGCAGTATTTACAAGATTAACATATGTAAAAGATCTGAATGAGAATAAGTGAAATAAAATGAAATAAATGAAAGAGCATGAACCTTCCAGCAGTATTAACAATATTAAAAATATATAAAAAGATCTGAATGGGAATAAGTGAAATAAGTAAAATATTTCTAGCTTCCCATCTTCTCTGTTTTTAAACAAACACATTGTTGAACATGAACAGTTACATTAATTACAGCACAACAACAACAACCCACTACCACTACAACTGGGACTGAATTTTACACATTTAAACCACTTTTACCTTATTTTTTCACACTTTTGGACCATTTTTTTATCCCTTCTCACTATTTTCCAAGTTCACTCCCAATTTTCTCTTTCACTTTTGTTGCTTTTGACACTTTCAACCATTTTTTTTTACAACAGACTCACTATTTTCCATTTTTGTTGACTTTGCCCATTTTTACCACTTTTAACCGTTTCCGTCCCTTTTTTCACAGTTTCTGCAACTTTCTGTTATTTTAAAGTTTCCTCCAAATTTTTTTCTCGCTAATTTTTGTTGCTTTTTGGCCATTTTAGTTACTTGACACTTTTGGACAATTTTTTTATATCTTCTCAATATTTTCCGGGTTCACTTTTTTAAAAAATTCGCCAATTTTTGGTGCTTTTTCCAAGTATAATCCCAACTTTCTTGCCTTTTTTTTTTTGCTGACTGTCGCTACTTTTACCACTTGTCACTGTTTTTCATTACTTATTTTTCTTTACCATTATTACTGCTTTCTGAGTTTTTTAAACATTTTCTCCTAAATTTTTCTTGCTTATTTTTGTTGCTTTTTGGCCATTTTAGTCACTTCATTCTTCCTTTTTTTTGACACTTTTGGACATTATTTTTTATATCTTCTCAATATTTTCCGGGTTCACTTTTTTTTTAAAAATTCGCCAATTTTTGTTGCTTTTTGAACATTTTAGTCAGTTTTCACATTTTTTTTGCATCAAACTGGCTATTTTCCAAGTATAATCCCAACTTTCTTGCCTTTTTTTTTTTTTGCTGACTGAATGTATATCTTTTCTCCATTAAGAAAACTTAAGGTGTTACTCAGATCATGTAATTAAGTTGATTAAGTTTATTTCTACATTTATTTATTTGTTTAATTTAATTTTAATTTTTTGCAAAACGGGTAGGCAAAATAAGCATAAGCTTCAGCCTACACCTTTTAGATTAACTTCAACCATTATGTGATATTTGGATCTATGATATATTGTTGTGCGTGGTCTTTAAATGCTAATCGAGTAAATTGAATTGAATTGAATTGACTGTCGCTACTTTTACCACTTGTCACTGATTTTCATTACTTATTTTTCTTTACCATTATTACTGCTTTCTGATATTTTTAAACATTTTCTCCAAAAATGTTCTTGCTTATTTTACACCATTTTGCTCACTTTTAACTCTTTTTGCCACATTTTTTTGTACTTTTTGAGTATTTCCCGGTTTTATCCCAATTTAAATGCATTTTTTTCCACCTCAAACTAAGTTTTTATTGCTCCTCTTTGCTGTTTTTGCCTCTTTTTACCACTTAGATTGTTTCTTTTGTTAAGGTAGTTTTTAACAGTTTGTCTCTTTGGTTGAGTAACTCTGGTGTAGAACAGAAAACATCTTCGACACATTTCAGGTTAAAGAAATATTTCACTGTCTGAGATTAGAATATTGCAACAGGACAGATTAGGATTTAATCTAATTTGTGATTAATTGCCCAGCCCTACTTTAAACAGGATCTGCAGATTCACTTCTCTCCCTCTGTAACATGTCGTTCCTCTCTTTCTCCACTAGATGGCGTCTCTGTACCTGGTTTACCTGTCGACCTGCCTGCCTTCCACGGCTGCATCCGCACAGCCAGCATCAACCACAGACCGGCCATGTTGTCCAAACCGCTGTCTGTGCACGGAGCCGTGGGCACGCAGGGCTGTCCTCACATGTAACACACACACCCACACACACACACAGAGTCTTACCCTCACATTCTCCGTCTTCAAATCACTGGTGGTGGGTGTCACGTTACTGTAGCTAATTTAAAATATATATTAATATTTATTTTTTATTTTCAGAAAAGTGTATATTTTATATTTTCGTTGCATTATTAATTCTGCTTTACGACAGTGACTGCACACACACACACACACACACATGCACTGAAGCATCAGAAAATCAAACATGGGTTATAAATGTGTAGTATAATGTAAATAAAACATACACAGCTGCATCTTTTTCTTACTTCTGCCCAGATTTAAAAACCTTGTCAGTCACATTTCTGCAGAAACACTCTCCTTATATCGTGATGATGTTGTATTTAGCTGATGATGGTGCAGAGAATTTTACCTACTGAGTCGGTACACTGTGAACACTGTGAGCTAAACGTCCTCAGGCAGCACAGATGGGAAATGTTTCCTGTAACGAGGACGAGGTCCAGACTTCTGGGAGTTCTCAGAGTTAATTTAGTCTCAGTTACACCAAAAAAAAACAGATATTTAATGACGTCTACTGTCCTGGTTTTAATCAGGATTCTCTGGTTTTATTAGGATGAAGAGATCCAGATTTGGGATCTGAATTTGAAGGATCAAATATTCAGTCTTGCCCATGAAAACCTGATTTAATCCACTAGATCAGTGGTTCCCAACCTGTGGTCCGAGGCCCCCTGGTGGGCCGCAAAGGTATTGCAAGTGGGCCGCCAAATCATTTCCCAAATTGTATGATTTTTTTTTTTTTTTTGAGGGCGATGGAGGGTAATATAAAAATACATTTATTTTTTTTTTAAACTCAGATATGTTTAAAAAATATTAAAAATGTTCAAATATTAATGTACAAAAAACATACCCTTAAAGGATGTTAGAGCCCTATATGTAACAATGACTAGAAATGTAATTAAAAAAATTGTAACAAAACTCAAATTTTAATAACTAGCAAAAAGTTATCGCCACATCATCAACCAGTTATTACATTTTAGGCTTTCTCACATTTAAAAAAAAATTACCTTATCCACATTATTTCCGAAATGGTATGATTTTTGTAGCAGGGTGGGTGGGTGGTGGCTGTAATTATGTAAAAATAAAAATATAGGGAATGTTTTACATGTTAAAACTCAGTTATTTAAAAGAATACAAAAATATTCTAATATCTGAATATAAAAGAAGGCAATAATTGTGGGCCCCAAACATTTTTGAGACTTAACAGTGGGCCCTGAGTTGGAAAAGGTTGGGAACCACTGCACTAGATAAAGACTTGAAGGGATGATCACTGCCTTGAACTGACCTGTTATGACATATTATGTCCACAGGGGGCGCCAAATCTCACGCAAACTTGAAATTTTACCTCCATTTTAAAATTGAATTTTATTTTTGATAGTGATGCCAGTTAAAAAAAATGTTTTAAGTTTCAGCTTTATTGTGATTTTTTTTTTCATTATACCAAGTTAAAGAATCAGATCCCAGTCCTATGCAAAAGTTTTAAACTGGAGCTTTTTATCAGCGCAGAAACCAAGACCTATGGAAGTGTACTTCAGCCAGTTTGAAAAATTTGGCTTTGTAAAGATATTTTGGTTTGACTCATACAAAAGCATAATTTATGGAGGGGGAAAAAAAGTCCCAATAATGAGATAAACTGTTGAAATTTTGAGATAGGGAGTCAAAATTATAAGGAAAAAAAGTCAAATTATGAGGTAAAAGCATAATTATGGGATAAAAAAAGTTGAATTCATGATTATTCTGACTTTTTAACTTCATAATTTTGCCTTTTCATATCATATATATGACTTTTAATGTTAAAATCCTGACTCTATCTCACAATGTAAATTTTATCATCTCAAAATTTAGACTGCATTACCTCATAATTGTGACTTAATATTGGTTAACTCCATTGAGAATTTTTTTTTCTACTCATGTTAGGTCATAATTGTAAGAAAACGATCAAAGTAATGAGAAAAAAAGTGGAGATTATGTAAATTCTGGCTTATTAACTTCATAATTTTTGACTTTTTAACCCATAAATGTGGCTTTATCTCATAATTTCAACTTTGTATATCCAAATTTTGACTGTATTATCTCATTGTTCCTTAATATGCACAAAAAGAATCCCAACAAAGCCAGACTTTCCTCTTCATTCATTTTCTAACTATCAGACCCAAAATCTAATAATTTAATCTGAATCTATATTTTATTTTGTGATACAATATATAAATAGATTTTTAATCATTTTATTACATAGATTGTTTTTTAATTTGAAGTGAGTTTCACTGCTTTGATATACATTTTAATCCTTTTGATGCCTTTACAAAAAAAAGATGCCATAATGTTGGATGCTATTGGGAAGTCTCACCTTAAAGTTGCTTTTTATTTGTCATATTTAAAATGATGCTAACTTAAAAATATTGGATGTTTGTGTTAAAAGATTTTCAGCCAGGGAAGTAGATATGTGTTGAAATAATCCCAACATGAGATTTGTTCAAACTGTGGAGATCCTTAAAAGGGCAAATTTGAAGAAAAAAAAAAAAAAAAGGCGCATAATAAATGAGCGGATCCATAATTCCTTAAAGAGACAGTACCTGAAATTAAAGTTTTTAAAGACACCTGCCTTGAGAAATTTTCGAGTTGTAAATCATGTAAAGTTATTAAAAATCAATCAGAATGATGTAAAGCGTTTAAAAAGAGTAGAGTATCACCTCTTAAAAAAAGAAAAAGTAAGTTTCATGTGTACATTTGTTATTTTTTCCTTTCCTGTTTGAGTTGTGCGCAGAAAACGAATCAAATTGAATACCAATAATTGGAATGGTAGTTAAGACAAAATTAAACATCTAAACAAGACAATAAAACCCACATTTTTATCCAAATCACTGAATGTAAAGATGATATTGTCTTTATTTAAAGCGCAGTTTGTCTGGTGTCTCAGTTACAGGCAACATTTCCCATCTTTATTCCGTCGCAAATGTCAACCAAACGTGTGTGAATCTTGTATGTATTATAATATAACCACTTTTTTTAAACATTTTCTGTCACAGAAAGAATAAGCTGTCTCTCCTGTCACTCCCTCCCCTCATGTGTTGTAAATGTATTTCTGAATAAAGATTTTTTTTTTTCATATAAATTCTTCTTATCATTGTTGTGTTTCTTCTGTTAATAACGAGTTCAGCTTTGTTTGATTTTCTTTTTATTAGAGTAAATCACCAAAAAAAAAAAGGCAGAAAGAGAAAGCACTGTGGTGTAACAACAGGAAAAAAACGTCAGAGGAAACAGTAGAATAATCAGAACAAACACGTTGGTCGCAGTGAAAGAGTTCTGCTGACTCTGTGCTGTGTTGTCTTTGGTGTCGAAAAAACTCAAGACAACAAGAAACAAAAGTAGAAAGGTGAAAATTAGAAAAGGAATCACAGCTATGATTTTTTTGGGGGGGTTTTTTTCCTGAGGTTTTGCAGAGCGAGCATTTAATCCAGACTCATGTCCTCGTCGTCCTCCTTCTTCTCCTTGGAGTCTTTGCTGCCCTGCATGGCTCTGGCAAACGCCTCCACATCTATAAAAAAAAAACAACATACAGTCAGATAATATCCTCAAACTTCCAAAAAGCTTTAAGTGTGTGTGTGTGTGTGTGTTTTCTCTCACCTCCTCTGTTGGCAGCGTCCACAGCGTCTGCAGGGAGACCAAACTGAGTGAGGAGAGGACCGAGCTGCCCGGAGGCCAAGGCGCTGCTGAACATGCTCATGGCCTAAAGGGAGGGAGGGAGGAGGGGGGAGGAGTCACAGAGGAGATGAGGCTTTATTCACTCTGCAGCACTTTCACACACTTACAGGCTGAATCAATTCACTGAGGAACACTTCAATAATTATGTGCTCCACTTACAACTAATTAACCAAAATCAAGCGCACAAGCTCTTTCTCTTTTTGAGAATAATTACACTGCAGAGGAGATTTTATAAACCGGATCAAAAACGTAACATTTGATGTGTTAGTAATACGCCTGAACTGTTTGCAAAAATAATCTAATAGCGATTATTTTTCCCGTATCATCAGGGTACCTGCAGGTTTTGTCAAGTCAAATTTAAGACTTTTTAAGACCTTTTTAATGCCACTTTGAATGAAATTTAAGACCAAAAACACATAAATATAGTTGATGGTTTGGGGGATCCTGCTGCATGACAACCAACTCATAACATGTGTCACTTAATGAGACTCATTCCAGTTTACTTTTTGACTGTTTATTGAACATTAAGTTGCTGATTGGTTAACATCTGTGTGTAAAAGTGCAAACAGTGACCCATAGTCATAAGCCTCGTTTCCACCAAGCGGATCGGTTTGGTTCGTCTCGGTACTGCACGCATTTTGTGGCGTTTCCATAGACTAAGGGTGAATTCCAATTCCTGTCTTAACCCTCAATCTCAAAATGTGCACTCCCGCGAAGTGTAAGTGCTGTCCCACCATGAAACAAAGCTATAGACTGCCTAGTTAGGATGCAGATCAATTATATCAGCAGCTTGTAAAACAGTTTTCACTCAAAATCTTCTTTTCGAAAAGTCCTGCAAAAAAAATTAAAATCAATAAAACATTAACAAATCCTGCCCTGACAAATGTAAGACCTTTGAGTGCTTTGTTTAAGACCAGAATACAACATTTAAATGAACTTAAGACTTTTTAAGGATGCGTAGGAAACGAACACGAGCAATAAATCACTCTTTAATAAAAAAAAGCACTATATTGGATGAGAAGAACTAAGTCTAAATAACTTCAGAAAAAGATGAGCTACTTAGATTAACATGAGAAAATATTTTAAATAGAAATGTGAGGCACCTGAAAAGTTTGATCATGATACCATTTTTGCTATTTGTGAATTATTTTTGCCCATTTTAATCACTTTTTTCCCCCAAGTTTTCTCTGTTTTCAACCATTTTCACCCATTTTTGCTGCTTTCTGACAACTTATTACCACTTCTTCTTCATGTTTTTGCCCCTTTTCATCTCTTGCAAAGGTAGTTTTCAATAATTTGTCTCTTTGGTTGAGTAAAACTGTTGTAGAGCATTAAATATCTACTGCCAAATAATTTATTCGGACACATTTCAGCGTCAAAAAATTGCACTGTCCACAATTTGATTATTGCAGCAGCAGTCATAATGTGATTTATTCTAATTTGCGATTAATTGCCCAGCCTTAGTTAGTGTAGAGCTTAAAGGAAAAATTATCAAAAGTGACATTTAGAGCTTCAAACTAACATAAAATTACTGTCTGTATAATTGCAGCATAGGGGAAAATAATCGCAATTATATCATTGTTACAAATCCTGGTAACTTTCACGTGTAACCTCTGCACCATTTTATCTAAATCCTGGTATAGAACCTAATTTTTAATATAATGAGTCCGGTTGTGTCAGTCGGTCATAAGTGCAGACGCTTCAGAAAAATAGTTTTTGTGTCTAAAGGTAAAAATCGTATCTTTTTCAACTCTTGGAGCATCATTAAGTTTCTGAATATGGACAGAATAATCTGAGGTGAAAGTGGGATGATTGGGCACAAACCATTGACTGTATATAGAATGGACAGCGTGCTTCCGCCTGTCACCGTTCTACGATTTTGAAGCCAAAAACCCCGTTTCTCTAGCCGCTATTGTGCAGCCAGAGTCTGCGCAGTAGAGAATTTCTGGTGAAGCCAAGTAAAAAAGAGAAATAAAAATATCTATTTCTTCTTCTTCAGAAGGTTTAGTCTCCTTTTGGCTCTTTCCCGAAGTTTCTTATATCCCCGGTAAAAACTACTCACGAACGGCAGCTGTCAACTATCGTAAAACGAAACTTATATCACGGTTTTTAACGTCCAATAACTAATGAGAAACTAACTTCTCAGGAAAAAAAACACTGAACACCATGCAGCCGGATGACATCGTCATTCTACCTTAGTGTAAAGATGAGAGAAACGTTTCTACGAGGTGTCATAATTTTTTTAAGTTTTCCCGGCTCATATCTGGAATACATGGGGAGGCGGGGCTTATGACCTATACTGCAGCCAGACACCAGGGGGCGGGGCTTATGACCTATACTGCAGCCAGACACCAGGGGGCGGGGCATCTGCTGGAGGCTTCAGTTTGAGCCGAACGTCGTTACGTCCACTCATTATACAGTCTATGGCACAAACTGAAAACGAGGTGAAGTGATTTTTAGCCCCACTTTAGCGCAGGAGTTACCTGCTGGAACTGAGGCGAGTTGATGGTGTTCTGGATCTCCTCAGCGCTCTGAGGTAAACTCTCTCCGCTGGGGAGGAAAGGCAGGAGTCTCTGCTGGACCTCAGCGTTGGTCAGGATGGGGGCCATCATCTCGGGGGTGCAGACACTCGCCAGGTCCACTGCACAACACCAGACCAGTCAGGTTCAGTGACATTCATCGTCTCTATTCCACTCTTTACTCCGTCATCTTTCAGGTGTGTGTGTGTGTGCTGGTGCTGACTCACCTGCTGATCCCTGAGCAGCTGAAGCCGGGACGTTCATGGTGGCGAGGATGCTCTGAAGGTCACTGAGCTGGATGGGCTGATGGGAGGAGGGACTCCCCACTGAGGCAGGAACCACTGGGGTCTGAGCTGAGGCTGAGCAGATTAAAAATGAAACACTGTGTCACAAACACGTCCTTCAAATGAAAACTAGACTGATCCACATCTCGCTTAAAAATGATACTTTTCCAGATTTCATTGATTAAAACCGTGTCAGTGTTGTTTGTGTACCTGGTGTGGAGGGGGCCACAGTGGTCGGGGAGACAGCAGAGGCAGCAGGAGTCACAGGGGTGGTGGGAGCCTGAGTGGAGCTCAGTCTGGGGGCTCCTCCTGAGGAAGGGGTGGCTGCTGCTGATTGGCTACGAGAGCTGAGCAGAGGAAGAGAGAGGAATTATACTCACACGGCTCTTTTTCACTGACCCGTCTTAGCCCTGCTCTACTCGACTCTTCTCGGTTTGTGCTGCGTTTCCACAGGCGCGGTACTACGCGTCAGACGCCGTTTTTAGTACCTGCTCTACCCTGGTTCCAAGCGAGCTAAGCCGATACTAAAAGGTGACGTGGACGGACTGCCGGTCACTCATTGGTCAGAGAATGTTGTCATCAAAGCTGTCCTACTTCTCGGCGCCTGCAGCCTTTTTCTGCTTTCTGGACTTCTTCAGAGACAAGGAAATCCCAATTGACTTTCTGACTCTGTACAAATCACGTACAACAGGCAAACGAATAAGTCAGCGACAGGTTTTTAATGACATTTAAACCGGACGGCACAGAACCAGACTGAATGAAGACAAAATACAGCCCTAAAATGCTCCTTCATGATTCCTAAATAAGTTAAAAGTCCTTTTTAAACCAAAAAGAAGTTAACAGCAAAGATAGTTGGCTTGAAAGAGTCTTTTAAATTAAATCAAAGATCATCAGCGCAGGAGCGATCTGTCTGCCACGAGAGTCTTTAAGCACCAATCAGTCCATTAATCCACAGGGAACCAAAAAGGAAAACCAGTTCAAAGAAGAATGATTGATCAACAAAAAATCTCTGCTATACCAGGCCCAAAAATCAAAAATTAAAGTGATCTCACTGGATCCAGGGAAGAGTTGATGTCAGGAAGCAGCTCCTTTGTTACCGAGAAACAGCTGGAGGAACGCGGCTCATACATAAATTTCATCATTGCACCCACACACTTCTTTAATGTACAGGGGAGTCATATTCTCTGAATAATTGGGCTTTAATTATGGACAGAAGATGTCAAAATATGCTGCACATGGCTGTTGTTTACCTCCGTTGTCATACCACCCAACATAGAGCCACTTCTGCGCAGCACTTTAGCGCAGCTGTGTTATAAGATCCACGCCCACCGTGAGTCTGTAGTCGGGCTAGAGGAAAAGATAACCAAACCCAGTAGAGACGAGTAGAGTAGAGCTGGAATTGTATATTGGAAAAGCGCCAAATACTTATCTACATCTGTAATCAGTATTAATTTGAGCCAATGTGTGTGTGTTGTCTCCATTGACTGTATATAGAATAAACAGCGTGCTTCCTCCTGTCACCGTTCTACGATTTTGAAGCCAAAAAACCCTGTTTCTCTAGCCGCTATTGTGCAGCCAGAGTCTGCGCAGTAGAGAATTTCCGGTGGAGCCAAGTAAAAAAGAGAAATGAAAATATTTATTTCTCCTTCTTCAGAAGGTTTAGTCTCCTTTTGGCTCTTTCCCGAAGTTTCTTAAATCCCCGATAAAAACTACTCACGAACGGCAGCTGTCAACTATCGTAAAACGGAATTTATATCACGGTTTTTAACATCCAATAACTAATGAGAAACTAACTTCTCAGAAAAAAAAACACCTGAACACCATGCAACCAAATGACATCATCATACTACCTTAGCGTAAAGATGAGAGAAACGTTTCTATGAGGTATCGTAATTTTTTTTACGTTTTCCCGGCTCATATCTGGAATACATGGGGAGGCGGGGCTTATGACCTATACTGCAGCCAGACACCAGGGGGCGGGGCTTCTGCTGGAGGCTTCAGTTTGAGCCGAACGTCGTTACGTCCACTCATTATACAGTCTATGGTTGTCTCACCTGGATGAAGAGCTGCTGGTTGCTCCTCCTCCACTGCCCAGTAAGTTGGCAAGTCCTGGTCCAGCTAGAGCTCCCAGACCTCCTCGGAAAAACAAAAAACAAGTCAAACAAGGCAAAATTTGTTCTTAAATCCTTCGTTTAAACATGTTCTTTGACTGTGAGCTCAATGATATTATGTCAACAACAGGTAAAATACTGGTTTGTGTTTTCATCTCCTCGTGCTGCTCACCCAGTCCTCCCAGTCCTGTTGGTCCGATCAGCTGCATCAGCTGGTTGTGGCTCATGTTTCCCAGCAGGTTTTGCAGGCCCCCCTCTCCTCCCAGCGCAGAGAGTTCATGGCCGCTGCCGCCGCCGCTGCCTGGAGCTCCAGGAATCGGAGGGTTGTTGAGGTACTCGTTCACCTTACGACAGAACTCTTCGTCCTTATCCGTCTTTGGCTCCTGGTGGAAAGAAAAAATCAAATTCAAGTCGCTGTAATGAAAACTTGGCTCTGTTGAGGGGATTTTTTTGCCCATATTTAGTGAGAATTAGAGGAAAAAAAGTCCAAATTATAAGATAAGACGTTGAAATAATAAGATACTAAGTTGAAGTTTTGACAGAAGAGGTTAAAAATTATAAGAAAAAGTCAAACTTAAACAATTGATGGAAAATTGTGATACAGTCATAGTTATAAAATAAGAACATAAAATTATAAAATTTCTGTCTTTTTCAACTCATAATTACAACTATCTCAAAATTTTGATGTTTTATGTCATAATTTCAACTTTAACTCAAATTTTTAAGTCGCTGTAATGAAAACTTGGCTTTGTTGAGGGTTTTTTTTGCCCGTATTTAGTGAGAATTTGAGAAAAAAATAATCAAAATTATGAGATAAGACACTGAAATAGTGAGATACTGCACTGAAATTTTAACAAAGACTGTCGCAAGTATGAGACAAAAGTAAAACTTGGCTATGATATGTTGTTCTGTAGATAAAGATCGGGTGATTGAAAATTGAGATACAATCATTAATATGGAATAAAAAGTCAAAATGACAAGAAAAAGGGTAAAATTATGAGATAAAGAGTCAAAAATTTTACTTTTTATGTCATAAATTTGACTTAAATCCTAAAAATTTAGATTTTTTTAATATTAAATATGACCTAATGTGGGCAAAAAGAATCTCAACAAAACCAGATTTTCATTTCAATAAGTTTAATGGTGGAAATGGGTGTCTATAAAGATCAGATTTAGAATTAAAATTTCTTTCAGACAACTGTGTTTCAATATCAGACCCAAACTGATCATTTTTATCTGAATCATTAAAAAAAAGGGCCCAGAATGACCCCAGCTTTATTAACAGAAGCTGAATTTATGAACACGCTGACGTAGCCTTGTGTATTTGGCTCAAGTGTTCATCGAGGATGGAGCAGATGAAAGATGAATCTGCCTGATAAATCCACTGATTACAGCCACGCACACCCTGTCATCATGAGTATAATTATCTCATTTCATCTTTCCTCTCAGATTCCCTCTATTTAGCATCCATCTGCTGGACCAAAAATAACTACAGATGTCCTGCACTCAAAAAGAAACTCTCTCTCTCTCTCTCTCTCTTTCTTCCCAGAGGAGGAGCCTCCTCCACTCACCTGCATCCAGAAGAAAAGTCTCTTAGATCCAGCCTTGAATTTCAGCACGTAAACACGTCCGGTGGTGCACTGGCTCACCCGCTTGAATTCACAGTCATCTGGGAAGATGATCAGATCCTGGTGGAGAGGGGAAAAATAAAACAGAAGATATATGAGAGAGAAAAATAAGAGGGGGACACTGAGGCTGCTCTGCCACAACCAATCACACAATTACATACGGAGGAAACAACGTGAGCAACCTCGGTCACCTTCTCAATCCATGACAGGGAGGTTTTATTAGGATCTGATGTGTCAGCTTTGCTTGTGTGAAAAACGCCTGTGTGTGAAGTAGGGCTGGGCAATTAATCACAATTAAGATTAAATCACAACATGATCTGCTGCAGTATTCCAATGGCAGGCAGTGCAATACTTATTTAACCTCAAATGTGTCACCAAAGATACAAACTGTTGGAAACTACCGTTAAACGAGACACGATCTAAGAAGGAAAAAGTGTCACAAACAGCAAAAAGTTACAATAAAAATAAATAAGAATTAGTCTTAAGAGGCAAAAATTGACAAGAAGAAACAAAAATTGGCGAGAAATTTGGTACCGAACTTGGAAATACTTCGGCGATAGTTAAAAATAGTTCAAAAAAAGTGACAGAAAACAGTGAAAAGTGACTAAAATGGCTAAAGGCAAGAAAAAATATCAAGAAAAGTGATTTGAAAAAATTTTAAAAAAAAAAGCCGGAAAGAAGCAAAATTGGCCCAAAAGTTGCAAAATAGGAGTGAGAAGTGACTACTATGGTCAAAGACAAGATTAAGAGATAAAAAATAGTCAGAAAGAAGCAAAGTTGGTCCAATAATTGCACAAAAAAGAGTGAATAGTGACTAAAATGGCCAAAGACGATAAACATCAAAAAGGCAAGATAATAATATCAAGAAAGTTGATAAAAATAACTTTAAAAATAGTCAGAAAGAAGCAAAATTGGTCTAAAAGTTGCATAAAGAGGAGTGAAAAGTGACTATGATGGTCAATGGCAAGAGTAATAGATAAAAAATAGTCAGAAAGAAGCAAAATTGGTCCAAAATTGCAAAATATAAAGATAGAAAAGTGACTACTATGGTCAAAGACAGTTAACATATCAGAAAGGTTGAAAAATAGTCGGAAAGAAGCAAGATAAGTCCAAAAGCTGAAGGAAAAAAAAAAAAAAAGGAGTCAAAAGTAACTAAAATGGCCAAAGGCAAGATATAAATACAGAGAAAGTTGATTAAAAAAAATGTAAAAGTAGTCAGAGAGAAGCAAAATTGGTCCAGAAATTTTTTAAAAGAAGCGTGAACAGTGACTTAAATGGCCAAAGACTGTTAACATATCAAAAAGGTTGAAAAATAAACTTTAAAAATAGTCGGAAAGAAGCAAGATTAGTCCAAAAGTTGGAAAAAAAGGAGACAAAAGTGACTTAAATGGCCAAAGGCAAGTTAATTATATCAAGAAAGTTGATAAAGATAACTTTAAAAATTGTCAGAAAGAAGCAAAATTGGTCCAAAAGTTGCAAAAAGAGGAGTGAAAAGTGACTTTGATGGTCAATGGCAAGAGTAATAGATAAAAAATAGTCAGAAAGAAGCAAAATTGGTCCAAAATTGCAAAAAAAAAGTCAAAAGTGACTTAAATGGCCAAAGACAGTTAACACAACAGAAAGGTTGAAAAATAAATTTTAAAACCGGTTGGAAAGAAGCAAAATTAGTCCGAAAAATGCAAAAAAAAAGGAGTCAAAAGTGATGAAAATGGCCAAAGGCAAGATATAAATACAGAGAAAGTTGATTAAAAAAATGTAAAAGTAGTCAGAGAAAAGCAAAGTTGGTCCAGAAATTTTTAAAAAGAAGCATGAACAGTGACTTAAATGGCCAAAGACTGTTAACATATCAAAAAGGTTGAAAAATAAACTTTAAAAATAGTCAGAAAGAAGCAAGATTAGTCCAAAAGTTGGAAAAAAAGGAGTCAAAAGTGACTAAAATGGCCAAAGGCAAGTTAATTATATCAAGAAAGTTGACTAAGATAACTTTAAAAATAGTCAGAAAGAAGCAAAATTGGTCTAAAAGTTGCATACAGAGGAGTGAAAGTGACTATGATGGTCAATGGCAAGAGTAATAGATAAAAAAAATAGTCAGAAAGAAGCAAAATTGGTCCAAAATTGCAAAATATAAAGATAGAAAAGTGACTTTAATGGCCAAAGACTGTTAACATATCAAAAAGGTTTCAAAAATAAACTTAAAAAATAGTCGGAAAGAAGCAAGATTAGTCCAAAAGTTGGAAAAAAAGGAGTCCAAAGTGACTAAAATGGCCAAAGGCAAGATATTAATATCAAAAAAGTTGATAAAGATAACTTTAAAAATCGTCAGAAAGAAGCAAAATTGGTCCAAAAGTTGCAAAAAAGGGGAGAAAAGTGACTAAAATGGGAAAAAAGAAATATCTAAGTTGTTGTCGGGCTGTAATCAATGACTGTAATGGCTTTAATTTTTTCCTACAATGTGTTTGTTTGAAAACACATAATATGAGGAGCCTATGAATAACAGCACATTATTTTTGTAACTCGTTCAGCCCTAGTGTGAAGCAAAATGACAAACAGGGTGGTTTTTTTGCTGCAGGAGTGCTGCCTCTGCCCCGGTTTGTTTGTGGTATTCGTGGAATGTGCGGCATGTCTCAGGATAGTAACAAGTCTGGGTTTTAACGCCGTGTGATCAAACCAGCTGTCACACGTTTGCAGCAGAATTCTCGTCCAGGAAGGAGCAGAAGTTACGACTTCGGCGTTACTCACATCGTCGACGTTCCCAGAAGTCCTGTCTTTCCAGCAGAAGTGGATGAGGGAGTCGTCAGACTGCTGGATGTACACCGTGCCTTTGCGTTTGTCTGGTGTGACCACGTTCCCCTTCAGGGTCATTTTACCAGCCCTGAACTCCACCAGGTACTTGCTGGAGCTTCCTCTGGAGCCGCTCACCAAACTCGGAAAGAGAGCGCCTGACGACATCTTTAGACTTCTGGGAATAAAATCCTAAACACTGGGAGAGAGAAAAAGAAAGAGTCATGGTTGTAAACTGATGTACAATCATTTCCAAGTTCCCCAACTTATGTGTTGTTTATTAATTACAATACTGAAGGGGATGATTTATGCTCTCATTTTTATACTTGTTTTGATAAAAAAAAAAACACACATGAGGTGGAAAAGCAGCATTTTGGTGGGGTATAAAGGAAAAACCCACAAAACAAACTCTGTTTGCATATACAGGTACAGAATACCATGAAAGAGTTCTATATTTTTGATTACTCATTTCAGAAAGTGAAACCCAGACATCACATACTCATTTTACACTGAATAGTTGATGATTATGACTTTCAGATAATGAAAACTAAAAATTCAGTGTCTCAGAAAATTAGAAAATTACAGTGGATTAATAAAAAAAGACATTTTTAAACAGAAAACTTTAACTACTTTCTGACCATTTTGCAAGTTTTCTCCCAATTTTGCTGCTTTCTTAACCACTTTTGCCACCTTACACTTAATTTCATCACTACATCTTGCTGTTTTTGCCACTCTGTTTCTCTTGCAAAGGTAGTTTTCAATAATTCGGTTGAGCAAGGCTGAGAAACCAATGGAGCAATGGAGATATTAAGGTAAGAGTTGTGACTCAGCATTTCAACAAGTATTTGCTGACAGGAAATGCGGGCCAAATTTAACCTATGAGGGGTTTTTTTGTTTGTTTGTTTTTAATAGATCATAAATTTTATTTTTTCTCATTTCAGTCCCTTAATGTTGGAGAAATTTGGTATATTATTGGGGTTTCAAGGAAAGAGTCATGAATAATTCACACTTTGACAGAGAAAGTTACTTTTGCTGCTCTCAGTAAAGTTTTTTTTATTGTACATTAGCTTCACAAAGAGGATGAAAGTAAAAGTAAGCTCCTGCGTACACGAGGATATTACATTTCTGCCTCTCAGACCCATGATGATGCATTTATTAAAACTGTGACCTTTAAGTAAAAGTGAATATTTCTTATTTTACTTTTAATCCACACTTGTGCAGTTGAATTTTCTTTTTTTTTTAACATTTTAAGTTTATTTCCATTTTTTCATTTATGAACAGTAAAGACAGAAAAGAAAAGTAACATGAAAAATAAAAAACAAAGACAAAAAACATCAAAACATTGCCAGGTCTGAAACCTATGAGTTTATACATCTCCACCAACACACTTTTTCAACATTTACACACTTTACCATGTTGTTATTTGGCTTCAGTGTTAATTTCTAATGACTAATTGTCAAGTTTATGGTAATTAATCTGTGTATTGTAACTGTATTATATGAAAATGTGTTTAAAACAGCACCAAAAATCGTGTAACTTTTATACAGAAGCAGAAAAACTCTGAGCTTTTTCACAAGGTTGAGTTAGTTTAGTCAAAGTGTGTTTTTCTGGGTCAGTGACTTAGCATCAAAGAGCTAACGGTTTATCACTTCTTTACTAAATAACTGACACGTCATTTTTTAAATACGTCATCTGAAGTATGATACTCGTCCGTTACAGTATTACAGCGGTTTTTAGAAAATAATTTCTCAAATGTAGAGTAGTTGTTTTCACTTTTCAAAAGATAGGCTAACTGTTAGCCACCTAGCCTGCTAACCCTCTGTTTAAAGTTATGAGCTGATGCTAACAGTTAGCCCATGACGAGGCTAAACCTAAGACAATGACCCAAGTGTGACCGTTAAAAACCAACCTGAGTCATTAAAACTTCAAAAAACTTTTCATTTCACTTAAGACTGGCTTCAC
The DNA here is from genome assembly GCA_008086565.1 of Thalassoma bifasciatum. Classification (NCBI taxonomy): domain Eukaryota; kingdom Metazoa; phylum Chordata; class Actinopteri; order Labriformes; family Labridae; genus Thalassoma; species Thalassoma bifasciatum. The sequence goes on along the minus strand of RPOG01000786.1, from coordinate 4,741 downwards.
GCTTACTGAAGTTTAAAAGAAATAAAACGAATCATGTTGAAATACCTGATTTTTTTTTTGTAGAAGACTTCAACCACAAGTTTCTCCTCTTCTGTCTGATCGCTTCAAACTAACAAACATAAAGGTGCGTTCACGGGCTGCCTGAATAATCGGAGAAAGGAGTTTCCCACTTATTTATGGCGAAATTTACAGAATTACAGCAGAAGTGAACAGTGCAAACGGAAAATACTTTTGTAATAAGCATGGTATAGCACTTATAACCTATAAATTATGTAGAGGACGATTTAACAACAAGAAAAGTGCAAAATTTTCCACAGACTAATAGCATAAAGGTATACGGGTCAATGACAAAAAGAGGGTCTTAAAACGTATTTTTAAAAAGTTCTTTGAAAATGGATAAAAACATATTTCTGAGAGAAGAATTATGTTTTCTAACAGATTTCAGTAGTTGACCAACATTTGTAAGCTTTTAGGTTCATTATTTTTCAGTATTTTTAATTTGAGCACCCAAAAATGTCAGGTGGTGCAACCAAATATATGAAAATATATTTATATGTTCCTGTTATTTTTTCTGTGTGAAATTATTGGCAAGTATCTCTCGAGTTTCTGTAGTGACTCATACATTTTCATTTTGTGTGTTTCATTTCTTTTATTTGAGAATAAGATAAATAATTTGATGTTAAAATAACATTTCACATTATTACATTGGTTGTACCACCTGACATGGAAATTGTTCCAGTCACCAATGAAGTGAAAAAAACTTTTTTAACAGTATTTCAGAGAAATCTACAAACTTTTCCACTTGGTCACAAATGTCATTTGGGCTCCTCTGGCTGATGCAGTTTCCTGTTTCCTGTTTTATTCTCTTCACTGTAAAATAAAAGTCTAATGTTACGGTTGCACCACCCTGACATTTGACAAGGTGAAAATTACGGAAAGTTCATTAAATTTAAATAATTTGAAAAATAAAGGGAAACATTTGTAGTTTTTGTTAGGTTATTGTCTGATCATTTTCCCGGTCCTGCCCTCTTGAAATGAAATTTTGCCATACGTGGCCCCTGAACTAAAAAGAGTTTGACACCTCTGATATAGATGAACGAATTTCCGAGTTGCTCTTGAACGCAGCATGTCTTACTTCCGTGTTGATTTCCTGTTGTATCGTGCCCGCGCCTTGCTGTCATCGTGAACGCGCAGAGGAGGAGTGGGAGGGGCTCCGCGCGCCCTCTCCCTCTCTCTCTCTCTCTACCCGGATTGACAGCTCCCTCCTCCCGGTGTAGCCGTTAGCCCAGCTCCGTGACTGCACCGCCGGCTCTTTGAATGGTTTAGCGGCGGAGAGCGGAGCTGAACTGGGATGCGAGTGTTTTAAGAAAAAAAAAACACAAGTGACTCTTCACTCGGAGAAAGAAAGAAGCGACGGTACCGGGAGTTTCAGACAGGTAAGAAACACACAGAGAGAGTTAGCTCCGGGGCTAACGTTAGTCCGCTTTACTGCCCTTGGATTAGTTAGCGAGCTCCGCGCTAACTGTCTGATTGAAACCAGGCTGAGCTAAACAACATGGATGCTGTGTGTGTGTGTGTGTGTATGTGTGTGTGTTCCTTTGATGCGGTGCCTGGAGATTATCCGCTTTACACGGTTTGATTCCCCGAGCCGACCGGTATTTTCTAGTTCGGTTTCCAGTCACGAACCAGGAGCCGAGCCGCGCGCGAGCCCTTCACCCCGCGCTGTTACATTATCACTGTTATTATCACTTTTAACGGTCCACATTTAGGAGGTAAAACAGTGAAAACACATCCCAGGATAAATCCGGATTTACAGCCTGTGTCACCAAGTGTGTTTGTTATTCTGCTGCTGTCTTTGGAGGCGTTTTGAACAGGTGCAACTTCCCATACAAGTTGATTTATATCAGAAATAGTCTATTTAAAATCCATTATGTGTGTGGGGGGTCAATTGAGTATTTCATCACATGTTTTTCTTTATTCTATGAAACATGTGTTATTTGAACACATCTTTAAACTATTAAAATATAACATGTTTTTTTTGTGTTTTGGTTCCTCAAACCCCCAAAATGTCAGGTGGTGCAACCGTCCTGACAAGTATCCACAGTAATTAAACTCTAAAAATTGAATGTCAGTTATTGTAAATGGAAATTAAAAATACAGTGGCATTATTTTATGCTTGAACCTTTTTAAATAAAACATTCTTTGCAAATAAAAAGAATTTTAAAGCTGTTGAGAAATTGAAAAAACTTTTGTCCCGTAATTTTCACCTTGTCAAANAAATCCATTATGTGTGTGGGGGGTCAATTGAGTATTTCATCACATGTTTTTCTTTATTCTATGAAACCTGTGTTATTTGAACACATCTTTAAACTATTAAAATATAACATGTTTTTTTGTGTTTTGGTTCCTCAAACCCCCAAAATGTCAGGTGGTGCAACCGTCCTGACAAGTATCCACAGTAATTAAACTCTAAAAATTGAATGTCAGTTATTGTAAATGGAAATTAAAAATACAGTGGCATTATTTTATGCTTGAACCTTTTTAAATAAAACATTCTTTGCAAATAAAATGAATTGTAACATTAGACTTTTATTTTAAAGTGAAGAGAATAAAACAGGAAACTGCATCAGCCAGAGGAGCCCAAATGACATTTGTGACCAAGTGGCAAAGTTTGTAGATTTCTCTGAAATACTGATAAAAAGGTTTTTTCACTTCATTGGTGACTGGAACAATTTCCATGTCAGGTGGTACAACCACTGCACTATATCAGTTTTGTCTATCTGCTATTCTTTGTGTTAATAGTTGTCGATAATATTCTATATGCAAACATTTGTATTATTATTATTTTCCCTTTTTATGCCTGCTATTACCTTGTACTAGAGAGCACAGTTTAACAGCAAATTCCTTGTACATTTAAGCATACATGGCGATAAAAGTTGATTCTGATACATGAGAGTTTACATCAATACAATACTTCATATTAAACACACTTTTTAAACATATGAAATTGACACCCTACATGACTGGAAAGGAGCAGCTGGGAGAATAAAATTCTTATTTTTGTAGCTACCCCTATTCTATTCTGGACTCAAAACTTCAAAATCTCCATCACCATCAACCCCACTTTCAGTGTCTTTAAAAAAAGAACAGTACATCAAATTAAATTTCAAGTTCATAACTTCTAAACTGACTCTCTTTACGCATTTTTTTGAACTGAAAAATATGTTAACATCCCTTTAAGTAATCCTGCTGGGAATGCTTCAATTAAATACACATTTGTGTCAGCGTCTTCCCAGCAAATTGATGCTTAAAATTGAATCTTCTATGATTTTTAACGTGTGAAGCAAACACAAAAAGCTTTAGAATACTTTCCAACCTTTCTACTACTAATTTTTGATTCTTTTTCAAATAAAAAGAGAACACAGAACATGTTATTATTGACTTTAATTCAAGACAGAATCTTAACTATAACAAAACAGAAACTGAAAGTAGAGGGAAGTCACGGGACAGGACAAACAAGGCATGCCACGTTGTTTTACAACGTTGACAAGTGATACAAGCCTGAAATCAGGCTCACACAGTAGCAAGAAGACTTGAAGAACTTTTTTGAAACAGCAGAACAAATATATGACCTGCTGTGTGATGTACACAGATACACACATATTTTACAAATAAGTACACTGTTCTTTAAAGTCACCACAAAATACAAGCGTCAATCTGCACATACAACCGTGTATATGAAGTAAAAACTAGATTCATCCTGAAATTCATCCCATCTAAAGATTACCTTTTCTCACATGAAGTTGCTCCTCTTGTCCCAAAATAATGCAGAAACTTCGGTGGAGGTTTTATAACCTGGGGGGGATCTTCTTTCTAGAATTTTTGGACTAACTCTGTGTCTTTGCCAGCTTCCTTCGATGCCTGAGTTCAAAAAAACACATGTTGGCTGAAAGATCAACATCTCAGCTTTCACAAAATGTAGGAATTTTTCTTATCATGCAGGTCTTTTAGGAATAAAAAGTGTTTTAAGTGTTGGTGCTGAACCCAGCACTCAAGAATCCCCTTCTACTGTTGCCACCCTACAAAGTCCCTTTATTCAAAACGACAATTTCTGAAATAATCTTTTCTGTTTCGGACTCCAAATCTGACCCAAAAAGTTTGGACATTTCTCAAAACAAAGACAAGAGTGTCAACTTTCTGTTTGGCAAGTTTTGTTTTTATGTTTGTATTTACAGCTATGGAAAAAAATATGAGAGCAACTGCATATCTCACATTAGTTTCCAAGCCTTTCGAGAGATAAGTTTAATCAGGTTAATGTATTTTGAAAGCCATATCTTCTCAGTAAACTCTGGGAGTGTCTGAGCAGTTGTCACGTGGTTACACTCTGATGTTTTCGCCGTAAAGTTGCACAACTGAGTGACTCTGTCCAGTTGTTTCCCTGCAAATGTCACATCTGATTCAGCTCTTTTTTTTTTTTTTTTTAAATCCAAATCGTGTCATTTTCTGACTCAGCCGGCGTCTTTAGGGGAAGAGAGGGAGCCGGTAATGCTCGATGATGTCACCGGGATGATGCCTGGTCCTAGTGGTCATCAGTGAGTCATGAAAAAAGAAAACGCCAGTCACATTAAATCAGGTTACACCTCGCTAACGGAGCAGCAGTAGTAGGTCAGAGGAGAGATTATCACTGCTGCCTCACCGCAGGATTTCAATGTGATCTCATTTAGATTTTATACCAGCTGAC